>VNJQ01003915.1:0-226943 GCA_008042515.1 Drosophila truncata | reverse complement strand
AAAACGGTTAAGAAGGTCAACAAATTAAGATAAACTCAATTAAAATAAAGTTAAAGAAAAACGCCCAAAAATAATGCAACAGTACTACGACAAACGACATCTTAATGTTAGAGGTGTTTGAAAAAATGCAATTTATTTGTTTTATATTATTTTATTAATTTAAAAAAGGAGCCTATATTAAGGCAAAAAAAAGGAAAAGAAATTAAGAAGAACAAGAAATTAAGAATAAATTAAATAAATTAAAATTAAAGAAAAAATGCTAAAAAATAATGCAACAGTACGAAATACCATGAGCAACGCTTAGGGATTCGATATGTGTAAAAATGCACATTAAAAAGATTGAAATAAAATGACATTCTCTCAAATTCACAAAATAAAAGATGTGGCAAAGAAAATATATCCAGATACCAGGAGAACGTATCAAAACGAGATACTTAAGTAATACATGTCACGGTTAAAAACGGTTAAGAAGGTCAACAAATTAAGATAAACTCAATTAAAATAAAGTTAAAGAAAAACGCCCAAAAATAATGCAACAGTACTACGACAAACGACATCTTAATGTTGGAGGTGTTTGAAAAAATGCAAATTAAAAAGCGAAAGTAGAAATTCCACAAATTAGGGACGAAAATAAAGAAAAATAAAACAAAATAAAGAGAAATAAAAACGTTCCGCACAGCACAGCAGCTGGAGGACGACTGAAATTTTGTTGCGGTGCTACTCTTACATCGAACATTAGAATTGACAGTTGACAGTTGACAGTTGGCCAGGCTTACTTAGTTAATATTTAATACTTGAAATTTTGACAATACAATTTAAGTGTTAAGCAATGCGTGCGGGGCTTCAACACTGTATTTTTTTCCAAGACTATAAGTGTGACCCTTTCAATAAACGGAATAATATACATTTTAAACTAAAAACACTACGAATTCAATTTAACGTTGCAAACCCTTTTCTAAACTCAACTAAATATATTTATAACTATTGTATGCTATTGCATTTCCCAGAAACAATGCTGAAAACGGCAATATCCAATCATTCTGGCAAAAAAAATTAAGTATTTATGCTATTCATCATCCATAACCTACGCACTTCTCCGGCTCAAAGAGCGAGCTTTGCATATTTGAAATGCAAATATTTACATCAATTAAAGCGATTTATTTGCGCAATGAATGGACGACGAATGTGAACGGAACCTAACTCAATTAAATGCGCTCGCACAGGAGTGCATCAATTACCCGGAGAGTCCTTGAAAGCCGGTTCTACGTTCTGTTTTATTTTTACTGTATTCGATCGTTTGATTCCACTTACCTCAAATGCACTTGATAAATGCAAATCGGCAGAGGAATGGAGATATCCAACGGATACACGAGTGTGCTCAGGCTGGCCAAGATTTCTTTTTGACCATTTACAAATTGCTCAATGTCTGTGGCTGTAATAAATTATTTATGTTATTGCGGCGATGTCAATAAAGACATAAGTGCGCACAATCAAAAGCGAAACCGAAACCCCAAGCGGATTGACACCCCGGAGGGGGATCGAATCGAGCAATTACTATATAGTATGCTATAACGCCAGCTGCAGGAACAACAATAACGGCCGTTAAAGCGCAGCCCAAGTGCAGGTCATAAAAAAATGGAAATAACAAAGCACACACAAAAGGCCAAAAAAAAGAAAAAGAAAACCCATTTGACACCGAAATCAAATTAACATACAAAACTTACATTCCGCATTACAACGAAGCTTTTTGTAACCGAACACAGGAAAACCACACACAAAATTGAGTTGGAGTCGGGTAAAAAAAATCGAAAAATCTCTGCTGGACGTCCGAGACCTGTCATATAACACTTGTCCGCCTCACTTGTTTTGGGGATTTTTCTAGCCTGCCCAGAAAACACACACAAATTGCTTGTTTTTCTAGATTTTTATATTTTTTTTATACAAATTCTTGTAGCTTTTGGCATTGGAGCCTGAAAGTGCATTCCAACAGGTGTTGGAATTACCTGACATTTATTAGAAGTTATTTGATAGAAATATATGGATTAATAATAAATTCAAAATATTGGCAATCTTCTTCGATGAACATTTCATCCCCCATCATCCATATGACATATAAAAGTCAACATAATGCCAGCATATTAAAACCCCTTCAAGGACCTTCTCCAGTGCCACTCAAACTGTAATTAAAGCCAACGCTGTGCCTGGACTCCTTTTCCTTGCAGCCCAACAATGGAAGTTTAATTCCGGGGCCCATGGCATACAAGGCACAATCATATTCTTTTTTTTTTTGTGAACGAACATGGATAATAAATATGTCGCAGACACTTGAGGCAGGCAGTCTCTCGCATTTGTGCCACTGCACACACACAGACACTTGAAGTTGAAACCACCCCGTGCAACCACCATCCTTGCATCGATGCAGGTCCTTGAATCGCGTACGAGGCCTGCACTCTCAATTATGTCTTAATTCGTATCTAATGGATATTTTCTGTGTGAATTTTCATGATTAATCGCCGCCTGAGGGAAAGAAAGGGACAGTGGCTGCACTGGAATTCAATTCTAAAGTTTACAGCTAAGCTGTAGCCATTAAAAATATTATGAATTAAATGGGATAATCATTTATTTTACTAAATTGTCTAAAGCAGATAAAAAATAGACGAAAATACTGCAAAAAATCAAAATCAATTTACTACCAGGATCTTTATCTATTTAAACACAAAATAAATACAAAAATATACTTAAAATTTTTCAAATTAAAGTTCCCTTAACAATTTCACTGAATTTTCTCTCAGTGCACCCTAGGGGGGGTGGTTTCAAAGACTGCAGTTGTTCACACATGTTCGCAAAAAGAGTGCCAAACCTGGGGAAGCTTTGCTGAGGTGGTAATGGGGTTCGCACAATGGTATAACTCCGCTCCCCCAAAGGCTTTCCCCGTCCCCTTCGATTTTCCCTTTTTTTTTTTTTGAAAATTTGCAAAGGCGGCGGGGGAAATTTGCAATTGTTGGGGTGTGGCAGCGGCATTAACGGCATATGCAGGTTGTATTTCTGTGTGTGCGTAGTCGTCGTCGACGATGGCGACGTGTTGCAACTTCCGGTGACGTCGCAAAAAGCGATTACGCGGCATTTGTGGCAGCAGCAAACCGGCGACGGTTTTTGCAAACATTTTCCAAGAATGCAACCGCATTGGGAATCCGCTCTTACCTCCCCCCGCCCCACCCCTTTCTATCTTTTTTTGGTTTGTAAACAAAAAGCATCTGAAATGCAATTCTTCCCTGTTGCACTAGCGCCATCTAGCCGCATTTAGGCGAACTATTTGATCGGGAGAAAGAGAGAGAGAGAGTAATAGATAAAGTGAGAAAAACTCTCTCGAGAGGAGAGAGTGGGAAAAACTATCTATATTCCTGCATTTTTATCTCAGAGAGAGGGAGAGAGTGAGAGACACCTTTCGGGTTTTCCTCTCTGTTTATCTTTGACTGCTGCATTGCATTTGTTATTGTTTTTATTGTTATTGTTGTAGCTGCATTGACCGCTCCCAAAAAATCAAATCAGATTTACATGTCGATTCTTTTCTATTTATTTACCTTTGCCGAGCCTCGAATCTGATAAGACTCGTCGAGCAATGAACCTCGTGGAATAACGGCGGGCGGTTCTAATTGGGCTCGGGCCAAGGCTAATTAGTTGTGGGCGGCGGAAGTGTTCTTGGAGATTAATGGATTTTTGTAAGACTTTCATCTAATCTTTTTATAAAGCTAAGACTAAATTTATAAGGTATAAAATATATAAAACATTAAAAAACATTTGAAATTTATGAAAAAAAAATCATTAAAGAATATTAAAACTTTTTGAGAACGCCTTAAATATGATTTTACTTTTAATAAGTATGCATTTCTTAATTCCTATTCCTAATTTCCCTTTAAACTCTTCAGGTTCACCCACGTCTTAGTCCCGATTAGCACACCTGTGAGTACCTCATGCGGCGGCTCCACACACAAATTGTCAAATGACTTTGGCCCACAAAAAATATTAAAAACGCAAAAAAAGGAGAATAAAAACCATTCAAAAACCCACGGGTCTCATTTGCACGACTTAGCCGAGTTCCGAACCCGCGTATCTGACTCAATGAGAATCCAATCTGAATCTCACTCGAAGAGCGAAGTTTTGCCGGTTGCCAGATAAAGATACAAAATCCATTGGATTTGTTATTGTTTTTATTGTTATTGTTGTAGCGCTCTCTCACACTCGCTCACTCGCTCTCGACCATATGATTTTTGCACACAAGCCCGAAGCTGCGTTCGTCTGCCGTTCGTATTTGTTTACACTTCGGGTTTTCAGCGAGAGAGCGGAAACCGCTCCAACTCGCTCTCTCCAAGCCGAAAAAACCTCCCTGCGGCTGAGAAATGAGAAACCGAATCAGTCGAAAATTTTCCAGCGAACGTACACGCGGCGGATGATTGTTGCGGATGATTGTAGCGGAGCGACAGAACTCACACACCTCCAAAACTGGGAAGAACCTCCGAAATCGGTACGAAAACGTGAAGAAGTAGAGCTGTTCTAGAGCGGCAGACCGTTAGACAGAAGATTCGCGGGTGCAAATTCTCTCCTCCTCCTTCCGCGGTTCGTCTAGCGAAAACTTGTTTTTGGGGGCAGGGAGCGCGGGTCAATCGCGGGCCATCGTCGATCGTCAATCGTCAAATCGGCGTACGTGTGTGTGCAGAATTAATGAATATACTCGCGCCGCTTCATCAATGAAAAGAGACTATTCGCCGCCAAATAGTAATTCCGAAGATAGCCTAGCGCGTGCTTTCCGAGTCCACAAATTGTGTGTTTTTAACTCAACATTTTTGTTTGACAAAAAAACAAAAACAGTGCGTGATCCAGCGAATGGGCCAGTTCTCAAACTTGGCAATTCAGTCAGGGTAAGTCATTCCATTCAGTGCCTAATATTCGAGTGTTAAGTGGTTAATTAAGCTAATAACACTACAAATTAATGCAGATACATGTAACGCCACAACGTAGTTCTTAACTAGTGATTAACTAGTGAATATTGATTGCATTCCCTTGAGATCTTAATTAGTTACAGCATTTGGTATTTGTTGAATAATATTTTAAGAATTTATAAGAATAAGTGCTATGCAATTAACAAATTAATTAATCAATTAAGTTGGTATAAGCTGTGTAGTAAAAATAAATTGATTTGTATACAGTTTTCTGTTAGTATAATTCAATTATTGTTATAGCGTATACTTAATTAATAAATTAACTATTAAATGAGGCTCAAGACTTAATTTTCCCGAAATTCCTTCACAGTTCAAACCTATTTATAAAGAAACCTTGCATAACTGTCTCCAAAATATCACCAACTTATGATTAAATTTTGTCTTACTCAAGAGAGGGATTTACTTTAAAAGCCCTGAAATTTGCCTTGACAGCAGCATGACATTCTTTTTTCTCTCGTCTCTCTGTTGTTTCAAGTTCGATCGATAAGTTTTATGAGTTTTGGTTGTGAAATTTTTGAAATCATTAATTATGTCTCGTCCCGAGTTTCCGCCGCAGTCCCAGCTCCCAGTCCCAGAGCCCGTCTCTTTGGGGGCCTCCTCCGTCTGGGGAACAGGTTTCGTTAGAGCGAAAAAACTTAAAGAACTTTTGAGGTTTTGTGCAATTCCGAGAACTTGTTAGGTGCTGCCTGGACTCGTGTTAGCTGGCCCCAGCTGCCTTCTGCTTATGGAGATGTGAATCTTTATGAATGAACGAGGTGGGGCTCGGCACCGTTCGAATGTCTCGGGCTTGTAGGCCTTCCTTGTTGACACTTTTGGGGAATGTTCCAAGTGGGGAATGGGTTAGACGTGAGCTGGCATAAAGTCTAAGATGCTGAGGTGCACCCTAGTTCGAGGAAGAGGAGCCTAAACTAGTTCAGTGAGGGTTTTCTATTAAAGCATAAGCGGTAGAAGGAGATTGAAGCGGACAAATGTTGACCATTCTATTAAGACTAAGGTTAATTATACCTAATATTCTTTTTAACTAAGTTACATATTACATTAACAACAGTTTAATGGTCTTAGAGCTCTTTTCATTATGTTTTAGTTAAAGGGGCCAGCTTATTTCAACTCCGAAATACCTTTAAATCTTTGTTTTAGTCGCGTTCTTTGATTTAGAATCAAAATATAGCAAAATGTTGCTAATCTTATATTTCTAAATTTAAAAAATCAAAAGCAAGCTTCCAAGAATATATTTAGACATCACTGGCAATGATGCTTATCTTTATTTCCCCCAATCTATTCCGAAAGCGACCTTCATTATCTCTTCTGAGAAGCATCTCGAAGCAAAATCTTAAAGCAAACCACGCTCATTGCCACAGCTACCGCTTAAAGCTCTCGGCGGCTGCCGTGTTATCAGTGCCCCTCCCGAAAATTATGCCAACGAAAATGCCAAGGCCAAAAGCGGTGAGCTACCGACCTGCATTAGCCAAAACAGACAAGAGAGATGAGTAGGAGGTGGCTCCGTTACGGGCTCTAACTGGGTCTGAAACAGAAAACTTTTTAATTACCAACAGGAAAAGACATTTAAGATAACAGGCAGGTGAGCTGGTCGCCGTCTCTCTTTACATAAATTGAAAATATAGCAACTTTTAGGCCTCAGACTTTATCCGCTGCGGATGTGGCGCTCGGACTCCGAACCTTTTCTTCTCTCTCTCTCTCTCGATGCACACAGCTCCAAAGGTATTTATGACTTTGGTAAACAAAAAAGAGGCGAAGGCGAGCTAGAAGAAAGAAGTGCGGCAGCTTTTAGCCATCTCACAGCTACGAATTTTACGGCTTAAATATTTTTTAGCCATTAGATAAACAAACAACAGAGGGAGGTGGGCGAGTGCCACGGGGGAAAAAGAAACGAAAATATCTTTCAAGTACAATGTTAGGTAAATATAAACACAACTTTACGTCTTCGGCTCCCACTCTGCTTTTTACAACCGTCTTCTTCTGCCTCCACTGATGCTGCACTTCGGAGCTACTTTTTGTTGTTCTCCTATTATTTTTTTAGCTACTTAAAGCTTTTAGAGCAGCAGCAAAATGTAATATAAATTACATTAGCTAAGTGCCAGGCGGCAATTAAAAACAAAAAATACCCGAGAACTTTTCTCCTCCTCGCCGCTGCTGTTGTTGTTGTTGTTGTTGTTGTTGTTGTTGATAATGTTGTTAATGATGTTGCGGCAGCATCTTCGGCTTCCCCATGCCCACTCCCGTTGCCATTCCCATCGTCAGTAGCATCGTCATCAGTAGCATCATCATTAGGAGCATCATTGCCGCCATTAGCAGCATCATTAGAACGTCAACTTAATCAAGGTTAAAAAGCATGTGGCGTGCCTGCCTCAAAAATCGGGAGAACTTGCGAGATGCGGGCCCACTCACCGCGCTCTCTCTCTCTCTTTCTGGATGATATAAAAATTTATATAGACCCATCGCCGATTCCGATTCGTTTGATGCTGTAATTATTGACGCCGTGATGATGTCTTCCTCCGATAGACGTAAACAAAAACATTTGGCGATGGCCCGCAATTTGGTAAGAATTTCCCATTTAATGCGATTAGGCCAAGTTGTGCAAGGATTGGGCAAATGGTTAATATTGAGTAATATTTCTTAGGGCTATGTGCGATGGTGTAACTTCAGGGGAGAACATTAATGAGGGGCTGAAAAAACTAATTGAAGTGTGAAAAATTAAAGGAGAGAATTTTTAGATGAATATTAATTAGTGATTACTTCAGAATGAATGAGAACTTGATATATTTTTAAATAAATCTCTTGAAAGTTGTAAATTGGGTACTACAACTTGTTTATTTAACTTAACTTTAAACACAGATATTCCTTATTTATTTATATTCATACAAGGGACCTTAACAACCAGTAGAACTCATACCTTTGGCATTTCTGTAACCCTTATTTTCTCTTGCAAAATGTTAATCCCACCACCACCACAATCACAATCATTTTATCGTGCAACCCCATCATATTTTGCAAGCAGAATTCTGCTGCCTTGACATTTATTATTATGCCAACCGAATGCTTGAAACTCTAATAACCCCAGAGGAAAAATCACCCCAAATTACACGTCCAACAAAAAAAAAAACTTCCCCGCAATGACCACCATTAGGCTTGGAATCAAAACATTTTTACAACCTCAATTATGTTGTTTAGGTTTTATTTTGAGCGATCTGAGCCAAAGTCAATGTAATTTCTATTTTAATAACCAGACCCCATCGTGGCCGAGGCAAGTCCATTAAAAATAAATATCTCTATATATTTCGCAATTAAATCCACGACAAACTGCAAATGAACCGAATCGAACTGCGAGAGAACCTGCCCCATTATATGGGCATTATCTGCCTGCCCATAACTATCGGCTCAATCATAAATTTAATTAGCATAATTGACTCGGCTGGGAACGGATGTTCTTTTTCGATTTTGTAGTTTTACAATTTCTGCTCACGTAGCGGCAATTAAAATTGGGGCTGGCAGCCATATGCCATGGGTTAATATTTATACCGAAATCGTTACAAGATCAGATAGTAAGGGAAATGCCAGGAGAAAGGTGCGAGGAAAAGCTGGCAACAGCTGGTTGAACGTGCCATTGACACCTTTTGATGGGGAGAAGAGAAAGGTATTTAATATGTACATAAAATATTTGTAAAAATAAAATAAAATATATTCCTTTATTCAGTGTTTTCTGTAATAATTTAATATTCCTGGAGTTCTATATTTACAATCATTGTGCTGACCTATTTCCCAAATTCTCTCTAAGCTTTTCTGTTGATATTTGCCCCAGCCCCGGTTGATGAACCATTGAAACCGAATTCCATTTTCCATTTTCATTTCCCGTGTCCCAATAACAATCCATGCGTCATTTGGCAAATGAGTTGAGTCCGTATGCCTGGCCCTATCTTTTGTTTACCTTTCGGCGATAAGGCGCCAACGCCAAAGAGCTGCGATAAGATAAAGGCACTTGGGGGACTCTGGATCTATGCCTCGATAGGGTGTGACTTGGCTACGATTTCTGATTTCCCGATTTCCCCCACAAAAGTAATAGCTGGAGCTGGGAGTTGTGCAAGCTGCTGCCTGCCATGGAAATCGTTGGTTGGAAGCCGCGGGGGCGACGTGGAACTAATGGACTGTTTACTTATTTATGGGCCCTGTGAATGTTGGTCAATATTTGTGGTTTCCCCGGGTGCCAGCGGAACAAAGGCAACTCGCTCAGAGGAACAACTGGCAAGGAAAAGACACCAAAGCTGACTTACTTACTCCCTGTTCTTGCGGGAGCAGGGGGACATAATGTGGAAATAATTTATAGATAGGATAAGCCCCCCATAAAGAAAGAATTCAAGAACTGATTGACAGTTCTTCACGAGAAGTGAGTGCCACAAAGGTGATGATTCAAAGACGTAAAAAAAAGGAAGAACAACCAAAATTATGGGAAATGATTCATGACCAGAGTTTAGTCTCCCCCAATTAGCTCCCAAAACTGATTAATGAACTCATATTGCTTAAGATAATCGTTCAGCTGATTTCGCATTAACTAAACTCACATGTTTTCGTATATTTTCATGGCCAGACTTCCCAAGTTCCCCACAGAAACATCTGTGCCGACTGTCAAAATGTAAACAATTCAGAAATGTATATATATGCTATACTAGCTCTGAACAGTAAAAATCCATTAATATAATGTGAAACCATTTAATAGCTCAAATGAAAAGAAAAGACTAGCATGACGACAAACAGAACATGATCCATAAAATCGAGATCGGGCGACGGACAGAGGCAGGCAATTTACGACAAATATGCAAAAATTTAAAGTTTGAAGAAACAGACACGACGAATAGAGATAGATGGATGGATATATGATGTTGTGGCCGCATATATTGTATATATATATATAGTATAGTTGACGCCCACAAAAACCAGAGCAAACGTCGAGGCTGTGTTTGTGCTGGGAAATAAATATGAAAATGGGCTGACAACAACAAATTTATATATATTTACATTTATTTTGTGTGGTGGCTCTTTTAAATTTATGGGTTTATTGATACCCGGGACAGGGGAGGGGCTCCGAAAAATTTGCTTTATCAGCGTGTCAGACAAGGGCGAAGTGAGCAAGAAAAGCCCCAACCGCAATCTGTAAAAACGTTCTCAACAAAATGATTTAGCTTTCTATCTGTACCTCTGTGTCTGCCCGGCTTCTCAGTCTCTCTCTCTTTCGGTGTTTTGAACAATTCTGCCTAGTCGAGCAAAAATATGTCAAAACAAATTGTCTGAACAGACAGTGGGGGAAAATATTGTATGTATGCATCAGTATATGCGATAATGAAAACGCTTTTCTTTTTATTTCAATTTTCTTTGCCTTTTCAGAATTAAAGGGGTATTAAGAGCATGGCAAATAAATTGAGGAAAATTCATAATTCATTTATATTTATATGCTTACTAATTGGTCAGTTTGTTCTCTGTTTCGAGCTTCTTTAAATTAAATTCTTTGAGCCATTTAAATGTGTCATTCTGCATTTTCTAGCAAATAAATTCCCAATTCGACACTCCCCTAAGTTCATCGAACTCTGGCCTGGTTTCTCAGAAAAGCAATCACCTGGCCAAACACTTGTGCGTAATCCTCCAGTTCGCACCATTTAGTGGCCATTTGATTTTGCATATCAATTAACGAGAGTGAGCCGCCTCGGGGGCTGTATTTTCGGTCTGTTCGGCTAATCAGAGTTGATGGCGATACAACGATTAATTAAAGTCTCAAGTCTCTGAATGGCTCGTTTAGGGTCTCGACCTTGCTGAAGCCTAGACAAAAAGATCATTAGTTAGAGCATCAAATAAAACTGTTTGATTACCCATATTTATGGCTTACCGAAAAGGCTAACTAACAGAGGGGGGCGAAGTGAGGGGTAAACTTTTTGTCGCCCTCCAATTTGATGCCTTCATTAGGAGCCAGAACGAAATAGACAACGGGCTGCTTATGTTGATGCCAGGCGGCGTGCCACACGGCGTATGCATAATCATATAATTAATTGCCATAAATGTTAATTGCGCATACGCCACGTTGTCAGAATTTATCCTTTTAATAAAAGGGGTTCCCACGCCCACGCCCACACCAACGCCCGTATATCCTTCCGCCCCTATGTCTGTGTCCTTTGTCCCGAAAGTTTTGCCAGTTAATTAAGCAAATATTTTCTGGTTCTTTCCGTGTTTACCCAGTTAATTTCTGTTAAGTTTCGTTGACATGTTCCTTGTTTACTTATAAGCTAGTTTGGCTGCGACAAATTAACTCGCCTCCTGTTAAAGTTCCTGTGGTTAAAGTTGGCCCTGGGAAGTTGAAGAACTTATTGGATTAGTCAGGTGTTTGGAGACGAATTAATGGGATTATTAACGAACGAACTAGACAAGTTTAGGTATGCGAACTGAGGCGAACTTTAACTTGGTATAAAACAAAGAGGGAATAATAGAATAATTATTATATTATCTTACAATGTAAACACCTTTCATGATGTAATCAACGATTAAAGCCTTAAATGTCTCTCATTTGAATTTCAAACTCTTGAATTAAGTTTTCAACTTTGCACTTCCTCAATGAAACTTTGAATTTCATAATGTTATGAAAGTAATGCTCTCACACCAGGAAGTAATCTCTGAAAATAACCAGTACTTCAGTCCCATTTTCAGTCTTGTCTATGAGCTTTGATTATTGCATTGATTGTGTGGCGTCCATCGTTGTTGTTGTTGTTGTTGTTGTTTTTGTTGGTTTAACCCAAATAATTTTCGAGTCAAGCAAACAGAAAATCAACAAACAAACAAACAAACAAACAGGCAAACAAGCCAACCCAGGCCAAACAAACAAAATGTACAACAAATCAGCAAAAACTCGAATGTAAGTAAAATCAATAATAAGTTTCTTGTGCTACAGAGGGGTGATGACGCCTCCATATAGATGTTACCCCTTTCTATGACCATATTTATCTATCTGCCGATAAACTCGGAACCCTTTAAAGCGAGAGAGTGAAATTTTTCCAATGCGAACTAATCGAACTGTTTGCTTTTAATCAAGTTTCACAACATTTATCTAATGTGTGCTCATGTCGAGCTAATTAATGGGTTAAGGCGGTCGACTCGCAGTTCATTTGAATATTTAACGACGACGTCGGTAATGTGCGTCTCCAAAGGGGCGTGGCCCCTCTGGGGGCGCCACCTGTCCAGCAAAATTATTAATCAATTATGCAAAGTTCTCTGGGGTAAACTCCGCATCAGCTGTTGAAATATCCGAAATTCGTTGGACTCCTCACCTTGACGGAGAGCGGCTACAAAGTGAAGTCATTAGTTCGGGCCAAGATTCAGATTTGAATGGCATTTGGCGAAAACGAGTTTCGCTTTTTCTGAGCAATCAGCACGTAAATGTGAAGCGTAACAAAATGCTTCACAGGTAAATAAATAAATAAATATAAATGTGTGAGAAAAAACGGAAAGTTGAATGCAAATGCGACTTTAACTTTGTTGCTTTTTTGTTCCGCTAGAAGGTTGTGAGAGAATCCGAATGATGTAATTTTTGGTGACTAACTAAAGTCAGGTTTACTTGTTTATGAATATTATTTTTAAGCAGAACAAAGAAAAAAAAGGAGAATGTTCTGGAATATTTAATTAAAATTTGTTTAAGCTTTAAATTATATTTTTTCGATTTAGAAGTAGTAAAGAACCCCAAATAGCTAAGATTTATTTTCTATACCATTTTATTTTGTTTTAAAATTTGTTTCCCATATTTCTTTATGTATTTAATATGAAATAACATGATTTCTTAAGTTGAAGCATATTTCTCCAAGTGTACTTAGACCCTGCAATAAAGGCAATTAAAGCCAAAGCCAAAGGCGAACTTAAAGTGTCTCCCAAGTCAAGCATAAATGTGCTAAAAGATGGGAGTGTGGGCCCGGTATAGGAACAAGGAATGCCTGGAAGTTAGAAGGAGTGAGAGACGCCCATGTACATACACTGCGCCATGTGAAATAAAATGCTAAAGTTATTCATTTTGCAAATAAGCAGAGTAAATATTTAATTAACAACTCTGCAGGCAAACAAAAGCCGGGGAGAGAGAGACACACACACACACAGCACACACTGCTAGGGAGGGTGATGTGTTGCGGGTCTAAGGTTTCCTCCTCGCCGAGGGTAATATAATATTTATTTATATGCCGCACAGCCAAAGTCACCTACAGAACGCGACGAGACGACAGCGGCGATGACGACGCCCTAGAAATTGCCGCAAATTTTATGTTTCTGTCTCAGTTCCGCCGCACTTCCTTCTCCCTCTATGTTACGTGTGTGAGTCAATGACATTTACGGGGGGGAAAAACAAAAAAACTTCTGTCACTTCCTCATAGAGGCCATTGGGGTGAAGGTGTGCGACATAAGCTAAATCTAGCAAAACTCTACAAGGTTTATATTTAGACTTTTTATAGTGTTTGTGTTATTGAATCTTCAATGAATTAAATATCTACCTTATGATTATATTTTAAAATTTTAATAACTATTTTTCTATAACTGAAAATATCTAGTAAATTCAAAAATTCATTTAACAAGTTTTTGGAGAATTTTCAAAGCTCTTTATAAGAAATAAAATACATAAATTCCCCATTTAAAGCCTAGGAAAAGCCTGTCAAAATAGTAATAAAACTACTTAGTTTTTATTTCCCTTTTATTTAATTGTTGTTTAAAAATATTTAAATGGCTTTATGCACTTATTCTCTTAACAAAGTTCTGCTAAAATTCTTTAATTTAATTATAAAAAAGTCTCAGTCTTTGCTCTTCAACCAACCATAATTAAGCTGCATTTATTGTCCCCAAAATGTATATTTTGTTTCATTAAATATTTTGTGAGCTCATTCCCACACATTTCGCACACCTTTCGTGCCATTTGTTGTGCCAGAGCGGTGTGTGGGTATGCGTGTGGCATTATTAAACATTGTCTCGCTTCAAGTCTGATTTCATTTGGCGCGTCTAACTAACCAAAAGGAGCCCAGACGGAGCCTAAATGGCTTACTACCTCCTCCTGGCCGACTCTCTTCCCCCCGAAAAACCTGAACTAATTAAATTACTAAAGTCTGCAGAAAAAGGTTTTTCTTGTCGCTCGGCCTTTAATTGCCTTTGCAATGGATCTTTAAAGCTGAACTCTGCTACGAAGGCTTGGAAAATGAAGCAATTAATGGAAAATTTGTTTATGGTTCCGCCGGGGCAAAGAGCAAGCTCACATGAGGTGGCAACCCTAGCAGGAATGGAAAGGAATGGAAAACAGGAAAAGTGTTGGGCTTTCGTCATTGTTTCAATGTTTTATGAGTGCTCGTAAAAGTACGGAAAATATTCGTATTGCCTTTCTTTTTTTTTTTGCCTTCCTTGAGGATTGGGCTAAGCTATTAAAATGTCATCATGGTGGAAAACCAAGCGAACTGTGAGCACGATAAGCCAGCGCACACGCAATTCTTGGCCCGATTTTATCGACTGGCAGAGGAGGAGCGATTCCTGGGCGTATTTATTATTTAACACCTAGAAACCTAAGCGGGAAATGGCTATAAAATTGTTGACCTTTTTTCCTCCCACTTCTTAAAAGGCTTTTCTTTCTCTTCATTCTTTATTTTTGGCACACGCATATCGTAAGAGTTTCCCAGGCCCCCAGGTCCGTCTTGGGTGGTCCAAAGTCGTCGCTTTTATGGCCCCGGCGGTACTCCAGTTATTTTTACGATTCCAAAGCACACACAGCATAGGTTAAAATATTTAAAAGTGCGCTTAATTATGCCCGCAAAAAAAACGAAGAGGAAGTAAACTTTGCATTAATGGCCGAAAACTGCCAGAAATTCTCAAATGGCAAGAGCCACACGAAATATTGGGTAATAAACTTTAATTTTGCCTTGTGCTCTCTAAGGGCAATCAACGGAGTCTTCAACGGATTGGCCAGGTGGGTGGGATTCCCAGAAAAATAGATTTGGACAATAAGCGAGTGCTTGAGCGAAACTTTTTTCTTAGTTTATTGGAGTTTCTATTACCTGATTAGTTGTTAAAAATTGTAGAAAATAATTGAGTTATTAATAATAAATTATCAAAATGCTAAGATACAAATAATATTAAATTTACTCACTCCTTCTTCTATTTATTCTTCCAGATACCTCAACCTGTAGCATAAATAAGGGTAAGTTTATTAAAAAACTAAATTTACAACCGATATAATGCCATTTCGGCTGTCTAAAAACAGTTGCTTGACACCTTTTCTTGGTTATTGAGCCAGAATACTCGTATTTCCGGCCATTGGGGCCACCGATCATAGCCAAATACTTACTGTGGCAACACGACAGGCAGCCGAGTGCCTGGGATCGCTGCACACAATATACAAATTCTGCAAGTGCAGTTAGACTCTGGCTCAGGTGATATATCTCACGACTCACGAAACTAGTTTACGCAACATGTGGCAACTTTGCATGCCACAGGCCGAGGACGTGCCACACAGTCGGGGCAGAAATGGGGGGCAAAAAAAAAGAAACCGAAACGAAAAATTGACATTTTGACATGCGGCCTGTACCGGGCGGTACTTCAAGATTCGCCTCCGATAAACTACAAATGGCTGCACACTCGAGGAGACCGGTTCGCCGGCAATCCGTAAAGTGTCTTTTAAATACAAATGTTATCTGCCGAGAAGCGGCAAGCAGTCCAAGCGGCGCAGCGTACGTGCCACATTTGTTGTTGTCGCTGCAACGATTTTTAATGGATTGACGGCGGACAACGAATGCACATTAGAAATGCAGTCCTGGTCCACGTCCAGCCCCGAATCTGACTGCGAATCCCAATCCCAATCTTAGTTCGCGGGTCTCCCGAGTCATGCACACACATGGGTCCCAGCCATGTTCCTGTCTGCATGCTGCATACTGCACACTGCATGCTGCATACTTCATACCATTTTCCCATCGCAGCTGCCCACTTGCCCCGCCCATCGGCCCGCCCTGGCTGCGTGTCGTGGAAAATGGTCTTGGCTACTGCAATTTTCCTTTTGGCTTTTGCATTTCAATAACTGGATGGGTCAGTGGCTGCGGAGTTTTGTTTGGCACGTACAGCATAAAGTATCTGTATCTGTGTATCCGTATCTGTATCTGTCTGGGCTATCGCTTGCCGCCTCCCTGCCACATCAATGTGGCACCGGGGTGTGTGTGTGTGTGCGCCTTTTTTGAGCCCGATGTCTGCATATATTTGCTTAAATTGCAGCGAGTGTTTGAGCTCTTTTCCACTCCAGATACACTCGATAAAGCAAACTTCGAATTGGGTTCAGGTTTTCGGTTGGCTAATTGGCGAGGCCACCTGAAAAGGTGGTTGAAATAATTGTGAGGGGGCGGAATGAGGTCGCTACTTAAGGGTGGAATTAACGCTGTGCTATAAGCAAATTGTAACACATATTTAAAGATCGAAAGAGCAGACAATATGCTAGATAATTCAGTTATATCATTACAAAATAAATAGCAGAATTTATTATTCATTGTATAACAACAGGTACATAATTCCCATTTAATTACCCAAACATTCTAAATTAAAATACCAATAAATACAAATTAAATTGGACAAACATTGTGTCCCACACTTCTCTCCATTCTTTCAATTCCAGTTTGTTATACAATTTCCATTTAATTTGAACCTTTTCACTCACCAAAACCCGACCCTTCCACGTGCTACCGAAATATTTCCATTTCTCTGTCGTAGAATATCCGTCGGAAGGGGAAGGTCGAATGTGATTCGAATTTCCGTCATTTTATGGGCGCTAATAGAAACGACCTTCATCAAAATGGAATCAAACGAGCCAAATCGCCATTGACAAAATGCAAGTCAATATGTCAGGCGGCCAATCAACACTCGGGGGAATCGAGAATAAAAATCAAAGCGTAACCAGTCCGAGCTGTCATAAATTCTTCCGTTTGGTGGTATAAATAAATAAATAGATAAATAAAAGGGCTGCCGTTTGGCGTTCGATTTATTTTCAAATTCAAATTAGCGACAAATCAAAAATGTGTCATCAGCAATGGAGACAGACTGACCGCAGAAGGGACACACTCGGAGAAAAGGGGAGCTGGAGTTTCTGAACAACATTCGTTCCTAGAGAACCCATAAAAGCCAAACAAAAGCTTTGTAAAACCGACTACCAACCGAGAGTCGGATAACAATCACGGGCCATAAAATGTGTTGAAAAAATATTTGCATACAGTCGTAAAAAAGAAGTTGCGATGCTGCTGCTGCTGCTGCTGCTGCAGGCCAGGAGGAGTCATTAAAACAAGCCAGCGACTATCAAAAACTAACTGGCCGGCAGACACTTTTTGTCCCCTCAAAGTCCGATAAACAAATGGGTAGCTCCAGGCATGATTATGGTCGGAATTATTCAGTTCTCATGTACTATCAGTTTTTTTTTTAAAGTCAAATGAAACTGGGTCAACGTAATAAATAAAATAATATTATTTGTTTTAACATGTATAAGGTGTTATTAACTTTAACGATATGGCATTAAAATCAATAAAACCTACAAAGTACTAAGGGAACTCTGGAAAAAACTGAACTTCATTTATATTTCTGAATATTAAATTATAAGGATAGCTTCTAATAAAAAAAAAACCTGTATAAAGAGTGTATTGTTTCAACTAGAAAAGTTTTAATTTCATTATAAAGAAGTTACTTATTAAATATTAAATTCAAATTACAGTTAAATGACCATTTTTACTTGTTTAAATGAACCTTTAGTAATAGTTTCACGAGGTATCTACCCGTCTGTTCAAAATCATGTTTCTCCAAGTCTTTTTTGCAGTGTTTTTCTTGCTTTTTTTTTTTTTTTTTTGCTCCGTCGTTTGGCTTGTAATTAAAACTTGTTGGCAGACTGTCAGGCAGCGAGTTAACAAGTCGGCGGCTTCACAGGCGGGGCAGCGATGAGCCGCGGAGCCGTAGAGAAGAGCGCCGGGGAGCATGGAGATGAGCCGCGGCTGTGAGTTGGCGAAAATATTATTTAATTGTCAGGCCAGGCGCTAATTAAAGTCCGAGCCCGGCCGCCAATTCTCTCGCCCCGTTTGGGCCATAAAGCCGAACACTTAACGATGAGGCGAGGGTCGCTCTACGAGTCGCCTCTTCAGCCCGATATTTATGTTTATTGACTGCTGCTGCTGCTGCTGCTGCTTCTGCCAGAAACTGACATCATCATCAGCATCCGCGGAGGAGCGAACCAAGTTAGTCATAACAGCGAGGCGAAGGTCTCCTAGTCTCCCTGCCTAGTGGAGATGTCAGCTCAAGTTATGGTAATTGCGGCAGATTATTTATTTATTTATGCACGTGGCAGGGCCAGAGCCACAGCCACGTTTGTCGCCTGATTATGTGCTTATTTATAAGAGCCAGGTACATATAAGGATAAATGCGGGATTCAGCGACTGCCGCTAATGAGATGCAAGCAAACGGCATCGCGCTGCATATGAATATCAATTACGGGGCGGTCCCTTCCGGCCGGATCAACATCATTGTGGCCGTAATCGTAACTCAGAAGGGGGGGGGGTTGGGATTGGGATGGATGCCCATTTCCCATTTCCCACTTTCCGGGCCGAAAATTGAAGTGGCTAAACAGACGTCTAGACGCTAAGCGCGCTTTGGTTTGGCGGTGGTCGTAACAAAGCTTTTAAGCCAAAATGTTTGGCCATTTGCATAGTAACAAAGGCCCGAAAGTGGCGGGAAATGTACACAAGTGCGACGATAGTGCAGGCAGCCAGCAGATAACTGATTTCAATGACTTTCCTGGGAAATATTACAAATTCTTCGCCAATTTAAAGTTTATAGTTTAAGTGGTGTGCAAAATTTGTGATTTCCTTATTCAAATAGCTGAAGAGCTGAATTTATTATTAAAAATAATAAATTTCTCCATCTTATTCACTATAATTTCACCAATAATAACACTTTTGAACCCTTTAAAATAAAGGTTATAAAATGGGGATAGTTTTATGAGGCATTAGCCACCATCTCCTTGAACATCTCAAGGCTTAAGTGACATCATCGCCATCAGCCATCAAACGTCAAGCCTTTTGGGTCATTTCGACACTTGACGCCAACGCCCATCGCAGGACATCGCGGATCCTTTGGCCTCCCTGCCTGCCTGCTTGCCTGCCCTGCTTATTTACAACTTGACATTTCACTTGCGAGTCGCAGGGCACTTTAATGCGCTCCAATTGCATTTTATGACAGACAAAACTGACCTACTTAAGGCTCTCTCCCACGCAGAGTCACAGGCCACGCCCACTTTGGTCCTTGCTGCTGTCTTTTTATACTTTCTTTTTCCTTCTCTCAATCGCATTATAAATTTAATGTGTTTGACCTTTTTTCCCTCGGTGCTCGACCGCAATTTCAATAGATTGGCAAACTGAAATCTGAGGCCAGCGGAAATCGCCATAAAATTTAACTAAAATGTCCATAAGTAGCTCAAGTGTTTAAGGGGGAACGAATAATGTTGTGGAGGGGGTTGAAATTCCTAGGGTTTCAGTAAGTAAAGTAAAGGATCCACAAGTGGAGGAGGAAGTTAATTTGCAACTTTTCCTTGGCTCCAAGATGCGCTTTATCTCGGTTGAAACCGTGGCCATGGGTTGTCGCCTTCTTCTTCACGCTCGCTGCTCAGGGGCCATGGCCACGCCCACTGGCCACCAGCCACCGCCTCCGCCATTGTCAATATCCTGGCAGCCATTTCCTGCTTTGTTTTGCTGCAAAGGTCGAACACTTTTTGCCGTCACTGTTGTCCAGTCATGGGTAAAAATTTTTGTGACTGAAAGTCTCGAGTAAGTTGGCCCAAAGAGTTTTTTTCTTGCCATCGTCCTGGCATTGAATAAAGCGCCGTCGACTAGAAGCAAAAACATTGAAAATTGTTTTCCCTTTCTGGGTTTTTCCCCCACATCCTCCTTCCGCTTTCTCCTTTTTGTGTTGCCACTTTTGCGAAGGCAGAACCTGTGGCACCCTTCCTTATTTTTGTTGAATTCCGCTCGCCTGTCATCTTTCTGTTGGCCAATGCTGCTCCTGCTGCTGCACTTGAAGGACTTTTTGTGCTCGCCAAATGTTATTTCAATGCCTGGGCCACTTTTTTGCACCCCAACCGTATCTATATCTGGGGATTGTATTGAAATAAAAGTCCCGAGATGCGCTTCAATGATTTTTGGTTCGTGCAAATATTTTATTGACTATTATTCTGCCTGCTCTTCAGTTCCGTTCGGCCGTCCTTGTCCTTATTGTCCTGAATGTCTGTGTGTGTGTGTGTGTGTCCTTCAGGGTCTCCGGCTATTTTCCTCTCAAGGGTTTATTTTAGCTCTTTGGTGCTTTTTGTTTTTTTTTTCTACCGGCACACATACATATTTTTGTTGCGCAATTTCGCATTTTGCCAGATAAATGTGAAAGGAAAGCGTAGGAAAAACACAAAACTGAATTTATTTTCTTAGAGCAGTTTGCTTGTGCAAATGGAGCAGGAAACTCAATAGGAAGGGGACGGGAAATTGCCAAATTATGAGGAAATTTATGACAGAATTTAAATAATACGCTGGGCATAAAAGTTAAAGAGATCATGCATGATTTTAACTTTAATTTCAACTTAAATATATTTCTTAAGCCAGAAAAAACTAAAATCGTTGCTTTAACTGAAGTATATGTTTATTTATAGGTTTTTTAATTGTCATTTTAAGATTTGTAAAATTTTAATTATTTAAAATTATATAAATCCAAGGAATTATACGAAGTACTTAAAATAATTTAAGATAACTTGGCATTGGTTGCATAACAGCTATGTAGTAGTGATGTAGTAGTCAAACATTAACCTTTTCTTTCTCCCTTGGACACTTAAATGGTCAAATGTGGATGTCTTTATGTTAAATTTGATAGCATTTGCGAAATAAATATCGTGTTTCGGACCATTCCCCTTCTCTTCGATCCGTAAACTCGAATGAATGGCGGCAATTATAACATTTAGCACGCATTTCTGTTCAGCTAACACACAGCTCATTTATCATCATGACGGCATGTCTATCTAAGCACTGAGAAAAATATAATAAAACACTATTTTTAATAAGAACATATTTTAAATAAATTAGAATACTATTTCGTAGATTTATATCTCATCAAATTAATTAAATAAGAACAAGCTCTAATAAAACCCCAGCTTACAATTAATTTCTGAATATTTTAATTATTTTCCAATTCATTATTTCGCACTAATAAATATTTCTGCCAGTGCCCGAGTATATATAATTTTTTATATAAATGTGCATAGAAATGTCGAGATATTTTTCCAATACTGGCTGGCCTCTGTCTCTTTCTATTTTAATTGGCAGCCTCAAACGGCGCGAAACTAATGAAAAACTCATCATCAAAGAACAAAAAACAAAAGAAAACGGAATAAAAAAACTCGAAAAAAAATGAATAAAATGAATGGCAGTGAGTTCGGCAAAACATGGCATTTTAAAGTCATTGCTACTAATTTTATGAGACTTTCCTTTTGGCACTTTTCCTTTTTGCGACCGGGGCTTCCCTTTGGCTCGCTTCTGTACTTCCGCTTCCCTTCTAACGCCAAATGATTATTGCAAGCCATAAAAGGAAAATGAAAATGAAACTCAAATGGACGCAGCTGAAATGAAACCATCCTTGAAATCTATTGTCTGTCTGCGCCAGTCTGTCCAGACAATTGCAGGATAAAAACAAACAACGGAGCAGCGCAGGAGCAGGAAAACAGCCGAAAAAATAGCTAAATAAAAAGGAAAACAATATCGAGCCGGGCCCCGAGACCCTTAACATAATTGAAAAACATCAAAATGAAATGAAAATCAAAGTATCTGAGCGTATCTGGGTATCTGCCGGATACGGAATGCAATTGCGACGCGTATCTGTCGCTGACATCTTCAAATTTAAATACCTTTTATTTTATAAGCCCGAGCAGAGCATAAAAATCAGCATAAATATTTGTTGTTCTTCTCGCCATAATGACGGTGTCGAGTTGCCCCCTCAGCACCCCCTGCCTCACCCCCTGGCGACTGCAAATGAAATGAAAACATGCAAAACAATTAAAAACAAACAACAAAATGACCAATAACAACAACAGCCAAGCAGCAGTAGCAGCAGCAGCTTGTTATTGAAAATTCACCCAAAGGGGGAGGGCTGGGGTGGACCTGCAGCTAGGGTGGGCCGGATTAAAACAACAAGAGCATGTCGAACACCTAGCCAAAGGTATACAACCCATCAACATCAACGGCAGCTACAGCTACATCTACAGCTTTAACAATGCAAAGCAACAACTCCATTTGCCGCACTGCAATGGTAAAATAAATAAATATTCATGTTGGAAATTTACTTGTAAACATGCAAATTGTAAAGCAGCCGCCAATGAAGGATATCCCCGTGCAGGACCCGGGCATGGCATGGCACGGGGTGGAAAAGTTGATTGTTCTGTTTTGTTTCGGCAGTTTCAAGTGCAGGTCAAAGTCGGGCTCCTAAAATGTGGCAATTTCGAGTGAATCCTTGAAAGCAACAAAGCGAGAGTTCAATTGAACTGTTGGGTTGGAAATAAAACAGTTTTCAACATTTAGAAATGGGTTTAAAGAAAAGGGTAAAATTATTTAAATAAAATACAATCATTTATAAGTATTCAGTAATGACACTTTATCCCAAATTTATACATATAAACAATGGAAATACATTTTATAAAATGCAGTCCTGAGTAAATTAAACAGCAACAATTTGTAAAATTTAATTGCAATTAGCCTTGCTGATTAAAGGCACAACCAATTAGCAAAAATAAATTCCCAAATGCTTGTTTCCTATTTTACAAATTGTATTTTTCAGACCTATTAGTAAGGTTTTTACTGCAATCGAATTTTCAAATATTTGCCAGCTCTGCTGGCTGGAAACCATTAAAGCCTGGTCCTATAAAATTCACCCTCTGGCTTAAATAAAGGCAACATTTATGTGTCTATATATATGGCCATATCTGAATATATGTATGTACATGTGGGTATATATATAGATTCAGCTTTATTTATACACAGGCAAAACGTAAACATTAATGTCCGCGTCCGAGCTCCCATGGCCAGCCATGCCCTTGGGGGCGAAAAAGCCAAAAACCCACACAGCAGACTGAAAACGAAACCGGACTCCGGCTCCAACTACAGCTACAGCTCCTGCTCCTGCTCCTGCTCCCTGCTACGTGGGCTATAAACAAGGACACGTACGCAATTAATTGCAGAATTATTACAAATTTCATTACATGCTAAAATATGCAAATTGTTTGACGTTGCCTCGCCTGCAGCAGCATCGCTCCTCGCTGTCTCCCCTTCGTGGCTCCCTCCGCGTTGCAATTAAATGCATTTGCATACATAATAAATAAATAATGCAGATGCAACATTGCGGCATTAACTTTGCCGCTGATGTGCGAAAAATGAAAGAGGGCGAAATTTTCTTTTAATTATCATTTTAATGTGTTTATGAACATTTAGAATAGTAAGCGAAAATTGCTCCCTAAATTACCGGGCGTTGCCTGGGCCAGCGAGGGGGTTGCATTCTCAGGTGGAGGGGTTGTGTGTTGTGTTGAGAGGGTGTCAAGGGAGGAGGGACAGCTGCATTCGTTTGCACTGAAATACCATAAAATGGCAACAATTTGCACGCAGCTGCCGCCGACGAGGGGCGTTCGAGTGCTTCGAATCGAGCCCCGAGACTGGGTTTTAGCCCTGACTCCACGTTATACTGCAAGAAAGTTCGTATATATGATATTTTTTATAATTTAAAATATAAATAGAGAGCAGTTGAAGAGAGAACAAAAAACCAGAGCTTTCTTTAAGGCATAAATAAAACAATTTTCCAATTTTATATTTCATATTTTTTTGAACAATTTTTCCCTTTTAGTAACTGATTTCTTTTAGTGCTCTGTCGCTCGCTCTGCTGCAAATTGTTTGCAGCCTGTCTACATAAATGTTGCATGTCTACAAAATATTTGGGTTAAAAACATTTGCACAGAGCCGGAAAAAGAATATATTTTTATTTGCATGATTGCACAGTAGACAAGGTAGACGGAAAGGGGGCAGTTGGATGTGAATGTGGATGTGGATATGGATGGAGTAATAGTGGAAGTTGAAGTGGATGGGCAGCAGACAGCCGCCACATCAAGCTCGGGATCTGTGATATATGGAGTTGTTGGATCTGATCACATTCGAGTTGATGGGTACGGAGTGGTTGGACTTGGTCCTGACTTGGGATCCTGAGTAATTGGTTCTGGTGTGGTTGGACTTGGAGTTGGCTATGGTCACATCCGAGTAGATGGATCTGGAGAGGCTGGTCCTTGACCGGCCAAAGCGAGCTTGGGATTTGGGGGCGGCGATGGGGCTTAGCGTTGTGCTGGAATTGGAGTGGCTGACCATTTGAGAAGTGGAGGGATTTTCGCTAAACCTGATGGAACCCATTTGGGGATGTGTCAGATTGACGAACTGTTCTACCGATTCCGATTTGTTAACCCACTTGGGCCGTCGAGTGCGCTTTTCGATCTCGGGCTTCTGTTCGGCAAACCCATGCACCCTTATCCTCGGTGGGGCCTGCTCCACCGACACCTTGGACGAGGCTTCGCTGATGCTTATTTTCTTCAAGGTAATCCTACTGAATATAGATTGACTTCGGACCTCTGGTTCCGGTGTTTCAGGCGGCGGTGCAGAACGCTCACTGAGCACTGAGGCGCAATCGGGGCCGCCACGTATACTTCCCGGGCAGGTGACCCCCGATCGGTGCGCCTCGCTCTCCGCGTCGTCCAGGCGCCCGAACTCACAGTACAGCTCGTCCAGCTTCCGCTGCAGACAGTTGCGCATGTTGTTCTGCCGGCAGAGCAGCTCCTCCAGCTCCGTGATGCGCAGCGCCTGGTCGTTGATCACCTTGCCCAGTTCCCGGCGCACCTGCTGCTCGCATTCGCAGCCGCATGGCGGCTGGTCGAAGTACTCCGGCTCGCAGCTAGGACAACATTCTGGCTGGCAGCAGGACTCCCGATCCGAAAGCCCGGAGATCTTCTTGCATTGGTCGCACTTGCAAGGACACTCATCCGTCTCGTGGGGGCCGCGGCCCAGGAGCAGGACATCCGTGCAGCCGGGCAAGCAGCAGCCGCGACGCTTCCTGTGGAAATTTAGGTTTAAAATTATTTAAAATTTATAAACCGTTGAAAAAGTAATAATCTTAGCTAAAAATGCTTGAAAATACGGACAAAAATTCCAGTTTCTACATCTAACGCAGTCTGAAAAAGCTTTTATGGAAATTCAGTTACGCATTTATAAATATAGCACGCGGAAAACTAGTTTGATCGGTTATTGGCAAAGTGAAACAAGTTTTCAGAACTTCTCGGGCACGGAATACATAATAATCTTGGACAAAAGACACTCAGAAAAGTGTTACAAAAATCTTAAGGTCAAATTGAGTGAATTCAGAGCGTCATTCAGCTATTTATAACTTCAATTTCCTACCTAACTTGGCTAGAATAAATTATAAGAGCCTCACCTGACAGTGGGATCCTCATCCTCTTTCTCCCCCATCAGCTCGTCTTGCAGTCGCACCAGCTCGTCCTCATCCTGCGTGGGGGCACGCAACCGGGTGAGCTCTGTGCCGTCAATATCCGGACACTTGCCGCCAGTGTCCTGGAAGCCCGACTCCAGGACAATGATCTCCGTGTCCGAGCCCATGGGCTTGATCCTTTTAGTTACCTTACCATTGGCGTCGCCCATCTCAGCCGGGGGCGAGTCCTCGCAGGAAAAACACCTACCCTCGGCACAGTAGGTGGGCAGCGAGGATCCGTTTAGGAGCAGGACACTAACCGAAGGTTTTTCATGTTCCTCAACCGGCTCCCCGCCATCCGGACACTGAACGCCTTCGTCCGCCACCATTTCCTTTGGCTTTTCTTCTTCCGTTGCGGCCGCCAACAACTTGGCTTCCCTTGCCTTCCTCCTTTGCTCCTTGCCAATGGCCTTGGCCCGGCACACGAATTCGGGAATATGCTCCACACAGACGCAACACTCCCTTTGTATACTCTTCAGGCAGCAGTCCTGGGCCGCCATGCTAGTCTGCCAGATGCGGGCCTCCTCCTCGGTCTTCGGGTACGCATACGCAACGTTGCCCTCGGCATCCCTCAACGGAGGCCTCTCACCGCAGATCACACAGCGCCTCATTGTCATGCTCAGGGGAGTTTCCTTTAATCTTTTGTGGAAGGTATATGGAGTCCTGGAATTTGTAAGGTTTTAACAAGGATGAATTTTGAATGATTTTGTAAAGTTAAGAATTTTTAAATTTTATATTTTTGATATTTGAAGCTAGGGATAATTTTGAAGATATTCTTATTAGAGGTTGAGAACTATCGATAGTTTTATCGGCATCGATAGTGATCTAGTGTTGTTTTGCCTAAACTCTAAGATAAAACTAATAGAATCTATTAAAATATGGAGCGCTTTTTGAAAAAGGGAATGTTTAGTGTTAAAAGTTACGTATTATCTTATTTTTCAGACGATTTTAGGGAGAATAACACAAGATCACTATCGATGCCGATAAAACTATCGATAGTTCTCCACCTCTAATTCTTATATCTTTTCAAACTTCATATCCTTTTGAAATGGATCGTGTCGCAATCAATGTGGCTTGTGTAATTGCTTTTCTTTGGGGTATTTTTTAGTATACTAACATTTTTCGTTCGCTTTGAATGCGCTTTTGAGCAACTTTGTGTGTTGCGAGCATAACAACGCACCTTGCGGTTTTTGCGGCAAGTGAATTGGGCTGTGAAAGCCGAACGCGCGCTCTGCCTGCCTGCCGGGATTGGAGTGAATTGGAGTGAACGGGCGGCGTTATGAGGTGGGAATGATTTCGAAACCGCTGCCGGCTGCACTTCACGTCTGGTCTGGTCTGGTCCGGGTCTGGTCTCAGGGGCTCTCAGAAAAGAAAAAAAAATCAGAAATCCATAGAGAACGAGCGGCTTCAAGTGACGACTGGCTCTGGTATGCGGCGGTTAAAGTGGAGCAGTCATGGCGATTGCTGTGCTGAAAACGCATTAAAATCAATTGATTGCGGTGGAAAATGTATCAAAAATGTGAAAAATCCAGATCAGTAATCATTAATCAGTGAAAAATAAAAACAATCTGTATATTAAATGGTGAAAAATTGTAATATTTAAGCTTTAATTTATGTGTTCTTACCTATTGATCAAAGTAGGTAAAAAATACTTTAAAAATTTAGATCTCTAAAGGCAAAAGAAAGTAAGAAAATACATTTAATGTCATAAATAAGCTTTTTATTATCGGCTTTTAGTATTCTCAATATTCTCTCTTCTTGATCAAAACAAGAAATAAATAATAAATAAATAAATAATCTTTAATCGATAAGAGTGAATGCCTTTCTATTTTAAATTTATTATTTCAAGTTTATGTGGCCATGTTAAAATACTGAATGGTCAAAGTCATTCAATTCCCTATGGGAATATAGCCACACAAACGCTAAACTGCCAGAAAGTCGCGCCCACACCCACTAAATAATACAACAAAAACGATAAAAATCGAACAAAAAAGTGCGTATCGATTGAGTCAAGCCCAGAAATCTGCGCAAAACCGCAAAACAATAGCCGGCAAGGGAAAAATCTATGTCAACCAACCAATCTCTCCCCGGGTAAATCGGCCAATGGCCAGTGGACCACAAAAATCACGTTATTTCAATTTGAATGCCAAACAATCGCCCAGGCACAGCCACAAGCATGAGCACTATCAGAAATGGGTCTCTATCTCTGGCCTGGTTTGGCATTCTTCAAATGCCTTTTCTGTGGGTTAACGCCCACGGCAGAAATTTGAATAATCTGCTGCCGTAATATCGCCAATTTATCACTGGCCATTGGAGCAACGCTCCAACGCTCCGGACCCCCTAAAAATCCAGGCAGACCGCCAACTCCACTCATAAAACGAAAGCAAATGTGGGCAGTTCACATTTCACTTTCGTTTGGGAGTCGGACTGGGAAGGGGGAGCAGACGCCTCTGCTCTATCGGGTTTTCCAATTTATCAATGGCAGCACGGAGGCGCTGTTAATGAAGAATTATGCTCATAATTTCCAAATTTATTGTCGCACATCTTCGCCCGACCGAACAGAGGATCGCATCGCATCGCATCGCATCGGTTTGGATCGGATCGGCGCTGATGATGGGGGCTGTCACACACTTGAGTGTGTCAAAATGTTGTAGCTGCCATGTGGCATATGGGTCCGAACCATCATCGTGTCAGTTACACAGACACTTTTCAAATATTTATGATGCGTCTAGCGCGACACACACTCCACACACACTCACCGCCGCCCTTCGATAACTCCGTGTTCACGGTTCACAGTTCAAAAAGTCATTTCAAGTTTCTCGTTACGGATTCCAGTGAAAGTTTTCCCTGTTCTCCTCCCTTCCCCTCAATTTTTTTCGGTGGGTTTTCTCGGCTATTAATTTTCACTTAGTCAGCGTCAGCGTTCTTGGGAAAGTATTCAATTTCCACTCAATCCTTTAAATCGAAACAGATGCCAAAACATTTTCATTTTGCCATTGGCAACGGTTTTTAAGTGGATTTAATTTGTTTCAGATTTTTCCACCGCCCTCCGTCCCTGCTCTATCACTATTTTTAGGTTCTCGGTTTTTCGCTGACTCTCTCTCTAATTTAGTGTTCGGCTTGAATGAATTTTGGGGCTGTGCCTAGTGCCCAAGCATATAGCTTTAAGTGCTCATGAGAGAGTGGAAAATTTATGTGACAGCTTATTAAATTTATATGTTTGCTCTTCATTACAGATTATACCATAGGAGCCGGGCCAGCGAGTGATTGGACACACATGTGTTCGCGGGTAAGTGCTCGGCCGAATGGCCCTCGATGTTTTGGCTTAAATGGCTTTAAAACGAGGGCTTAGGTTAAGTCGGCATGATCTCGACCATGTGTCAAGACTGTTGGTGGAAATTGAGATCTATTTTCGATAGAAATTTATTTGGGAGATTTAAAAACTTTTAGGAACATTTTCAAAAGTAGAAATCATGTTGGGAAATATCAGATTAATCATTAATATTAATAAAAACAATGAGTTTCTGAAAACATATAATTATTGAAAGTATTATATTGATTTCATTTTGATTTTTACTTTACTTAGAAACCAAGATTGGGGATTTAAATAAAATAAATGTTATTTTATGTAAATTTGACTGAAATATATTTCTTTTGATTTATTTTCTTGGTGGATTATTATAGAAGAGTCTTAAAAAAGCGTATATTTATTTTACAATCGTAACATAAATTTAAAAAAACTATCATAAATATTTAACTTGTTGCTTTGGCTGTCCGTTCTATTAATCTCCCAAAATTTGTTCAGTTTTCTGTGGCTTTCTGCACCTTCCGTAATTAAGACCCTCAATTTTTGGTTAGTATGCCATCTGCTTAGTATTCAAGTACTCTAAAGCCGTGTCTCAAGCACCTCTAAACTTGGCCACAAGCCCGCTGTTAACCCCATTCAATCGCCGCTTAAATCAAGCAGACCTCCGCCCACCTGTCAACTCTGTCCGTTCGCACCTTCGGCTGGCGGGATAACTCAACTTGGCTCAGTCCGGCTCAACTCGGTGCAATCGCTTTGTGCCGGCCCAAAACTGCAGCGAACTTGATGTGAAAATTCACACTATTCAACACACACAAAAAATGTCGAGCCTCGCTAGCGTGTCGCCCGAAAAATCGTTGGGGCTGGCACTTCATTAAATAGACGCCGTGGCGGCGCTTTTCCGCACACAAACAACAGTCGAAAAAAATCAAGAAAAGCCTCGAATGGGGCAAAAAAGAGGCAGGAAAAAAATCAGCAGAAAAATTCGTGGATGTCGCTGGAGTTGACGACCACACCCCCCACATTACTTGGACGCCCAGCTCGGAACTTGCTTATTTTTCACACATGCGCGTCAACAAAAACAGCAACAAAAACTGGGGGGAACCACAAGGGGGAAATTGTAAGCAACAAATTTGTTGCTTTTTTTGTTGTTTTATTTTCTTTTTTTTCACATTGTTTATGATGACAATTCGCCGTGGTTGTTGTCGACATGTGGCCATAAAGTTGTCGGTAAATAACAAACAGGCCTCTCCTCTCATTCAGCCTTTTGACTCAGTAAAAAAAAAAATACTGAAATGGCCTCTGTAAAATTTCAGAGCATCCTGAGAGGATTCCTTTCCCAGAAAATGCTCAAGTTAAAAGCAGCTCAATGCCAAAAGAATCTCATAAGTTGCAGGCAGACAAAGCAACAAAAAGGCAGACCATTGAAGTCGAACTCATTATATTTATATGTTTCATTAGTGGCACAAGTTCAGCTTTAAATGCTTAAAAATATTTTATTTAAGTCAAAGACAGCTTAATTTATTTTTAGAGTCTCCCAAAGTTGTAGCTTTCACACTTTCAACTGTGAAACATTTTTACGAAATCAAAATACTTATTTTTAGTCCATCCAAATGACTGTCTGAGATCATCGGAATAAAACCCAAAACAAAATTATACATTTTGACACCGACAAAACGATTATTTTGTATTTATTTTACCAAATATTTGCCTTGTCTGAGATCACCTCAGTTGTAAATTAAACCTGCACTTGACTAAGTGAAATGAATTATGGCTACGACCTTCGGTCCGACTCGATTCCAGATGGAAATAATTCCATAATTTGCTATGCTGATTACTTCCAGCCCGAGCTGACAACGCAATTTGTTTTCGAAAATTCTTAACGTGTAATTGTCATGTTGTCAGGCAAACAATGGACCCCAAAAAAAAAATGAGCAACCGAAAAGCGCGCTCGAGGAAAAACAAACAAATCCGCAAACCGACTTGAGGCCCCACCCAAATATCGTCTATTGTTTGACTTTTTACCAACAGCTCGGCTTGGCTCGCATAAATAACCAGAAATTAGCGGGCAAATAAGTCAAGTGGCTGAATGTAAACTCGTTTTGGCATTGAAACACCTGCAAACTGATTCTTGGCATATGCCAAGTGCTAAATCACCTGCCCCCCGGTCCGGGGCTAAAGTTGAACCAGCTAATTTGAATTTATAGACCGGAGATCCAAGCCGAGATGCGGCCCCTGATTTATGCCCGCCAGATTGTCACTGGGCGATAGGGAAAATGATATATATATAGATATCTCTCTGAGGTATGTATGTATACACTCGGAGACGCGCTTCGATGGGAATTGTATGCAAATGCGATCCGCTTGATGGGCCGCAGATAAAGATGCGATGCTGGCTGGCATTAGTGTTAGCAGAAGCCCTTAACAGGTGTATGCCGCTCGAAAAAGAGATCTGTCCCAGTGCCACCTGTTGAACGGATTTGCCATTGACTCTGATTGTATTCGAACCGAACTGAAGGTAAACCAAAGATGATGACGCATTGTCCGGGATTAGCTGGTGGGCTATTGAACTGCTGGGCCGAGCGGCGGAATCAATCAACCGAGATGCGAGGTAATTGGAGCTACCAAACAGCGGGGGTTACAGAGTGGCAGGCAGGCAGGCACGTCTAAATCACTCATAAAAAAGAAATTCATCTTCATAAAAACGAATAACATAAAAAAGAAACAAGTAAGGAAAACAAAAAACAAGCCAGAGAGAGAGATATAAAAACCGGCAGCATACATCCAGCTGCGAGAGATAGTTTACTTGCGGTAATCACGCCAAAACCAATGCCCCTTTTGGGGCACTTGAAAATCTGTTGGAAATTTCTGATGTACACCACTTACAAGTGGATCTGGCGGCGGCCTTTTCCTTTCCTTTTCCCCCACTCCATTCCTCTTTTTTTTCCACCGAAAATTACATTTAATGTGTGTCTGAGATTTCGATAGAGGCGTGAACCTGTTGAAATTCGTCTGCAGCAGATACTTTCAAAAGTATCTTGTATCTTGTTTCTGGTGTCTTGTGGTTGCCGTTCTGAGGCCTGAGCCTCGGTTAGAACCTGTCGATTCGGATCCAGTTGGCAGCTCATCGACCCTAATCGCATTTGAAAGTTATCGTATCTACGAGCTGCCATCGAGGGCTATCTGTTAATTGTCAGAGACTTGGCTTTCTTTCTTTCTTTTTTTGGTTAAAGTTGGCTAATTGCCATATTAACCTTTTGGCCCCCTGCGATGATGATGGCGATGATGATAACCCAAGTCCGGCTGCGTGCTCGACTTGTAACTGCGCCTCGGACTCTGACTTCGGCTTCGGCTTATTTGCAAGTTGGATTTGATGACGGTTGTGGCTGTGACTTTGGCCCTGGGTCCAGTGAAAGTAATTAGGGGCCCGAGGGTGAAAGCTGAGCTTTTAATTGCGTAGCTGTCGTTGCTCTGACCGCATAATCAATCAGCCGGCAATGTAATTGAGCCTTGTTTAGAGGAAAACGAAAGTGATCAGTTGAAAAATTCTATAGAAGTCACGATCAGGGGTCAGAGATCTTTCACACAGCAATTTTGAAACACCAAAACGTTAAAAGTTAAAGAAGAATTCCTAAAATAAATCTTAGATCCTAAAGAATTCATACTAATATGCAGTTTGCTTTCTTATAACCCCTAAGTTCAGGGCTTGCTCTTGCCAATAATTACACATTCTGGAGAACAGAAAACTAAACAATAAATAAGATATCCCTTGGCAATAATTATGCCTTCCAGAGAGATCCCCCGAAATGATCATAAGAGTTATATCCAGAATAAAGCTCTCACGCTCCCTCTACCTTATTTCTTTTTGGGCAAAGAAATCTCTCCCCCACTTGGTTCCCAGTGCCGCTGCACTAAATCAACCCCCAGCATTCCAAAGTGTTTTGCGAAAACTGTGCCAAAGATCTCTTACTGCGATCTGTTGCGATCCTCCCTCCCTGCTGCCATGTCGATGGTATCGAGAAGTGACCCCATACCGACGCACAACTGGCGGATGCCAGCGATCCAGATCGGAGGAGATCACCGCGGAAAACAAAACCAAGTCAAGAAATGAACATCAAGCTGAGATGATTGTCATAATTAAGGATGTTGGATGTTGCCAGTTCGACGTTGGCATCTGCCAGACGCATGGGGAATGGGGAATGGGGAATGGGCAATGGTTCGGTGCAGGGGCGATGCCTCAGCACTCGAGGCACTTGTAAAACCAACATAAAACCGTAAGAACGAGTTATTCTTTTTTTTTTTGTTGCTTCTCCCTGGTGCTCTGCTTTTGATTCACAAAAGCCGAGGCTTCCGGTGAAGTTCAGGTTTCTCCCATCTCCATGTGTGCGCCGTTCACCCGAGATCAGCCCGGCACATCTCATAATTGCAGCTAAGCAAAATTATATAGCCCAAGTCGAGTCGAGAGATCTGACATCGGACGAGAAGGAGGAGGGAGAGCTTACGTTGTATATATCGCAGCTCGTCTGTGCAAATATTTCCAGGCGATCGCTCCTCGGACTCCTCTCTTTGACTCTGCCACAACAATTACTGGCCGGCTCTTGCGGCAATCTCTGTGGCAGGCCAGGGTTAAAGAAAGGGGTCCACCGCAAGGGGTAGCCTGGCACTCGAGACAAATGTATATCATTCATCAAATTAAAAGTTCAACTGCATTGCAGCGTTTTGCCAGCCGGCTCTGGCTCTGCCTCGGCTCTGACTGCCAGCCGTGAGTTAAATTTATAAATGGGTTGACTCAAAACTTCTGGCAGCGGGGAATGCCCAAGAGAATGTCCCCTGAAAGATCAGAGGTCAACATGTGTTGACTAAAGGGGAAGTTGAAATGTTTTGGAAGAACTTAGGAGTTAAGTTGGCCATGTTACTTGGGAAACAGTCTTCGAGCGATTAGAATTCGAAAATATATTTAGTTTCTTCCAATAAAAATAATTAAAAGTCTCTCAGAAAATATTTAAGAATTTGGATTTAGTTGAAACTACTTCCTAAACTTTTCTGCTGAATTCTTTCTTAATTCCAAACTCCAAAAGTACACCTCGCTGGCCGTCAGCCAGGCTGGCTGTCATCTTGAACGTGCAACATGACCGCAACTCTGAGGCAGCAACTGTTGCTCTATTTTACAGCCTGTTCTCTCCGGCGTTCTCTCCTCTCGCTCGGCGCTGCCAATCATTGGCCCAGGCTGGGTGCCGCTGCTCATCTGCCGACTCCATTCACTCAAACATCAACCGAAGTGGTTTCTCCTTAACCCGGCAACACTCCATCACCGCCATCACCGCTCGCCGCTTGCCGCTCTCCAGTTGCCACTTGTTGCCCTCGCAAGTTCTTTATTTTTATTTTTATTTCCCCGACTCGAGTCTGGCCAAAATGCTTATTAAAAGGGCTTTTCAACTCGAACGGTTTCCTTTGGGGGCCACTTCTTGCACTTCGCCTGCGCACACACAAGTAACGTAGTTTGGATTATTTTATGGTCCCGACGACCACTTGCTGTATTTGAAAATAGCATTTATGAGCTTAAGATGGCTTAAGACTTTTTATTGGTTATTAGTTTGTTGCCATTTCTACACGAATGTTGTGTCCCGGATTTATGTTTCGGATTTTAACTGCAAAGAGTTGAGACACACAGAAGGTCGGGGCGGAAGCTGCGCTCAGAAATCAGGGCTTCTAATAAGCTTAGCACGTGTTGGTCATCCATTTCCAGTGACCGGATCCGGTTTCCTTCTCCTCCTGCTAGACTTTAATCTTTAATTGCTTTTCTGGGCGCCCTTCTGGGGGGCGTTTTCCGAGATGTGAGCTTGGGTTTAGTTTATGTTTACCGAAGCGATTTTGGCTTAAAGGGAAAGTGACCTCCGGTTGAGATGAAACAGAAACAACAGAGAAGTTGAAAAGGAATGGAATTAAAGCTGTGTAAGGAATATATTTTAAATCGAGAAATTTGTTTTTAAACAAGTCTGAGCCTAACGTCGATAATTATGCCAAATATTGGAACCTCCCCTTCGATCGAAGGCCATTAATCCGCAACCAGTTTCTCTGCTGCCTCCACATCTTGCGATTTCAGCCCAAAAGCGATCCGTGGGATGATTCATCGCCGGCAATTATCCCCAACATGGCAATTATGCAATTTTCCACTGGCCCCGGAACACTTGTCGCACTTAATGGCCACTGTAGCTGCTGGCTGGCCGATGGTCGTATCCGATGATTCACACGCCTCCCAGGCAGGCACTCGGATAGCAGCCGCCGCACTATATCTGCTGGATTCCGCATGCCCAGATGCAGATGATATAGATACACCGATAGAGAGCAGGGCCAATCTGGAAACAATGAAAATCTGAGACGACGCTGGCGACCGTACATGACTGCGATGACGGAGATGAAGATGAAGATACATACCTGGCGGCACTCCACAGCGGACTTCAATCGAGTGCCGCCGCTCGCGTATCTGCAGCTAACTGTAATTGTATCTAACAGCCACGTTTGACAAGCACAAGCTCGAGAGAAAAAAAGCCAAGAGCTCTTCAGCATGGCAACGCGTCGCCCTGGAACTGGAACTGGTACGGCCTTTTATGGCCAGCAGGCAGCCAACGCCGCCGCCGCCGCCTCAACGCGTGCTGCCAAGGCTCTCCTCGGTCTTGGCCACCCAAAAATGGTCAGCGTAGCGCCACTCGAACGAGTGGCCAGCCAGCGACTGAATCCGACAGATACAGATAGTTCTAGCAGGCACAGCTTCCCTCTGGCAGCCAGAGATACAATTGCCCACCCCAGCTCTTCGATCTGTGCCGTTTTTCCTCTGAATTATGGCTGGAAATCAAAAAGTAACCATTATTTAAAGCCAGAGAAGAGGAGTGCCCTGAACAGTAAAGGAAATTGGTGAGGTAAAGCGCAATTCTGGGGAAAATCTATGCAAATAGTGGAGGGAAAGCAAGGAGATGGAAGTCAAATTAAGCTATATTTTTACGTATCTAAAAATTAAGCTTAATAAGGTCAGACATTCATATATATCTTTGTTATAAGAGATTTTCCAGTGTTCTTCCTGAACAAGCTATCCTATATTGAACCAAAGTTCTGCCTCAAAACAAATAGGAACAGTCAAGCAACAGAGTAAACGAGTTACGGAAAACTATCAAGTGGAAAACTGAACTAGGAAAAGGAGCAGCTGGCAGAGGAGCAAAATCTGGGGGACAGAGTCGAGGACGGAGTCAGTTGTGTGGAGTCGGAGCCAAGTCAACACGACAACACTTGGCAGACCGACAACAGCCCGGGGAAATGCAGGAGTAAGACGGGCGGCAGCGGTCTGTATCCAGCGTCAATTGAGTGGCAAACTGGAGGAGCTCCGCATCCACATGCACATCCTGTCCCCCTGGACACGCCACTATTGTCAGAGTAAATAATAACTTATGTGTGGTGTCAGGGCCAAAAACAGGGCACTGTGGCCACGGAAATCCTAGCAAGGGAAGTGTAAATACAAAGCGAGGCTCTCCGAAAACTTTAACAGAGATTCATCAGTGCGATTTTTGGTAAGAGAATCTATCAAATAACTCTTTGAGTTGTGTCACCGGAACAGGCTGGAAAAAAATGATTTTCTGAAAGGGAATTTTCAATGAAAGTAACTGAAACCCGGCCAGAGTTGGGGAAGCAGGAAAACTGGTAACTGGTAACTGGAAACTGGAAACTCCGAGCTTCGAGCCAGAACTCTGGCATTAAGTGCAAATTATTGGTTCGGAATTAGTAGAGCGAGAGAGACCCGGAGTCGGGCTTTTGTGGTTGCATTTGCTAATGGAAAACTCTGCTGCTTTTTCCTCGTTGCCTGTCCTTTTTTCCCCACTTTTCCCAACCCCTTTTTGTGGGTAAAAAGCTCTCACAGCAGCAGCAGGGAACTCTAAGCGTGGCAAAAATAAAAACGAAACCGAGAATCTGCATGGAGCGGCAGATAAATTTGCAACACTTTCCACCAGTTATTATTCCCAGAAATTCTCGGCGTAAACATTTTCACTCTGTCTCCCAGCTCAGAGCTCCAACATTTGATTACTCCGATGGCAACTGCGTTTGCAAATGCAGCAAAACCGAAAGTAAACATTATTATTAAGGCTGACAGGCTGGCAGGCTGGCTGGCTGGCATCTTGTGTTTCTGCGCATTCGGAAAAACAATATTTATGTGGAATCCACTTCATAGAGTGGTTCAATTTCCGCAGAGCCGGAATTGTTAAGCGCCTTAAGAGTTGTAAATAAAATCAATTGATTTCTTATTTATAAAGCGAATTCGAGAACTGCCACCTACTAAGCCCTTGGCAAACATGACAAAGGGAGCCGGCTCAGAGCCAGAGATCCAGAGATCCGCAGCCGGAACAAGTAAACAAGCCCATAAATAAATTATTTGCTTAGGAGCAAAGTCGTCGGGAGCCGTCATCCCAGAAGCCCAGCGAGAACTAGGCCTCAATTGGGGGAGGTGTGCAAATATATATAACTGCCACCACTCCTTGCTCTTCATATACAAATATATATATGTATATATATTTATTTTTTCGTGTTTCCGCTTAGTAAACACAACTGAAATGACAAAAAGGCAGCCATGTCTTGACCAACTCGAGGAGGACTCCCTGACTTTTCCCCCCCTGGAAACATTATCAAGGCAAACAGCGGCATAATGGAGGACTGACTGCCCCGAGGAGTGCAAAAAAAAGAAGAGAACCATGAGCCGGGGAACTATTACGCTGTGTGTGGTCTGGGAATAGGGCTGGGTCATTGTGATAAATAAGTAAATAGCCGGAGACAGGCTCAGACCTCAGATCGATTTATGCAAAGCTCCCTCCGCCGGCCAAACAGCGCTTTTAGTGACATTAAGGGGCGTGGTCCTAAATGTTTAATGGCCTGCAAATAAAAGTTATGCCATGGCAGGCTGTGGACTGCGGACATTAACGAAGCGGAAGATTATATAGGAGGAACAGCAACAAAAAAAAAACTCATAGAGGAAATGGAAATCCTCCGATAAGCCCAACTCACTTTGAGTCAATAGTCGGGGGTATAATTACCCCAAATCACACATGACTTGCAGGAAGGGCAAGCCTTCTACCTTTTATATTTTACAAAATATATATATTTAGCCTAGAGCATTTCTCTAATCCAATAAATAATTATTGGACATCTGAAACTCTTAAATATTAGCATTGCTAAACTTATGCAAATTCAGCTTTCAGCGAATTCCAAAACAAAAAGCCAGAAAAATTAGCAAAGTTGTTTGTTATTTGCTAAATTAATCACTGTCAATAGAAGCACACCTTAAGACTTAAAACTTGAAAGCTTGAAAGAATATGCATGACTTCTCGGGAATACAGATTAAAATATATATATTATAAATACAAAAGACAGCTCGTTATGTCATCGCTACGGTATCTCGGCACCCAATTAACCTTAACAATAATAAATGCTTTTCAAATTCACTTTTGCCGGCTTATCAAGGGAATCGCTCTTCTATATATAAGAGAGCGAGACTTGCATTTGGAGGATTTGCATTGACTGGCGATCCGTAATTACGCTAAACGTTATGCGCATTTATTTCCCATTGATTTTGCATTTTAAATTTCAGTGTTCGTGATTTTATTTGTGAGCAGATTTGAAGGTAGGAAATGTAAGCGTGAATTTATATAGTTCAAAGTTGATTACACTACGCTCTCGTCTGCGTGTGTGTTTAAATATGCAAATCTGGTGTTTGAACAACTTTAATATGCAGCTTACCAAAGAGCCACAGAAACTAGTTTGCGCTTCAGTTTTCCCCATATTTTTTCACTGGCCTTTTCGGCTGCATAATTCCCTCGAAATAGCTGACCAAGTGACTTTTTTTCCAGCTGCGATTATATGCTCATAATAAATGAGAGCAAAAGTGGGTGTCATACCGCCCTAATGAGCCCCGAAAATGGGTGAATTTGGTCACTCTGAACTCTGAAATATGTATATTTTTGCAGACATTTTTATTTTTGTTTTGTGTGTCGTTCGATTTGTGTGCTTTTCGCCTCTCCGGGCTGCCGTTGCATTGACCCAATTTGTTTATTTATTGAAATTGCTTTTATGGGCAACCCCGTCCGAGACAGAGTGTCTACCTCCGGCTCTATCTCCTCAATCTACAATCATTCGCTGCCCCTGCACACATTCTCTCGCCTTCAATTATTATTTATCGATTCCAGCTCAATTTGTCAAATATATATTTTCCTCTTCCACTGGGTCACTGGGGGGTTGGTTGGGTATTTGGTATTCGATCGAATTCATGATTCATTGATGCTGTGATTCCATCGAAATCTATCTGAATTTGCTCCAGATCGAATGATGCCGGCAAAGTCCTCGCTTCGAGGACACTCCCGTGGAAATTAAATTATAAATTTAGACAGATAAATTCGGTTGATACCTCCAGGGCTCAACGACGATTCTCCTCGCCACCCAGAAGTTCACTTCTGACCAGCCACAAATCGGTATAAATGGATTCTAGGGCCCGGGGGCCCTTGGGTTAGGAGAGCATGAAGCGCTTATTTTGTGGAACCAAAAACGTGCCGCCCCTGCTTCATGTTTTCCCCAAAGCCCCCTCAACCCAGTGACATTGTCACCTCGGCTCGACTCAGTCTGCTCAGTCTGCTGTTTGGTGTAATTGCTTAGTCTAATATATGCCAGCGGACGAAGCAAAGTCAATGTCGAGCTGGGCGAAAATGGAACCCAAATGGTAAAGAGACCAAAACAAAACAACAAAAACAAACAGTTGGGGACTGGGGAAGGTTGTGTGTGTGTGTGTGTTGTGGGGGGCGGGGCAGCGCCCAGACAGCGACATGAAAAAGCGTTTATCTAAGCAAAATGTTACCAACAAAGTCCGTAATTACAATTTATTGCAGGTAATTATGTAATTTTCGTGACGGATTTTGTTGTTTAGAGCTTCAACGAGAGGAGACAAGACAAGTGCGTATGTACACTGAGGAAAATGAGGGTTAAGAGTGTGATGTTTCTTTAAAGTTATTAACTATTCACAGTAGCATTCTCTTAAATAGACTTTTACTGTGTTAAAAATATTTAATACATTTGAAAACAAAGTAAAACTTGTTCTGATTTAAAATATGAATTTTTAAACAAGATTTCGAACATAAAATATATATTTAAAATAGTTTAAAACAGCATTGATATTACATTAAAGCTAAAAAAAGAAATACAGCAAAATATTAAGTATCCGCAAGGTTGCCACATTTAACTAATATTCTGATTTAAGTCAAATAATTTTTAAACAAGATTATAAACATAAAATATATATTTAAAATATTTTAAATAATGGCAATGAATATAATTTAGACCAATTAAAAAATAGTTGCTTCATAAAACAAATAAATACATAAAATTAAGAATCCGCAAGGTTGCCATACTTAATTAATACAACTTTTCCCTCTGTGCATATAAGTACTTTAAAATCCCCCATCTCCCGGGTGCGTACCTATTTTAAATGAGTTTTCGGATCGGAAAACTTGGCCGGCCGATTTTTAGAAGCCCATTGCATGTGGCATGCAACGTTGATTGCCACTGACCATGCGGGGAAATCTTCGACGGCGCTGCTCCTTGTTTTTGTGCTGCTCTCAGGTTGTTTCTCGTTGATTTCTCGTTTGCTCAGTCAGCCCGTTGTCATTTCCTGTCCGAGTTTGAAAAATGGACATCTGCTGGGAGGATGAAAGAAGGTGACTGTAAGAGGTTCTCTTTTCGAACTGCAACACGCATTTCCTGCCGGGATTATTACTAAGAACTGCGACAAGTCAATCGATTAATTATTGTGGGAAATCGCTAAAAGAGAAGCTTTTAAATCCCATATTTAATCTGTCATTCAGCAATGAGTCTCCCGAAAAAAAAAACCCAAAGAAACCCTTCAAAGAAACAACGTAATCTGCTTTTTCGGCTGATGTTCGCCAATTAAAACCCCAAAGCTATCTAAATCACATTAGGCCCAAAGAATGAGGGAGCGAAGAAAACCTTGTTCAGACCGCTTCCGTTGAAAATGGAAATTGAAATTTAATTTGCAGAGCGAGCGAGCGAAAAAAAGCGCCAGCTCATCAACGGTGGCATTAGTTTGCACATATTCAAATCAGTTTTTTATTTGCCAAACAAAGGCTGCAGAAGCGCAGAAAAAATGGGGAAAAAATCGTTAAAATAAAAACAGTTGAAGAGGTGTTGGGTAAGCCGTGGTTGCGGAGAGACAGGAAATACGTTTGGGCCAACTAAACAGGGGGAAAAGCCGGCGAGAAAAACTGGAAATCATTGTGCGCCAAGTCCACCTCCCCCGCCACCGCCACCGCCTCTGCCTCTGCCTTTGGCATCATTAACATATATTTGAAAACGCAGAGGAATGCCAGTGGTGCTGCTGCTGCCCTCTCCTCGCTGTTCAGCGGGTTTTGTGGGTCCTCATGAAAATTTGTAAGTATGTTGGACTTGTCACTTGCACACTTCATGACCATATTTGTCACATTTGCGCCATGTTCGCGTTGGCCAAGGAGCCCGCGGGGCTCCGGGGCTCCGGCCAGGGGTCCGGCAATGGGTCTGCTCCGGCTGCTGTTCCTGCTCCTGCTCCTGCTCCTGCTCCATTCTGCTTCCTGGGGCCCGCCAAACCTGCGTCGTCCCTCTGCGGGCAAATCAGATGCGCAACTAACGAGCAACAACCACGACAACGACAGCGACGACGACATGGAAATTCGTTCGCTCTGCGTTTTGCCATACTGAGTGGACACAGGGTAGCAGGGGGTATAGAAGGATCAGGGATAATCAAGAGATATGCTATTTTATAATTAAATTTAAATATTTAGTTAAGTACTTGCTCTCATTTTTGATTAAATATCTTAAAATATATTAAGAGATTGCTCATTTTTTTACCTAACTACAGGGTATCCCTCATTTCCATAACATTTACTGCTCAACAGTCACAACTTGCTTTTATTGTTCTGCCGGCTGCTGCTCCAACTGCTCCTGCTCCAACTCCTGCTCCTACTCCTGCTCCTACTCCTGCTGCTGATTCCACTGCTGATGCTGATGCTTTCTGCGGTTGCCGCAGACGCCTTCTGGCCATATTTGTATGAATAAATGCGTATTTAAGCACATACTTACAACACTTGCCATGTATGGAGCCAGCAGCCCAAAAGACAAGGGACACAAGCTGGGACAGCAGCGGCAGCAGCAGCAGCAGGAGCTGGGACATGGGACACGGGACATGGGACTTCTGGGGACCCAGACAAGGGACAGTTCCCAGTGGCAATAGGCAAGAAGAGTAGCAGCATTTTGCATTTTCCCCATTTTCACACATTTTTCCAGTGCGGCTACATTTTCTTTCTGCCGTCCTTAAAATGCGGAAATGTTTCAGTAAGTAAAAAACAGTGGCACAATTTATTAATTAAGCCCGAACAATTTGTTAAACTCTTTTTATGCTGCCCGCAAGTTATTCAAATGCAAAATTGCCATTTGAGTAATTGAATATTAAATAATTATCTAGAGTTTATCTAGGAAAAATCAGGGGGAAAGGGAGGCCGTGTCAAAATTCATTTAATGGAAAAAAAACGTAATTTATGCATATTATTAAATGGAATCAAGTGTTTCGGGAAATATGGAAAATGCATAGGCCCCGCAATCGTTTCCCGTACAGTGGAGCCATTAAGGAATTACCATAAATAAATAATTAAAATTGAAATTAAAATTAAAAGCGAAAAGCGAAAAGAAATGGGTAAAAAGTATTACAAATAAAAAGCGAAAAAGGGGGTCCGTTCGGGATGCCTACATCTGAATGAATATTTTAAGCAAATCATAAATTGCCGACATGCAAGCCTCTCTCCAATATTATTAACAATTTACGATGGAATTTAATAATTTATGCGTTTTTTGCACATCTCTCTCGCTGCAGGTCCTGCGCCACGATCAACAATATGTTTGACAACAGTTTCCGGCCTTGAATTGAATTAAATAAAATAAATTAAGCCACGCTGCGGAGCGGGTCAAAAACACACAGTTTGAATTGTTAATGAGCAGAAGCAACAACAGCAACAACAATAACAACAACAACAACAAATAAGTGTTAAATGCAGCCCCCCTTGACGTCGCTGCCAGCGCCGCTGATTCAACAGTGCTGAAAAGTCAATTAAAGGTAATCAAATCGAAACTGATTGCATTACAGCACCGGCGACAATAATTTTAATTCGCGTTGATGTCGCGTCACTTATTCCATTCCAATTTCTGCTAAATACAACAATTAATTGGGGACAGCAGCTAGAGCTCCCTGTTAACTGCGCCTCTGCCCGCTGTCGCACTGCGGTTTTTAACGCGCCGAATGACAAGTGCGCCTGCACACGCGGTTTTTCTCGCCACTGTTTGCCGTTTTTTCACTGCGTTGGCGATTTTCGGTTTCGAATTCGTGCCTTTCTTTTTTTTACGATTGAAATTCGAGTTTTATGGATGGGATTTATGATGTATAGGCGGCTTAGGAGTTAAGCCTGCGGGCTAAGGCCGATTTGATAAATGCGCTGATACGTTTGGCGGGTTTTAATTATTTACAGGGAATTATTTAAACATAAATGAATCACATTTATCTTGTTCACATTAATAAAAATATCTTTTAGATTAGTTTAGGCTTTTTATTAAGCCAAAAATAGATTTATATTTAATCTATTTTTATTTTTTAAGAAAAGGATTTAAGCGATTTGCAATTAAAATTGGTAATAAATAAAGTAGGATAAGAATTATTTTTTTGGGCGTGTAAACCTCGAGTTAACAATCAATTTTAACTATTTACTTTATTGCCTTTGAGTACAGTTTCCTTTGACATAAGGTTAAGCAGCATTTCTTTCTATTTCCCCCTTATTTTCCCCGCACTCAGATACAACTTTCCAAGTACTATATTCGACTTTGAGTTGGCAAACTTACGTGCCTTTTTGGGGTTAACCAGAACAACTCAAAGTGCAACAAGATGTGGCCACTAATTGCGAGTTGTTAATGTTGGGAAAACAGAGCGGGCAACTCAATTGAAAATCTTTGGCGACTCTGGAAACTTGGCAAAGTAATATAAATCACCCAAGGGTTCAGCCCGGTCACAGTCCGGGCTCGGGGCTGGCTGAATGGCTGCCGGTTTAATGACGCAAGTAATTGCAACGACCGGCAACTTGCAACTGGCAGAAGAAACTTGCAACTTGAAAAGGGGGCTTGGAGACTTAATGAAAATCAAACAAAACAATAACTCAAAGTCGGTCAACTGTGCTGGGGAAAACGAAACAACCGTCGATGTCGAAGTCGAAAGGGAAGTCGAAGTCAAAGTCGATGATTCCCCCTCCGAAAAGCAATAATTGATAAACGAACATCGGCGAACAGATGTACAAGTGTTCAGATGAATGAATCAAGCTCAATGACGATGATATCCACGACATGCGAGCCAAATCAATTGATTTATGCAGCTGGAGCTGCGTTTAATTGAAAGCAGTAATTAAATTAATGACTCCTCGTCTTCGTCTGGCGAAAAGTCGGTCTTTAATTAAGTCACGGAATGACGGTCGCATCTACTCCTAACTAGACACTCTGGCATGTGCATTCCCTGTCTCCGGCCAATGCACTCACAGCTCAGAGTCCATTCAGAATGCGGAAGTTCATTTAATATTTCTTGGTTTCACATTATTTTATTTCGTTTTTTATGGAAACCTGAAGCGTACCAAAAAAATATAATTAAATGTGAAGCCATGGCAATGGTTGTTGAAACAGCGCGTGAATTACTCTCGAAGAATTTCGCTGACAAAAGAGAATTTAGGACGTGACTTTTTCGCAAAGTGTTTACCAAACTGATAATACTAATAATGTGATAAATATAACTTGGCTATATCTTAATATGACGTCATGTCGTGACATTTGTAGCAGAATTTAAAGAGAGAAATAATTTAATTTCCATCTACTTACCCTCGTAAACACTTGACAAAGATTAAGAGAGAAATATTAAAGAAAAGTATTTTTTGTCAAGGGAATATTCAAAAATTATAATTAACCACAATACTTTCCAGCATTTCCACCCCTTACCATGGATTCCCTGCTTTAAATTCAAAATGATTTAACAAAATCTGAAAATCTGAATGTTATTGCATTCCGCGGCGGAAAGTATTTTCGCGCTTCGCGTCTTCACCTCACATATATCATGGCCTGGCGCGTCTTCAGCTTTATGTATTCATAATTAAATTAATTAAATTCTTGCGCTTCAATTAAAATCTTATTAAGTTTCCGTATGCCTAGCCATCCACCGACACACACACATGCCCCTGTCCCCCAGGCAGCCACAGTTTTCCCCATGGAACATCAGGGGGGAAAACTGAAAAATTGCCGAGAATGGTGGCGAATGAAAGAAAGACAGAGAAAGGCAGAGAGAAATGAGCAGACAAAGGGAAAAGCGGGAAATGAAAAACTTCTTACAAAGCTTACTTATTCACACATCACGCAGACAACTGCAGACTTTTCACTGGCAAATACTTTTCCTGTCTCCAGCAAACACACACCACCACCAGCACCGGCACCCGCACCCACACACGTTAAGCATTATTCAACGGCCAGGAAGAAAAAATGGCTAAAAAGAGTGTCCTGCAACGCGGCAGCGTTGGTCCTTTTTTGGGTGTGCTGTGCTGGCAGCCAGCACGGGATGCCAGAAGCAAACAGGACGAAGAAAAATGCTCACCGACCATGTGGTTCAGTTGATGCTGCTGCCGCCGTGTTGCTGTTGCTGCAGCAATGTTGCTGCTGCTGCTGCTGCCGTTGCACATATTGCTGCTGCATTCTTCGCATAAATTTCGCCATCGCACTTAACTCATGTCTCGGGGTCTCTCTTTAAATGAGTCTGGTTAGCTCTGGCCGTTCAGGCACTGAAAAAAATTAAAAGATGAGCAAAGAAAGGAAGATATTTCAAGTTTAGTTTAGGCTTTAAGTTTGCCAAGTTGCATTCCCATCAGTAGTTAGTTCCTTTGGTGAAATAAAATGGACTTTTTAAATTTTAATGCTGATCCTGTGGAGGTTTCTATATTTTTTTCTGACTGTTATTATCTTCATCTCGCTCTCGCTCGCTTTGAGCTCAGAGCATAAACAATGGCGCTGTTTAAAGCAAAAAAAAAAAGTACCAACGCAACTTGCCCCTTGCCATGACTCCCTGCCACGTAGAACTCTGCACACATGTGACGCTGCCGCTTCCCGCATCACCACCCACTAGCTCCCCTTCTCCTCCTCGTCCTCCTCGCGGCCTTGCCTCATGTAAAATTCAACGCCGGCAGAGGAAGAGCTGAGCCAGCGACAGCGACAGCGACAGAGGGCAGTAGGCAAAAAGTTCAGTCTTATTTTATACTCTTTTTCTTTTTTTTGTACTTCATCGTCGTGTACAATGTTGAGCGTGGAAATTTAAAAGCGAATGCAAACAATATGGAACATTTTAAATGCACAGTGGAATGGCAAACGTGGAAATTGGGTTACATAAACGGAGCAGCAATCTATTAACTTAATATATCATCATTATAAATCATAAGTAATGAAAATTGATAAAAGAAATCGTGTTAGATGAAGAAATCAAAAAAATATAGCCATTTTTTGTGCTTCCGATTCATATATATAAAATTCTGTCATGTCAATGTATTATTTAGCCTTCACTGGTATGTGGTTAAGCTTCTCCAGTGACTTTTTAGTGTGTCTCATATTTCCCTAGACCCTTTCCACTGTGCCATTTACTACACGGGACAGCACCGGCCAAGTAAATCACCGCAACTGTGAAACTAAATTTCCAGGGCACTAAATTTACGCACAGCCAACTAAACCCGTAGTAACGGAAACCGAAACCGAAACCGACACCCGGCCCGAACCTCAGTTAACCCCAAGCCCAAGAGTGGCGGAGGAGCATTGTAAGCTGCCCGCTTAGATCCTCGTCTCACTCACACACACACACACACCATCTCCGGCTGCCTGTCTCTGTCTCTCTGTCTTCCTGCACTCACTTCCTTTCGCTTTTGTTACATCCTTGCCGTGCAATTTTCACCATTTTGTGGTGCACTTTGCGCCTGGCCGCGATTTTCCGAAAGATTTATGGCCCACGACATGGAAGCGGAAGCGCGGCCGTCGAGGCCACTAAGTCCAGCTGCAGGTATGAACCACCTCCTGGAAAGCAGTGACTACCCACCACCCACAACCCACTATCCACTATCCACCTGCTTGTTGAGTCAGCAACAAAGGGGAAGAAGCAGGGAATGTCGCGACGCTTTCGCCTAATGCCTGTCAGCAAATGCCGCTGTAAGGCGCTAAAGCTGTCCCGCCATGGACGATAGCCTAAAGCCCATGCACTCTGAGAAAAATAGTGTCCTGATAAGCATTAAAAAGGATTACCTTCTGTAGGGTTTCCTCTCACTGGAAAAGAATTCCCTACATATTATTTTCGTATATTTTACTTCATCCCAACTGATTCCCTTTTTCCTCAAGTGCAGAGCTCCTCTGGCTTAAATCCTCTAGGCCCTCACAAGTTGGCTCGTTTTCATTTAGCGCCCTTTACCTTTTTACTATTTAATGCTTAATTTAAATACAAATCCGATCTGTTTGCTGACTTTTGTCGATAAGCGGCACCAGAAATGATGGCGAAAGTTGGCAATCTTTTTCCCATCTGCAAAATAAAAAAGGAAGGAAAAATACGCTAAAAGCGGCAGTGGAAAAAAAATCATTTGCCTGGGCAATGGCATTGGCAACGGCAATTTAATTTGCTTTGGCTTAGAGCTTGGCAAACTTTTGGGCACTTGAAATGGGAGTTGAACCCAAAGGATCACGGGGTCTAGAGTTACGCAGCTCACTTAAGGACTCGAGTCTTAGGTAAACAAAAGTCGAAAAGGAAAAGGAGAGAATTTATTAAAGGGCAATGGAATGGAGGATATATCTTGATTAACTCTTTAACGGTTAATAGAGGGATTACATTGATTCTAGATATTGTTTAGATTTTATTTTCTAAATATCTTTTTCCTTACAAAGTTAGCTAAGTTCTCTTAATTTTTTCACTTACTCTCTCATTGATATGGTCTTTCCTCTTTTTTTTTCTTACTCACCAAACTCTTCTCCATTTCACAGCCTCAAAGAACCTCCTCCTCCTCCAAACCTTCATCTCGCCGCCCATTTGCATTCTCTATTCATGGAATTTATGTCTCAACTTGCCTAAGCCGTGTTTGTAGTAAAATCTCTACTATCGCGCCTTAATTTTAAAGCCCTCAACGCTAAATGCTTCACTCTGCGACCCTCTCTGCCCGTGCCAGGAGACCGAACACCGAAATCCGAAACCCAAACCTTGCACGCAGAGCCTAGAAACCGGAGTTGCCCTGGCAAAAAGCCCACGTCGCCATCTGCAGATGCGAGCGAAGTTTATGTTCGACATGCTGTAATGGCGCCATATGCGCGTTTATCAAACGAGCCACGCCCCGAGTAAGTCCGGGATATATATGGGTTAGTTTTCCGCTTGCCGTATAAATTTGTTTAAGACATATAGCAAGGATCAATAGCGCGCGATTTATTGTCTGCCACATATAACTTTGTCTTGGCTTTAAACCCGCAGACACGCGGAAGTGCTAAAAGGGCGGGCAAGGTCGCTGGGCGAAACTTTTTTACCTACTTTCGACTTTCCACTGTCGCCGCTTTCTGGGCAGAAAGCCAGCCCCACGCGACCAAAGCCACCAAAGAACCAAAGAAAAAGCCAAAAAAAACCAAAAAGGAGAGAGATGGCAAGAAAATTATGGCTAAAATGGCGACGTCGTCTGGGCCGAGGAAAAAGCACCACGACGACGTCGGCTTGCGGTCGTTTATATGTAAAATATTTGGTTTACTTTATGACTGCTTTGGGTATTACTCTTTACTTTCTTGCACTGCCAATTCTGGCTCCCACTCTCCCTCTCTTGCCTAGCTCTTTTGGGCCAAACTTTTTGGCCAGGCAGTAAAAACAAACAGATGCGAGATGGGCTAGGACGGTGCTACGAATTATGCCATAAAAGCATCGTCGTAGTTCCAACTTTTGCCAAATTCTTGGCTTGTCGTCGACATCATCCTCTTTGTCATCCTCCGGCTCCACGGTCGCCATCTCGCTGTAGTCGTCGCCGTCTCCTAGTCTCAATGTTCAAGGGAGCCATAAAATACTTTTTGAATCCGGCAGAGCGCATTGCTCCTGTTCTCCTGTTCCTGGCTCTATTTTCCGGGTGGGAGGAGGGATTACCGCCGAGGGAGTCTCCATTGCAGAACCAACAAATGAGCCAGCTCACTGGGGCGCCTCTTTAACTGCTCATTTCGGGGGTGTTGAACCCTGGAATGGATTGTGTTGCCAAAAAAGGGAGTCTTTCTTAAATAAAGGTAAAGCGGGTGTGTAAATATTATAATCAATCAAAGAAACATCTTTGAAATATTTAATATTATTTATTTAAGATTTAATATCATTGTTCTTGGCATTCTCTCTTTAAAATTTTCCCGATTTAGGTCACTTGCCTTCTGTTTTTCTTTATGCCAACGAAGTGGCTTTTATTCGCTGCTTGCAAGTGACTTTGTATTGCCATTTCTGCTTGGTTCACTCTGAAATTAGCTACCCCGCGCTGATTATAGTGACTGCCTCGAGATCTCGTGTAGCTTTTGCGGTTCAGAACCAGAAACCGTTCAATTCGTGAGCCAAATTCCGATTCGAAATCCAAAACCAAAGCCAAACCCAAGTCCAATTCAATTGCCGAAGGAGCGGGAGTGGAACAGTGCAGTCTCTGGCCCGATTACCATTACTGAAAATTGAAGTAACATGTGTGGCGATGCGCAATTGCCAAGCGCCCCCCGGCGGCCACTCACTTTGGGAATCCCCCCAATCCAATGCTGGAACCACCCATCCATTGTTTCGTTTTCTATTTCACAGACGAGTGGATGTTGCCTCGGCGACTTTCACTGGCACACAGCCTTCAGCCTTGAGTCGCGGAGTGGGTGTTGGGAGTAGGTGGTGGTGGTGGTGGTGGTGCTGATGGTGGTGGCCATCTGTGGTGGAGAAGTAGTGGCAGGGGTGGCCCAAATTCAGCTTCCAATTCGGTGCTGTGCGTGAGCCCCACGTCTTTGTTTTGTCTCCTTGTGATGGCAAATATTTGGCGTGCTAGCGCCAGGCAGGAAAAAGTATCTTGCAAATGCACACAAAAAGTATCTTGCAGATGCACCGCCTCGAAGTCAAAGTCTTGGGAACAGAGAGAGAAAATATTAAACAGTTTAAGACAAATAAAATATATTTCAAAAGGTATTATAGTAAAAAAGAACTCTTAAGTTAACTATTAAATACAATAAATATAAAAATTCTTCTTTTAAAATATGCTTTCATTTAAAAAATGTATTTAAATTTCTTCCTCTGTATAAACTGAAACTGTAAACTGTGCAAATAGTGCAAATAGCAGGGGGAAAGACGTCAGGCAGGACGGGGACCAGTACATGTCTTGAGCGGAAACTGTGCCAAAAGACGTATGGCACAAAGCAGGATAAATTTGCCAAGTTTATCATAGCATACAGAGTGGGTGAGTGGAACTGGAACTGGAACTGGAACAGGGTCTGGGCTGGAGACGCGGGTCGTGGGCGTGGCAGAACTTGGCTGTTGGCAAAACATGAGCCAAGGCATTGAGCATAAAATATTGTCGGCGATATTTTAACGCGCGCTCAAGCGAAATTGTCATATAAATAACACCCGGGGAAAGGGGTGCCTTGCCTCCGAAGAGGACTGACTCCCTCCTCCCGGTTTAAGGTTTTAGGATATTGGCTGGCGTTACTTTGAAATATTAAACATTTGGCAAACACGGGCAAAGTTGAAGTTTATTGCCGACATTGATGGGGCTGCGAGTTGCGGAATTTTCTGAGGGAAAAAGGGAAATTGGAGCAGCCGAAACCTGGAAGCCATTATGGACCCGTCGATTCCAATGCTATTTTTAAGCACTGCCAAACTTTTTGCCCGCAACAGATAAAAGTGGCAAAATGGGCACAACTGTACTTCTATATATCCATTTCCCATTTCCCATTTTACCATTTTCCCTACTGCCCGACTGCTCCCCCTGCCATTAAATCAGAAACATGCATTTATTTAGCAATTTCCACCAACTGCAACAGCAAAGTTGGTGGCAAACGATTCTTTTCTTTTTCTGTTTTTTCTACTGGCAAATTTTCAAAATGAAAAAATCGTATATATATGTAATTTTCTCGGCTAAACCGAACCGAAGAGAGAGAGAGTGTTAAAAGAGGGTGGCTCTGTAAAGCGGAAGTCATAGTGCCGGGCCAAAGCTAAAGCCAAAGCAAAAGCAAAACCGAAATCCGGGGGACCAAAAACCGACAAAAGACGGAACAGAAAACGGCACCAGACAGATACAATAAAAAGGGGTTTGTCCACCCGCCAAACCGCCTAACTGGCCCCATTCCCACATCCTTTTCTATGCTCCTTTTTTTGGGGCCATGGCCGAAAGGCAGCTCCTGTGACACACAGCAACAAAAAAATAATATTTCTAAAAATAAGATTAGGTGAAAATTAGTTTAAATATTAAATTCTCAAAATAAGGAAGGTTAATTCATTAAAGAAAACTTAAATTACAGATCTAAACTAATATTTTTTTAATAAATTACTAAAGTTCCATAAAAATTTATATATGCTTTTAAAAATAGCTCTTTAAAATATATAAATTTATTAGATTTTTCCTCTGTGCAGAGTTCAGCTCGAAGTCAAACATTTTCAACAATGGTTCACAGAAGATATAGACGATGGTAGCAGCAGGGGCGTAAGGCCGAGGGTGCTTCTAGAGGGGTGCAACTTGTACACGAACGGAACTAATAAATGAGTTCAGCAACAGTAGCAAACCAAATAAAAATGTCCTAAAAAAGGCAACAAAGGCTGCCGAATAAAATCTCAGCGGCAGACCATAAAATATTAAGAGCATGCTTTGGCCATGGAATGGGATGTCGGCTGGATGACAATTTAAATAGCTGTCTTGATGGGGTACAAGACCTATTCCTATTAAACGAGAAATATAAATAGGAAATTGACTGAAAGGTGTTGTATAGGGGAATACTTTTAGAATAAACAAAGCTCCAATCTCACTAAAAATTAATCTGCAGCTAAATAAATTTTAGAATTAAAAAGACTTCCTGCTCTTTTAGCTGCATATAAAATGGTGTTAAATGGCCGGGCATAAAGATAATACAATAAAGCATAAAAGGAACCATAACCTACCATCTTAATGTGCTGTTAGTCCTTGAATTTTTTCTCCATTTCCTTCAAAGAAAATAATACCATCCTAACCTAACCCCACAGATGACTTCTGAACCTCTTGGCAGGTCCCTGGCTGGCAGCTCATTGAAAACCAGGCCTGCGGTATCGCGTTGGCCATTTAACGGGATTTTAGCAATTTAAATATGATTTCCCTCAGCCTGTGCTACGTCCTTCGTCCTTACTTCATCCTTTGCTCATATGCATTCCAAGCAGCTGTGGTGCAAACAGCAAAAAATAAAAGGAAAAACTTCACAGTTTTTGTTTTTATTCGCCCGAAAATGTTGTCGGTTGTTTGTTCTTCGAGGAGTCAGGACGCAGGACTCCGGAGTCCTCTCAGTCTCAACAAGTTGCTTTATGGCATATGCATGATAATGATGAGGAGTCGTATGGAAACGGAAACGGAGACCCTCTCCGCCACGAGTGCCATTTTTTTGCGGCCTTGTTTCATATGATGGCCGCTCCCGGGTGTTTATGTGATATTTACATAATAAAAAGCGAGAGTTTCGGCGTGCGGCGGATGGGAGTTATATCCTTTTGGCTCCTTCTCCCTCTGACCCACATCTATGATTATTTTCATAGCGCCTTTGGGGCCCAGAAGCAGCAGCAACGGCAGCAGCCACGCCCACGCTGCGTAAAGTTGAAAAATATGAAAAAGGGGCGACGATACACAGCATCCTTTGTCTCTCGTCCCCACACAGAAAACCCCTTCTCCCCCCCCTCTTCTGGCAGCGGAGAACAACAAAGGAAAAAGAATTTCGCTTTTGTTTTATTTATTTTATGGCCCGTTTGGGGAGCCCAGTGCCGATATCCTTTTTCTGGGGCCCATCCTTGAACTTCTCGGAGTTGCCGCGCTAAATTAAGTTTTGTTTTGCCAGTTGTCCCCAGACCCTGCCCCCTGCTCCCCCTCCTCTCTTCCGCAGCTGATAAATGTCCCCAAAGCAAACAAAGTGCAAGTTGTTTTTTAAGTTTTTGGCCCCAACTATGCGGCATATCTTTGGCCTGGCCGGGGAATTCGCTGGGGGTGGCCCTAAATGGGGTTGGTTCTGGGGGATTCCTGCTCTGGGGTTCCGACTTCGGGGACCTGCCAGTTGACACAAAGGGTTGCCGGGGTTGGCCCCTTGGTCTGACATGTGAGGCGAAGGGCTGGGCAGGGTGAAAAAGTGACTTTGAGGTCCTTTCTGGGGTTGGGACTTCAAAGGGAGGTTCTTCTATGGAAGGCTTTGTGCGTTTATTATTGTATTTAAAATTAAAGCTAGTTTAGGGTAATTCAAGATACAAAAACCTATCAAAGAAATAGTAAATTTAATTTAAAAGGAAATAGAAACTCCAACAAACAAAAACAGATTTAAAGAGGCATTTCCGGTGGAATAGTTTAGAATTTTCCGCTCTTTGAAATGCTCTTGGCTAAGCTGCTGCCAATCTCTATTCCCATTCGATCGATAATGGCCATCTCGGAGCCTTTGAATCCGCATCCGAATCCGACTAACTGCCTGGCAACCATTAGGTTTGTCGGGAAAAACTGTTGAAGTGAAACTAAGGCAGCGACTTCCACTCGCTCCTGGCCGCTAATTCCCCTCCTAATGTCCAGGCCGTGGCCATTTAAATTGTCTTCATTTGTTTACCGGACAGACAGACAGACAGATGGAGGAGTAAGTGGAGCCAACTCCCGGGGGCGGACGGGGGTTTCTGTAATCCGCAAAACTACCGATTAACTCCCGACGGGGGCGATGGGGACTGCGATTGGGATTGCAGCTGCCAAATCCAATGAAAATCCAAGAGTCGAGTCGGAGCAATTTGGAACTCTAATGGAAAATCAATTTAAAGCGTTCTCTTCTCTCTCTTCTCCTTGCAGGCGAATGCCGGAGTCTGGACTTGAAAGCCATTGGCAAACTTGGCCAGAACGTAGTTAACCGAAAAAGGAGAGCAGAAACTCGAAACTAGCAAGAAAAAAGAGTGAACATAAAAAGGAGGCCAGAAGCAGCGGCCAATTACCATGTCGCTGGCCCATCAACTCGGCCTCTTCCTGGGCCTGTGCCTCGTCCTCCTGGCCAGGCTGCAGATGGCCCGAGGACTGGCCAACTGCCCGACTGGCTGCGAGTGTGACGATGACACCCTGATGGTGAATTGCGGTGAGGGCACCCTGGACGTCCTGCCCATCGCCCTGAACCCCGCCATCCAGCGGCTGGTCATCAAGAACAACAAGCTGAAGACCATCGACTCCTCGATGCAGTTCTATGCGCAGCTTACCTTCCTCGATCTGTCCTTCAACGACATGGTCTCCATTCCCGAACGCTCCTTTGCCTACCACGCCAAGCTCCAGGAGCTGCACTTGGATCACAATAAGATTGGCCAAGTCTCAAATCGCACCTTCCAGGGCCTTGCCACCATCAGCGTCCTCAATCTGCGTGGCAATCTCATCGCCGAGCTGGAGTACCGCACCTTCTCGCCGATGGTGAAGCTGGCGGAACTGAATCTCGGCCAGAATCGCATCAGCCACATTGATCCGCATGCTCTCGATGGGTTGGCCAACCTGCGAGTCCTCTATTTGGATGACAACACCCTGACCACGGTGCCGGGCAAGCTGACCTTCCAGGCGCTGCCCTCGCTGGCGGAGCTTTATCTGGGCACCAACTCCTTCATGACCATTCCGGGCGGAGCCTTCGAGGACCTCAAGGGCTTGACACGCCTGGATTTGCGCGGTGCCGGGCTGCACAACATCTCGGAGGATGCCCTTAAGGGTCTGGAGGCCCTCCGTTTCATGGATCTCTCGGATAATCGGCTGGCGGCTATACCCACAGCCGCTTTCCAGACACTGGGACGCCTGGAGGAGCTGAGCATTGGACAGAACGACTTTGAGGTGATCTCCTCGGGTGCCTTTGCCGGCCTGCGGGAGCTGCGTCACCTGGAACTGACCGGTGCTCAGCGATTGAGGCGCTTGGAGAGCGGCGCCTTTACCGGAAACAGCAATCTGGAGCACCTGAACCTGTCCAGCAACAAGCAGCTGAGCGTGCTGCCCGCCACTGCCTTGGGTGGATTACCCCGCCTCAGCACGGTGGTGCTGAAGGCCAACCAGCTGAGCACCCTGGACGAGGGTCTGGTGCCCTGGGCCGATCTCAAGACGCTGGACCTCTCGGAGAACCCCTTCGTCTGCGACTGCCGGCTGCTGTGGCTGCGCCATCTCCTGCTCAGCCGGAACTCGAGTGGTCAGTACGCCCCGGTGATGTGTGCCTATCCCTCTGCCCTGCGGGACCTGCCGCTGACCCAGCTGGCGGAGCCCCTGCTGGGCTGTGCCCACGGAGCGGCCAGTAAGCAGGCCATCATCGGCATCGTTGTGGTGGTCTGTGCCGCTCTGATCACCACCCTGGCTCTGCTGCTTTACACCTGCCGCCGTCGCATCCGGGAGATGCTGAAGGGACACTCGGCGCTGGGCAGGAAGGAGCGCGAGTACCAGAAGACCTTCTCCGATGAGGAGTACATGGCCAGGCCGCCGCCCGGCTGCGGAGGAGTCCACCCGGCGGCCGGGGGCTATCCCTATATGGCGGGGCACGGCAGCAGCGGAAGGCCGATTCCGGTCACCGAGCTATAGCTAGAAGCACCACCCCCGCCTCAGCTGCGGGGCCGGGGTGGCGCCAGCACCGCCAGCGGGGCGGTGCAGCAGCTGCAAGTACCCAGCGCCGTTGACCAGGCCTCCAACTCCTTCGCCCAGCTTAGCCACATCCACTACATGACCAACAACGGCGGCGGCCAGTCCTCAAAGATGCACCACTCGCAGCAGGACATGCGTCTGCTGGCCTGCAACGGCGGCAAGTCCTTCAATGCCACCTCACTGCCACGCCACCGCCCACCGCCAGGCCAGGTGCAGGTTCAGGTCCAGGAGAGCACTCTGTCCCACTACAGCCAGCCACTGGCCAATGGGATCCGGCTGACCCAGGATCACTTCAACCACAACCAGCACCCGACTGCTCCGAATCAGATCCCGAACCAGAACCACCATTACGGCGGCGTTTATGCCAAGCCCTGCGATGCTATGGCCGAGCCGGGCTACATCCACAACAACTCGCACTACTCCCTGCCGCTGGATCATGACCTGCCACCCAGTCCCACACCCACGCCACCGCCACCGGCCCTGCCGCTGAGGAATGGCGTGGGCATGGCCCTCATCCATGGCAACACCACCGGGCGCAGATCCTTCAACAACAACAACAATGTGGCCACCTTGTCGAACAACAACCACCATGGCGGAGTGACAGTGGGAGTGGGTCTGGGCGTGGGCAGCAACAATAATGGCAGCCTGAGACGCTATCACTGATATCCGGCCAAGACGTGCGGCACCTTGGGTCGCACCATCATCAAGACCAGGCCGGATCCGGACATTGAGCTGCATTACTTCTACAAGGGCTGAGAGGGTTGAAATTCCAGGAGGATCGCCTCAATCTTATTTAATCAGGGCTATAATTTAATCACGGAATTTGTGGGTTAACAGTGCATCTTTGCAGCGAGTTCCAGACAAAGTCCTGGATATTCTTCTTCTAGTTGTATCCTCCTACGTTACGTGTATTCAGGCGAGAGCATTCTGTATAAATTAGGCTTTAGTTCGAGAGGTTGTAGAGGGGGTGAGCAAGGAATCGGAGGTGTGTATGTATATAAGTGGAGGACTTGCGCACAATTTTGGCAGGCACTGTGAGTTGTCACTCCTCGGCCGCCACTATTCATTTGCATCCAGTGATCTTAACTATTAAGTTCTGCTTAAAATTTAAACCCTTCAATTTATGTAAATAATTAGAAGCTTTTTTTTTAAAAAAAAATGCGACAACAAAAATCAAGGAAATTTCAATGGAAAAACAAAAAAATAAAATTAAAATAAAATCAGATAACAAGGTAATTTACTTTATAAAATAACAAATTAGCCACGCGCTTAAGCACCAGTCATTAAAACTATGTATGTATTTAGCCTAAAACTATCGACAAAATATATTCCAAAAATAAATACAAAAAGAAGCAAAAAGAAAATAAATTATATACGAAAAACCTAAAATAGAACACAGCCGATTTTTATAGTTAATAGACTCAGTAAAGAATAAACTACTCATCGGAATAATAAACAAGCAAGTTGTTTACACAGTGTAAAAGGAAAATAGCAAAAACTATGGAAAACTCCGCAATATTCAGGCGGCATCTACGCCGCATTCACAAATATGAATAAGCAATTTATGCAACGGAAATAAACAAATGCAAAATACAAAGTAAATCTATATATAATATATTCGAATTATACGTGTAAATAAAAGAAAACAACTATGCTCGAAAACAAAACCTTATCGATTTTATGTTTTTATTTTCCAGCCTGGGCTGCTTTAATTTTCTTTATTTTCCTCGCCACGAGTCGGCGCACCTATTGATCGATTGTACATATTTAACAATTTAATGGAACAAATTGCAAAACCAATACAAGGGAGTTAAAAGTAACCTACAAATAGAAGAAACATTGATTACCATATACATACATGTAATTGAAAGCTTATTCAAACGCAAATTTCATATTCATATTTCATATACTTCATAACGAAGCAGATCCCTCATCTAGCTATACGACGACGACGACGAGACACACTATGAATAAATTAAAATTAATATTAAATCAATTTCAAATACAATTTAAGCAAATTACAAGGGACAAGCGTAGTGAAACACAGGCCAGACGGCACCAAAATATAAACGAAACATAGATCGTAGCCGAGTCAAACCAAATTTGTGGATCAGCATCTAACCGTATCATTAAGCGCAAGAAGTGCAACACGAAATACAAGGAACTCTCTCAATGTAACCGAAAATCGCAGGTGCGAAGCAAAAAATTGAAAATTCAACAGTGTTCAAGAACTAGAAGATAAAATCAAATAAAGAACAAATTTAACAATAAATTACAAAGAGTTTTGTATTTGATATGATTGGGCGGAATAATGAATTGGATTTATTTATATCTAGGTAATATCTTTGGTTTTTGAATAAGATTTTCTTCCGTAGGTACGATATAGGTAGCGTGGCCGAGCGGTCTAAGGCGCTGGTTTAAGGCACCAGTCTCCTCGGAGGCGTGGGTTCGAATCCCACCGCTGCCAAGCGGATTTATTTTTTATTTTCCTTTATTTCTTCACAGCTTGTTTAGAGGACTGACAACAATTTGGGAAACTAGTTTCCCGGCGTCAAATGCAAATACCTAAAAACACTTTTCCCTGACAGTTTAGTTAATGCGCCAGCGCCAAACAGCCACAGCTCCGGAGTTGGAGCTGCTGCCGGCACTCATCTGCATAATTTAATTACATTTAACAATAACAAAAACACACGACACACACACACACACCCAGGACGTGCAGCGTTTTGCGCTAATAAGCGACAGGGTCACCCTGGACCCCCTCTTAACGACCCCTGCTGCCCGCCATGCAAGTTGTCAAGCGATGCGATGCGATGCAATGCGTTGCTCCAAACAAAAATCTCAAGTGAAAGAGCTAATGCAGGTGGCTTCGTGACACGAGGCATTGAAATAGCTAAGAAATTATTATAGTTTATGGGATTCTTGAAAATTATAATAGATAAAAAAGTAAGTAAATCTTGTAGTGGATTTTCTATTTCAATTTAAATGAATACATCTTGAATTTAATGAAGTATTCCAAGGATACAGTCTTTAAAAATATATAAAATGTTGTTTAACTAGATTAAATTACAACATGTTAAATAATATAAATATAATAATTAATACATTTTTAAATACATTATTTTTAGACCTTTGAATTATCATTTTAAGTGCAATCGTACCTCCTCTATAACATCTCCCTGCACGCTCTCATCGCCAGTTGTGCCACCGGGAGAAACAGAGTTCGTTCTGGCATAAACAGTTACACATTTGCATGCTGCTCCCCCCTTCCAGCTGCAGCTCCACCGCCGCCCCTGGGGGATGGATGCCTTCGGCTGGGCTTGTTGTTGCTGCTGCTGGTGCATATGCGACATTAGCGCACGCAAACAACGTACACACAATTAGAAGAATTAACAGTAGTTAAGGCAGCAACAACACGCTCAACTTGTTGGCAAGATGTGCAGCGGTGTGCGAAGAGGGGGCGGTGGTAGAAAGGGGATCCAGACTTAACCCACTACTGCCGGCGGCTGTTGTTGCTGCTGCTGCTCCTGCTGCTGCTGCTGCTGCTGCTGCTGCCGGTACTTGTAATTTAGTTTCGCAACGAGTTCCGCTGCATGTCCGCCGCTTCTGCTGCCGCCGCAACTTATTGGCCACAACATGCCAACTTATTAGGCAAAAGCGCAAAAGTTATAAATTGTTTTACAAGGCGCACATTGTTGCGGCCGTAAATATGTGGATACCACCGAGCCAAGGACAACAGGAAGCCAGAAAGTTGCCAAGGATGTGTGCGGTTATCGCTTTAAAATTAAGGTGTATCCCAAGAGTCAAAGGGGTTTGCCAGCAATTACTTAATCGAAGAAGAAAAAGAAAAACCAACCTAGGAAAAGAAAATGTATTTCTAAATATGGTTTGAACTCTAAAAATTGTTTTATGACTCTACATTGTTGCTGTTTAAAAGGGTAAAGAGATCACACATGTTATCTACATTGTTTATTAATTTTATATAATAAATATTCATACATTTTCCATATTTTTTTGTTTAATCGCACATATTTGCTGCGTAAAGCAACACTGTAAACCAAAAGCATATTTAAAATATTTCCATACTCCTTTGAACACCTATAATAATATGACACAATAATGTTGCATCATTAATTGCTTCTTATCCTTCGCGTAAAGCAACAAAGTATGACACTACCCTACCGCCAATCCTGATTTAAATATTAATGCAATGAAAAGCACAAAGTTATGGTAAGTTTATCACGATACAAAGTCCTAAAATAAGGATAAAACGATACAAGGCATTATTAAATATATATATTTTCTGAAAGAATTCAGAATTGAAAAAGATCTCCATAAAATGCTTAACAAAAGAACTTGGCATCTTGTGTATAGTTCCTCCTTCCCCATTCAATTGTTATAAACATTGTTGCACATTTAATTAAAACATTTTGCTCCTCCCACAACAAATGCACTCGACTGAGAAAAATTACAAAATATTTTTAATTGCCAGTCGTAAATTTATGCCACCGAAATTGTTTTCAAAAACAAAAGGAGCCAGACCCTAATGCTTTCTTTTAGTTTGGGTCGGGAGGGAACCTTCGCCCCCAAAACACTTTGTCTGCTCTGCTAATTTATATGTTAATTTTTTTCATATTTCCATGCAGAGAGTGAATATTATTTTTGTGCTATTTCATATTTCGTTGATGCGGTCGCTTTATTTTGAATACAAAAACAGGAAAGGATGCCGAAAGCCCCGAAAAACAACGGCAACGACAGCGGCGCAGGCAACATAATGCCATCGTCTATTCAAAAAGGCGTTTTGGTTTGGCTCTTCCTTTTTCTGGGTTTTATTTTGCATGAAATTTTCGCTGAACTCGCACAATAACAATTCGGCGAGGGGATTGGGGTTTTTGGGGTTGGTCAGGGCAGGGCAGGCTCATAGGCAGCTTTTTAATTTTCAGCATGAATTAGAATAATAGTCAACGGATATTACACAATACAGACCGGGGGCGGGGCGTTGGGGATTTCCGGTCAGCAAGGGTTCGGTTTTTTGGCCTTGGGGCTTAGGGCTGCTGCCGGCCATTAAGGGAATAGTTGATGGAGGAATCTTTAATGCGAAACTAACTAAGCTGGAGGCAGCCTGGGATTAACCAAAGAGTTGCCGAAAAATAATTAATTCCAACTTTCAAAGCTGGAAATTGGTAATAGAACCCTTTAATGATTAGTTTAACCTATACAATTTATATGTACATATTTTTCGCATTTCCACAGCACTTAACATCTCCCTTTGAATGCCTCCGATTTCTTTATTTCCTCTGTGACAAATACAAATTCGCAAAGCATTCAAAAAAAAATACGAAAAAAAAAGTCAACCATTTCTGGGAAACAAGCAAACAAAAACAGCAAAAACAAGGACCCAAAAAGTGCTGACACCTTTGAAAAATTTTCACGCTAATAAAACACAAAACATGCCAGAGCAATGTGAAGAGCGTGAAAAGCGCGGAGGAGTCCACAGCTCCCGCGACGGATGGCGATAAAGTCAGAGCAGGTCCAAGAGGGCTCCGCCCTGTCCTGAGACAGAGAAGGAGCTGGTCCGGAAAACCCAACAAAAGGAGCAGCAGCCCCAAGCAACCGCAAGGCGGGAGAAAGGCGAGAAAATGCGGAAAACCCAGCGTAAGAGAGAGAGAGGGTCCCTGGCCCAGGACCTGTTTTGTATTTGTCCCAAAAAATACGAAAAAGAAGCGAGGAAAATTTGTTTTAATGCCGCGCGCTCTTTTTACGCTTTTCTTTATAACTTCTTTTCAGCTTTTTTGTCATGTTACAATTCTGCAGCGACAGCAGTAAAAAATAATACCAGCCGCCCCGCGGCAACCACAACTTGTGCAACATCATAAACCCATTTGCGTTTTTATACCCTTGCAGGGTATTATAGTTTCAGTCAGAAGTTTGCAACGCAGTGAAGGAGACAGCTCCGACCCTATAAAGTATATATATTCTTGATCAGCATCAACAGCCGAGTCGATCTAGCCATGTCCGTCTGTCAGTCTGTCCGTCTGTCCGTCTGTCCGTCTGTCCGTCTGTCCGTCTGTCCGTCTGTCCGTCTGTCTGTCCGTTTCTACGCAAACTAGTCCCTCAGTTTTAAAGCTATCTGAATGAAACTTTGCAGTTAGTCTTCTATATACTCTCACTCGTAAATATGTCGGAACGGGCCGGATCGGACAACTATATCATATAGCTGCCATAGGAACGATCGGTGAAACTTTCGAAAAAAAATTATATTTTTGTCAGTTTTCAACAAAACTCCAAATTTGATATTTGGCCATTAATTATTAATTTAGAATTTCGGTTTTAATTTCATGAAAATCGGACGACTATATCCTATAGCTGCCATAGGAACAATCAGGAAAATAATAGAAAATATCCTAACTTCGCTGTTTCTCAACATATTTTCATCAAATTTGAGATTTGGCCACTTAATATTGTTTCAGAATTTAAGTTTTAATTTCATGAAAATCAGCCGACTATATCCTATAGCTGCCATAGGAACAATCAGGAAAATAATAAAAAATTCAGAGTTTCGCTATTTCTCAAAATATTTTAATCAAATTTGGGAATTGACCACTTATTATTATTTCAGAATTTCGACTTTAATTTTATAGTTCAATTGCAATCTGCAAGGGTATATAAACTTCGGCGAACCGAAGTTAGCTTCCTTTCTTGTTAATTAGTAACATCGCAACTTGGCCCAGTGAAGGGCTGAGGGCGAAAAGTAAATGACCATGCACAAAATGTTGCACCGCGGCAACAACTGAAACAGATAAGTCCCGGACTCTGGCTCCTGTCCTGGCTCCTGGCTCCTGGCTCCACTCCACGCTACGCCACTCCACTCCAGCGACTCCACCGAAAAACTGAAAACAGAAAAACTGGAGCAAATAAGGTAAAAATTTTTAATTGCCGCAGAAGCGAAAATTATTAAGTTGCGGTTTTGCCAGCGTTTCGAGTAGCCAGCGGACCCAGCTAGCCGGGGAGCAGCCGGTGGCCACCGCGGCCAGTTCATCCTCATCGCCGTCGTCATAAAGAGTCTGCGAACAAAGTTGAAAAAGCGCAGCTCAAGTGGCGCAGCCTCCCGTCAGGAATGGTTTCGGTTTCGGACCCGCTGATGGTCTCCGGTCCTTCAGTTCTCCTTTATTTTTTTCGGTTTTAGTTAACTGGAATAACTGGGGCAATGACCCGGGGGTCACTGCGAGTGACCAGCGAAGAGGATTGTGGAGTCAGGTAGGTGCCGGCAAGTGTCCTTCAAGTGGAAGGGATAATCCCCGAGAGCAGGCAATGCTAATTAATTTTAAAGCAAAGATACTTTAAAATAGGAATTTATAAAAATTTATAACTTCGTCTTTGGCACTATGTTTATAATTATGACCGATTTATCTATATTAAGATTAAAAAGGTTTTTTTGCAATTTCAACTTTAAAACAGTTTTAAAAGCCAGAAAGAAACGTCCCCTTATTCCGTTTACTTTCTGCTCAGCTAGTTAAATCCACAAGTTTATGGCGCATCGAGCACTAAACGCTTTCCCGAAAATACTTAACCCCTGGCTGCCCCAAGTTTATGTGTGCGCTGTCCCATGTGCTCGGGTCAGTCATATTTTATTTCCGAGTTTCCTTCGCAGTCCTTACGCTGCTCGCACGTACCGATGGCCAACTCGAATGGACAGAAGTCACAGCAGAGCAGTTGCCACAATTAACACGTAGGAAGCCAGTAGAGGGTAGTCCGGGAGTCCTGGACTTGGTCCAAGGACGAACTGTGTCACGTGTGAGTTCCTGCAACTATTTTCTATAACCATATAGATAGCGCTTGTTCTACAGAGCAAGAAATAGCGTCGAAAGTTATTGAAATAATAAACATAAAACTGTAAAGTTTTTTTCTGTGCACCGTTTATTACGTTTTTGACGGATTTTTAATCGTTTTCCATCATTTCAACGCCAAGGGTTGCTCTCCGCCGACTGACAATAATAAATTATTCTTCGACTTTTACAAGCAACCCCCTCCCCATCGCTCGTGAAATGCGTAACGTAGTTCTGGCCCCCGTCGGCGACTATTAAAAATTACATAATTGCTCAACTGCAGCAGACGCCAGAAACGCTCACAAAAGGTCTCTCTCCTTGAGTTCTCATTTTGCGTGGCAAATTGCATTATTTACTTTTCAGTACATTGCCAAAAGAATCAGGGGCGCGACCAGGGGATCGAGGGGATCGAGGGGATCGAGCTGCCCGGCTGCCAGGGGAACTTGAACAAATTTGTTTATGAAAATTTATGAAATCGACCGTGACTAATCGATTGAATGGCGGACAAGCCGAGAGTACTATGCCAAAATATTATTGCGATTTTGCTGAAACGAGGCGGAATGAGGAAAAGGTATATGGTATTAAAAGCAATTATTTATTATAGAATTTTTTGGTTGGACAGTGATTAAGTGGGGTTGCAGATGCTTTAAAAACAGTAAGCAGTAAAGACATTCAGGTGCTACATAAATAGGAATTTATTAAAGAGTTTTATTGATTAATTTAAAGACCAATTATAATATTTACTCACATCTTTGCCACCTGTCCTGTTTATATCGCATTAATTGTGTTTTACGTTGTAATTCAGTTTGACAATAATTCCGATTATCTTAAAAACAAATAAATTATGTAATTCAAGATATTTTTTAATAAAAATCAAAAACACCGCGTTGTGTTTACATTCCCGTATAGCCTCAAAAAACCAGGGAGTTGAGAGCAAACAGATTGTTTAAATTGCTTGTAAATAATCACAACAAACAAGTGGCAACAACAATGACCGGCAAGTATAATTTTGTTTTGTTTTTGTTATTTTGTGCTGGTCGATAAACTTGTAACTGAGTTTGGTTTTTTACACGCCACAGGCCAAGGTGGGGCAGCAGTGGCATTTACACAGCAATTGAACCCTAAAGTGCCAAAGGGCTAAGCCCCAGGCCACCGGGGTAAGGGAGCTAGAGGAGTAAATGGAAAAATAAAAGAAAACTGAGCGGCGTTTTATCGGCGAAGCAGGCGACGTTGTTGCAAAAATTGCATTTTATTACACGTTCGATTGATTCCAACGGGGCCAGAAGGCCAGAAGGGGTTAAGGGCCGTGGCAGGGCACTCGCCTTTATTAAGTGGAGAGTTTATGTTTATATTTACAGCCGGGGAGGAGTCATGTGTGAACTCCAGAACTCCAACCAAGTCCCCCCGGCGGCGGGATATTTCCACATTTCGCCTCAAATTGAAATTGTCGATTTAACATTTTGAATTATCGTTTAGCAAATGGTCAATATTTTCCCCCTTCCGCTTCCATTCCTCGAAGTTGCGGCACACATAAATTGTACGACCATAAACAATCAATTACTTTGTGCTGGTGGCCCCACTGGAGGATTCCCGGGGGTCCACAGGGCTCTGTTCGCAGTTCGCTCTCTGTTTACCAAACAAAATCGAGTTCTTGTTGGTCTTTTCAGTCGATATGTGCTATATGTGCTATATGGATTACAGTTATGAGGCACTCAGCGCCATTTCAAAACTTTAAATGAGAGCAACGCGTCGAGGACAAAAAGATTATTACTCTGGGAGTGTGGGAAATCAGAGTGAGATAATAATGAATACAAAACGGAGAAGGATAACAACATTCAGAGGATTGTTTCAGTTTAAGTGTTATTTTTTCAGTTTAAAAATACGGTTGTAGCAAATTACCACTTAATGTTTAATGGAAAATAGTTTTCTCAGTTAAAGTCGTTAAAAAAAACCCAGCAATTATTTTGTAGAGAATTATTAATCGTTCCAAATTGATTTCAGCTCAGGCATATTATATTTCTCCCTCGGATCCACCCAGAGAATGAGTAATTATCATCTCAGACATCTTAATTGTGCTCCTCGTATGCGTAATCTCCAGACCAGGCCGAACTGACGAGCTGCCCCAGTCCCGAATATGTTAATGGTGTTCACACGCTGCCGCAAAAAGTTAAAGTGATATGCGAAAAATTCCGAAAAACAACTGGGAAGGCCAGCAAAGAGAAAAAATAAGCAACAACTTATTTCCACGCTTAATTAGGCATAATTAAAGCTCAATTAAAACCGCACAAAGTCTGTTTTTATAGCCTTCGACGCACCCACAAAGCCCGAGACCGAGCAGAAGAAACACCTGAAGAAATATCGCTCCTCGTGATTTCGCCCAAATAATTATTGTTTAATTTTGATTAATGATTTGTGCGATATGTATGGCGATTAAAACGTGACTTTTGCCAGCTTGAAAATTCGCCAAGGCGAACTGAAACAGAAATTGCTCAACAGCGACTCCCCGGTGGCTCCTTGAAGCATAGAATTCTGGTGAACTGAGGGACCGGATCAATATGTTTCCCCCGCTTTCATTTGACTCGTTCCCGTTCTGTGTGTTGACTCGTTCGTCTATATAAAGTCTATAAAACGCTTTCTGATTGTAAACAATACAGACGATTTAATATTGCGCGCTCGTTGGCTCTGGCTTCGGCTCCGGCTCCGCCTCCGGTCCCTAACTCCCAACTCTCCCCGAACAGAACTGAAACTCAGCTCCCTGCGGAAACTTCAAATAAGCAAACAACACGCTGAGCACGCGGCATACCAGGAATCAGACTCTTCAGCTACAAAAAAAAAAAAAAATAGCGGAAAAAAGATGTGGAATTGAAACGCATGTGCGCAGCGGAATCGAGGCTCGTAGGGAGTTTTTCTATGTGTGCTGAATGGAAATGAAAAAAGTTTAAGTTTAATTTGAAAACGCTGAAAAAACGAGAGCGCAAAAAACGGCGACAGCGGCGGGAACGAGGACGTGGATGGGGATGGGAATGGGGATGGGGATGGGGAGGAAGTGGAACTGGAAGTGGAATTGCAAGAGGTTAAGTGAGGAAACGGAACGGGTGTCATGTGTGCTGACAGAGTAAGGACTTATTGACAGTTGGCAGTGGCACGAAAATACCGAAATGTATATGGCAATAAATGGCCACAGAAATCCTTTAAAGTCAAGCAAACAAAGGGATTTTCGGGATTTACAGGAAGGGGGAAAAGAAATCCAAGCGATCAATAGAAGCGAACAATTAGAAAACAAGGATGGAAAGGAAAAATGTTTGTTTGAACTAAAGAGGTTTCTTGCTTTGTTCTAGAAGCTATGGTTCTTTATTTTAATTTTATATTTTCAGCTAGAGAGAACCCTTTCCTTTTAGTTTTTAGAATAAATCAAGCAACCACGACTTTTCCAGCAATTTGTACTGCTTCCAAGACCCCATCGAACCCCATCTCTAATGGGCATCCAAATGAGCCCAGTGCATTCTTGGCTTAATCTCTTCTGAAACTGTCTTAAAACTGTTGCCTCAATTGCGGTCCATAAATGGTGCAGCAGCTCTCAGCGAAAAAGTCATAAAAACTACACAAAAAAACTCTTTGATTTACGTTCTTCTAATGATGCCTCAAACAACAACAATCAGGCGCACAATTGAGACCTAGAACAGAAATACCCTGGACCGGCAATAAACAGGGGAAATCGAAGCCGCAGAGAGTTAAAACCGAAGCCGGCGAATCAACATAGGAAATCGGTTTCAGAATGGGAATTGGAGGGGAAAAAAAACGGCATTATCGCTGGCTGTTCGTGGCGTAAGTCGCGCTTTGATTGCCACAAAAAGGGGCATGAAAATACAAAAATACAAGAAGAAGCGGGAAACCGTCGGCATTCAATACTCTTGGCACTATAAATTACATGGCCGGGCAAGAAATCGAAATCATGACCATAGCTCCTCGTCTCGTCTCCGATTATGAGACTTAAATTGACCGAGTTGGCGGCGGAGTGCGCGGAGTGGGGGCTGCGATCGCATTTCGAGTCATAAATAATCATAGTTGTGCCATTTATTATGACAAAATATCATTTGGACATTTGTTTGCAGCTCTGGGCCCTGCTCCTGGGCCTCAGGCTGGAGTCCCAGGCTCCAATCCCCTCCCAAATCCTCCTCGCTTATCGCAGTTGCTGGATCTCTGCCTGGCATCTCCTCCTCGTTTTTTTTTATTCTGGACTCGAATTGTTTGCACAATTTTCATTGCAATGTCTTTTTGTGCTGCGTTTTAATATAAATTATTTTTAACAATTTGCTGTGTGGCTCCTTCTTCGCCTCGTTTTCTCCAGGGTCTCCCCAGCCCCAGCCTCACCACAGTCTTATTCTCTCCTTTTTTTCTTCTGAGGGCTCTTATTGCGCAATCCGAGACTGGAACTGAAACGGCGACTGAGGTCGACAAAAGGCCCAAAAAAGAGCAAGAAAGCTGAACTAGAATGGGGATACGGAGAAGTTCTTATACCCTAAGATATCTTTTGTGGTAAAACATAAGAAAAATTAAGAAGTATTTATAAAAAGGTCACTCTGTTATATATTGCTTTGAATGTTTACTTAATTGTAGCTGGAACATCTCTCCCTTCAGCTCATCTTATTTACAAACACTATGCATGCCGTATTTTATCCAAAAGCCCTTGAACTCGACCCTGTTTAGAGTATAGGGCAGAACTTTTACGGCCCCAGACGCTCCATACCGCGGGCCCTTGACCTGCCCTCGCCGACTTGGCGGCTTGGCGGCTGCAACCAAAGGCGCATTAATCTCAGCCAGCGAATGTCAGGAATTGTGGCTATGCCGACATCTCGGAGGAAGCACTGGGTCCGCTGAAAAGTGTAAGTTTCATTTTGTTTCGTTTATTGCTGATTCCAAGGCGCAGTCGAACAATGTTCTTACCTAGCAGCATTCCCGGTCCGCTGCAATGTCTAGCAATTTTTGATAAGCTGGCCAACGGACGGGAGGTGGGCCTAGATGTTGGGGCAGGACCAGTGATGATGAAGCTAGGGTATTGGTAAGAAGGTACATCATCTGTAAAGAGCTTGGTAAAAGCTAAAGAATTCATACTAATTTATGTGCAAATATTTAAATAACATTCCAGGCTAAATAAATTTTTATAAAAATATATAGTTGCTATAAAAGAGGTACTAAAATTACCAGATACCATCCATCTCCCATCGAGATGTCAACGGCATTTGGCGCAGTTTGCGGAAAGCGGCAAATGAAAAACAAAGGGGCCTCGAGAGTCGCGATTTATTTCGAATCGCCTGGCATCTCGACTTCTTTCGGATCAAGACTCTGGTCTGGGGCCTTTTGTGCGAAGAGTTCACTTGGCCGGGGGTTAAACGTTGTCATGATTATTATTTATGGCCAACTTCTTGACGCCGAACTGGCAATGGTAACTGCTCTTGAATCTGGCTGGTATTGATACCAGGAAGTTAGGAGAATTTTCTTATTTTTTTTATAGCGGCAAACCTTTCCCTGAAAGCACAGATACTCATGGCTTAATCTGGCATGATTATTCACCTTGATCTCCTTACTCGGATATACGTACTTGGCAGATAAATCTTTTAGTGCCTCGGCTCCGAATTCGGGGTGCAGGCATCTCTCGTCTAATTAAAATTTACAGCATTTTAAATGCTCGAGGAGCAGATGCAGATAAAGATGCCGGGGCAGAGGCTGCCTCCTGCTGGGACTCCACGCCCTCGTTATCCTCTCGGCTGTTTGATCTCTTAATGCAGCAATGCAGTTTAATTTATGCTGCAGACGCAACTTTCCTCACCATTCCTTTGCCGGCTTTCCCCGATGTTTATTTTTAATTTTGTTTGCATTGCTGCACGCGCCACATTTCAATGTCAGTCCCCCGATTTCACTCCACGCCATTATCCCGCGCACTATCACCCTCCTCAGCATCTGCCTTATGTAATAGTCGAGTGGCGTTTTCCCGGAGTTTCCTCGAGTTTCCTCGCTTCGTCACCTCTTCGGTGGCGTTGCGGCGTTGCGGCGTTATTTTCGTAGCACTTGAAATCCGCTTAATTGGTTCCTCAGCTCGACACACAACCCGGCTCGAAATAGTCAGCCCCAATCTCCGGACTCACTCTATTTCGGGTCTGGCGCTCCACCCTTTGGTTGGTTATTAATATTTACAACCTGGCCAAGTAATTTACAACAGTTATGAGCTCGCTCCCGAGCAGGGCGTTAATAAATGTTTGAAATTCCTTTTGAAGTGCCCGGGTGGCTGAGGAGTGGGAAAGTGAGTCAGCTGCCGGGGATTGCTCTGAATATGTACTTATTTTTGTCCATTTCAATCGATTGAAGACGCAAACTGAAGCTGCCAACCAAGCGGAAATTCTGTAGATGGAAATGAATGAGAAAAGCATCTCAAAAGGAGTCGCAATAATTTTCTAACCTAATAAAACTATTCTTTATATTACAGCAGACAAAAAAAGAAAGCTAAGACAAATAACTCAAACTCGAATTCGGATTAAGAATCAAATTCTGAAAGATTTGAGAAAGCAGTTTCCCAGAGGAAGCAGCTCGGACCGAAGTTAAATTTATAATATCACGTCGGTCAGCTGGGCCTATGCATATCTCTTCACCAAAGAACGGGGAAAATTCTAAAGAAAAACAGGGGGAAAACTGCGGCATGGCATGCCAATTGCAATAAGGGAGCGGGGAGATAGAACAGAACCCCAGCAGGATGCGGGTGGGGCATGGGATTCGGAAAGGAAACCAAACTGCACGACTTTGGCGTTTTTTGATGAATGCGACTGCAACAGAGGGACAGTCGCGAGGGAGGGAGTTGCAACTTCCAAGAGTTTTAAGTTTTCTCAGTTTTTCCCAGTTTTTTTTCCTTTTTTTAGCTGCGACTTTGGAACTTCCACGAGCCTGCCGCGCCTGATTGCTGAAATTCACGCGACTCGATTGTCCAACGAAGTCGGGGCCCAGTCGGTTGGCAGAGTTATGAGCTTTAGTTTTAGTTAAAAGGTCTATTCTGTGCTGGCCCTCATAAACAAATTTTTCAGCCAGGTCCACGCTGCCGGCCGGGCCAATGGGAAAGTAATTTAAATGCAACGCCGAGCGGGCAAATTGTGGCCGTTTAATGAGCGATTAGAGCGTCTGCATCTTGCGACGACGAGGATGATGGCATGGCGGCACGAAGCCCACGGAGGAGATGCAGATGCAGGGCACTCCGCAGAGCCGGTCACCGTTATGATTGGGTGCCGATCCAATGGCTATTATTTATTTACTAGATCGGCGAAAAATCGCACAGTCTGTGAGCTACAATCCTTTCCCTTAAAAGCACCTCTTTGAGATTTTCAGAATATTTCATATACATCAAGTGGATCATAAGCAAAGCATTTTTCCCGAAGATCGACCTTTATTCTGCAAGTTTTTCCTCGAACCCTGGCCAGTTTTTCATCTCTGCAATATAGTTTAAGTATCTAGCACTTCATGAATCTCTCACACTTGGCAGACCCTTGCCTCATTATGCTAATCGCGAGTGCAAACCTAATTGAACTTAAATGGAAACTCATAAAATGCACAACCACTTCTCTTTCCCTCCGGAAAGCTGTGTTTACAGCCAAGCTCATTGAAGCCGCCACTTTGCCGGCTGACAAGGCGGACTAAGCCCACGCGATTAGTCAGGAGAGTGAAAAAATAAAGGAGGAGGGATCCCAGAACCAGCACCAGAACGAGCCCAAAACGCCACTCGAGTTCACAACTCAGCTCGAGTGTCAATTAAATTAATATCAATTAAAAGCGGCTGCAACTTGTTGCATCAACTCTTCAGCTCTCCAGCCAGCAGCCTTTATTTCTATTCGGCGCTCGAGATGGGAAATTATGCACACGCCATCGGTGCCGCCGTCGCCTCCGCCTTTTGAGAATTGCGCGGTGGGAGTGGCACTTAATGAAGGGTTGAACTAACTGCAATGCTGGAAATTTAATCAGTCATTTCCTGGAGCCACTTGGGATGTACAAAATGAAAGAAACCACTTTAAAATAGCAGTAAATCTTGGCAATTAGATAGATGTTTTACAAGGGGGAGTGGATAAGCATTGTCAGATTGAAAAATAATCTAACTATAGTGAAACCCTAAAAAATGAGCCTTAGCTTAGAGCTAGACTTGGTTTTAAAGGTTTCTTTACCTTCCAAATACAACGAAACCTTCTCTAATCAGGTAGTTAAATCCTTGCTTATTTCTTTCGGTGCACCTGTCCCACTTTGTCAGTGTCAGCAAGGATTAATAGAGCGAAGAGGAGCAGTGTAGAGGCTGAAGGGAGTTTGGATCAGCTGCCAAAGTTGCAAAAAACGCTCCCGTGGGCGAAGTGTCACAAAATTTGCACGCAAACGCGGAAAGCCACATGGCAGCAGATATGTCGAGTGTGTGGATGCACAGATACATGTAAAGATGCGGATACAGATACGGTTACAGGAGCCAAAGCTGAAGTGGAAGTTGAACCTAAGGCGAAGAATAGAGCGAGTGATGCGAGGAGAAACTGGAGGTGATGACAGTTGAAAGAATATTTTAAGTAATAATATAATTTTATTATATGTTAAATATATAATTTTATATACAAAAAAACATGGTTTCTTAAGATTAATCTTTTAAATACATTCCCATTTTATACTCCTTTCTAAGACTTCTTCCTGTTCTGACTGATCACTGTGATGCGGATGCCACTCTTCCTTTACCTCTAATTCTCCAATCTTCAGATCCATCTCCATCGGGTGGCACACATGTCAGCGTGTATTGGAGATGTCGTCCCTAGCTGACTCTGTCGGTGTATCAGCTGCCAAGGTTGTCGCTGGGAAGGAAGCTGCTTTCCCAGAAGCCAGAAGCCAGAAGCACTCCCTGTTTCCAGCTCACAGCTCCGGCCTCATCTGTCTCCGAGTGCGCGTATCTTACGCACGCACACGCATCGCATCCCATCGCATCCCAGATACTAAGATACTCTCTCAGATTCTCAGCGGCAGCCAGCATCCGCGACAGAGTCAAGGAAATGCGCAGAACTTGGGCACTGGCGAATTTATAGCGACAAATGTTGACTTGAGATACGACATTGCGAGGAGGGAAGCTCCCAAGGAGATGCTTGCTCAAATTGAATGTCAATCGATTTTAGTTTTTAATTTAAAAAGCCGCGCCTTTGTAAGTCTCTTTCTGGCATGTTAAGCTCAATCTGTTCAAGTCCTTTAAATTAAGAATATGTTTAGATATAAAGTTAAATAAATTCTTGGAACTTCTTGAGCTTTAAGATACATCTCCCCAAACTGCAGTATGTGTAGGATTGTCATGCAATCTAGAGGTTTTAACGCCCCCGAGAGCCAACGGTAAACAGACAGACAGACAGACAGACAGACAAGTCGGGGAAATGGTAAAATCGCGATGGTTGGAAGACAATTATTTGACAAACGCTCCAAGTGGGAGCTGCAGCGGTTCCCGTGGGAGCGGCTCTGAGAGCCTATCCAAATAATGGCCCGCTAATTGTTTAATTGATAACCAGGCAAATCCCACCACGAACTCGCGTCTCGCATCCGCGGTGCGGTCTGTCAGCAATTTGTGCAAATTGCACGCACGTCGCCATCGCAGGCCCCTTCCATTAGGCACTGTATAAACATATCAACACCTGTTATGGCACATGGACAACACGGACAACAACCCGTTGCAAATATTGAAAATCACTGGTCCACCCATCATCAGTCCGTGTGTGTCCGCCCTCTGCAACCTAAATAAGTTTTATTTGCTTGATTTTAGCCAGCTCAGTTTTATGCAAAAATGTCCGCTTCCGATGTGTATGTGTGTGTGAGTGTGTGAGTTACCTAGTCAATCAATGAGACATGCCGACAGGGGACAGGACACGCGGACAGGACATTTTCATGAAGTAAAGCCGGACAGGAACGCTGGAGCTGGCGAGCGAGTGTCAGGTGTGCCTGGCTCTTAATCCCGCACGTTGGTCGTTTGTCGCGTGCAAAAATATGTTCAATACACTGGAAAAATATATATATTTTGTGCAATATTATTCAAGCAATTTCTAGATTTTTATTTTATTATTTTAAAGTCTCATAATACTATAAATATATGAACTTTTCATGTATTGTTTTCCTTTTTCGCCCAGTGTCCTATCCTTTGCAGCTGCATTGTCAATTTCACACGCCAGTTGGTCTTCTCACTCTGCGCCATAGTCCTTGGTCCATGGTCCTTGTTTCCGCCACCAACGCCCATTCAACCCACTGGAGTGTATTTTGTTATTGCTAACCATTCGTGGCACGTTCAATTGATTGAATTGAAGTCGCATCGCAGCGCATCTCATCGCAGCGGAATGGCAGGAGAATGGCACTGGCAGAAATCAGGATATTCTTTAAGTCTTTAATAAATAAGACCTTTAGTCATCTCTAGGCCTTATTGAAAGGCATTTTTAGTTGTTTTTTTGAAATATTTACCAGTAAGTTGTAGCTTTTAGATGCTTTTTTCTTTCAGTGTTTGCAACAAAGCTGACCAATGGCGTATGGCGGATGGCCATGTCCTTTCACTGTTATTGTTATTGTTGCCTAGGCTTGTTAGGCTGCGTTTGTTTTTGCTGGCGCTTCCTCGATCTCATATGTCCCTGCCAGCTGTCTCCTTCTGCCCATCTCGTCATCTCTGCATCTCTATCTCCATCTGCCCCTCCCGGTGGTGGCAATTATTCAATTTGATTTACTCTTCCTCGCCGGCTTTGTTTTCCCTCACGCCGCGTCCCTTTCGAGCGGCTTTGGCACATTGTTGTTATCACACTTGAATAGCTGCCAAATGTGTCGCCCGTTGGCGGCGTCACAGTTTACACCTGTTTTCCCCACCTGCTCTCTGTCTCTCTCTCTCTCTATCTCTATCTCTATCTGTTCTCCTGCCAAAGCGGAAGTCGGTGCTCGCCTAACGGAAGTGAATTTAATGTGAGTGCAAATAGGATAACCGCTTTAGCAGGCGGCCATTAACACTTTCAAATGGCGATTTACCACACGGTTTTGGGGAAAATAAATGTATGAATTAAGTTAACTTTTGAATAAATTCAGTTTGCAGATTTATTAACCTACGAAAAACGAAGGTTAACGAATGAAAATTTAACAAACTTCGGCTTCTTTAACTTAGCTTCCCTGTTTACTTTAAATCTGACTCTTACTAACATTACTTCAGATTCCTAGAGATACTTACCCAATAATTTATTTGTCTAGCAATAGATTGTGTTCTTCGATGATGCAACACACGGCAGACACCTCACCTGAATCAATCCAATCAATCGTTTTATCCTGCTGTTTAGTACATATTTTACAACATCTGAGGCAGCGGAGTCCCTTTGGGACTCCTAAACTAAACTGAACCCCGCCTGAACCTTAACAAATAGCGACGAAAATTGCAACAAATGTGTTACGAATGGTTCGTGATCGTGGCATGACAGAATGTCGCCGGCAACAACAGCAACTGGAGAATTGTAGACCAATGAGGAAATCGTTACCTTGGCTTAAACCACTTAAACATCACGAGTTGAACTCTTAACAGCCTGGGACTGCAGTCTGGCTGCTGCTGATGCTGGGATGCTGGGAGAAGGCTTTTCCGCGGACTGCAGCCGCTGATGTTGATGAGGAGGAGATGACGGCGACGACGAAGACGACAACAACAAAGAAGTTGACAACAGCAGCGAACCCTAGAGCAACTGAAGCTGCACAGAGGAAAATAGTTGGTATTAAACCAAGCTCATTTTAAGTAGGATTTAATATTCGTTTCTTGTGCCTGAAAAAATAGCTGAGTACCTGTTAAAAATGCAATTAATTATACCGAGATGAGACCTACTTATAGGTCTTTCCTTTCAGTGCAGATTAGCTGCGCGTTGATGGGAACTCAACGAGAAGCAGAGCGGGACGGTAACGGAAGATTGGGGTTTTTTGGTAGCTACGGGCTGCTGAGGATGCTTGTTTGTTGTTGCTGGCTATCCGCGTATCTGTATCTGTATCTGTAACTGCTCTGGCTCTGGCTCTGGCTTTGGCTTTGGCTCTGGCTTTGGCTCTAGCTCTCGCCGATTACAACGTAACCAAGTGTCTGAGGCCGCCGTGTTGTTAGTTAGTTGGATGCAAGCTGATGCAATAAATCGCTGACATTGTCCGAAGTTGTTGCCGCGATTGTGATAAAAGTAAATCGCTGGCGAATGCTGGGACACGATCTGCAGGCCCTCGAGGTACAGGCATACCATCATAGGTACAGCAGCTTCGTCGATATCGCATTACAACCCATTCAAATTCCGTAATAGACAGCCCTGGCCTTGTCCCACTTAGCGGTTCCGCCTCCTTGCCTTATCAGTTTCACATGGCCAACACGTAGGAAAAGTTAACGCACACACACTACCACACATCCTCCGCCGAACTCGTTCTAATTCGCGTATCTGTGTGCCGGGGAAAAGTTCTTCAAACCACTTGGAATTTTTGGGGAAAATCCCCAAAAGCGTTGCGTTGGCGTATTCTAAACTTTGCGCTACTTTCTGCCGGAGCTAAAGTCATTATCATTAAAGCCATACTTTGCTGCCAAAAACTTTCGCCTGGCAACCAACTGGAGACTGGGGACGAAGGGGAGAATATTGTAAATTGTATCTAACAGATACTTTATCGAGCCGAAACAGAAACTTTTGCCATTGTCCGCGAGCGACAAAACTGACACACATGTGAAGATGGAGGTGGCGATACACACACACACACACACACACACACACTTGTGTGTGGGGTCCTTGCGAGTCCTGGTCTGGGAATTACATGCCAAGATAATGAGAGTATAACTGGGCGTGGCGGCAACTTATTCTTCGATTGTACTGGCAACTTTTGTGGGAAAACTTTTGCCCTTCTGCAGCATGCAAAATTCGGAGAGAAAAGTGTTGTGAAAAATATGTTGCAAATGCTTTGAAAAATACACTACTGAGCTACATATTTATTATTTTATTTTCTTAATAATATTCATAAAAATGTAACATAAGAGCCAAGCTTTCCCAGCTCTTTGGCGTATGCAAATTCCACTTGCCCTGGGCGCCTGTGGGACAAACTCCAATTTGTAATAAAACAACTGCGGGCACTGTCAGTGCCTTTAGAAAGTATTGCCATAAAATAAAAAGAGAAAAAATGCTCATAAACAGAACGCGATTGGCTGCTGGTCAATCAAGTTGCCTGGGCAAAAATGTGGCCAAAAGAAAGGCGCCCATGCAGCCCAGGCCAAGCCGAGCTGAGGAAGTGATAGATTTTCAGGCTCACCGAATCAGGTTAGCAGTTCGCTGGCCAGAAAAGAGCAGAGCGTGGCTGGAACCAGCTGCGAGTTCTCTGCCGGCCTTTCACTGCTCCAGCTGCGGTGGCCGGTCCATCGAACTGCGACTGCAACTGCAACGTGCAACGTGCAACAATGCCTCGTTGATTTCCATGGCCCCGAGCGCGGTGATTACCCCAGCATGTTCCTGTCAGTTGGCGGGCAATGAAGACATATTGTGGTCATCGAATGGTGATTTTCTCGAGCCCCCAGCTCTGGGTTGCAGCTGGAATGGGGGAGCTCCTACAAGAACCCTTTCTGGATTGTGTAGCTACTAATTAGAGAGGTTCTAGGGATCCTTTGTTTTCCCATTACACAACTAATATTTGGAGTTTCAGTTTACAGCTGGAGTTTAAGCAACCCTCAGCCAAGGGATTATATAGAGCTGATTATATATTTAATGGGATATATTTTTATGGGATATAAACACAAGGATGACAGCAGCATCTATATTTGCATACAAATTTTTAAATAATAATTCTTTACAAAATAAAAAGAGAAACAAATGAAGATATATAGAAGAAGATATAAATATATCATGTCAAGTATTCTACATATTTTGTGCTTGTTCTTCAGGCTCTACATTGCCTACTTTTAAAGCCAGAATTTTATTGCTCTTGACGCCTGAAAGTATGTAAAGGTATCTTAATTGTTTGAAATAATCTGAGAAGGTAAACTCTTGGAAACTATGTATATGGCATAACCTGACAGAGTAATCAACATAATAATTGTTAATAAATTAATAATTATAATATATTTCTCCTTTAAATATATAACAATATGAGATGTTTCCACAAGATATAAAAATACAGAAAACATGATACATTTTTTCCAGCGCAAGCAACTTACAGACAGAAGTGCACATGTGTGTATTTGCAATTAGCAGCGCTTTATTCGCTGATGTCCTGGCGTCCTAGTGTCCTTTTTTGTGTTGCTGTGAGCGGTGGCATGCTGCTGACAAATGCAAAGCCATATGATGCCGACTACCGACTGCCGCCTACCGGCTGGCAACTGGTCTGTGTCGTCGTACAATGACCCACATTGTGATGCGCTTTATTAGACACGCGAGGCGCAAAAACAAAGGACCGACAATAAGGCCGGAGTCCGTGGTCCGGGGTCCGGATCCCGGACAATGGCCCAACAAGGAGACTATGACGACAACAGCCCCAACAGTCGTCATCATCACGCAAACAAACAAAGACAATGCAAATGTGGCACACATCAGGACATTAAACTCACACTTGTATTGCTGCAACTTAAAGGAAATTTGCCATTTCAGTTTTAGTATTATTACCGAAATGTCTGTAAAAGTTGATTGAAAATCTAAAAAGATATTGCATGTTGTGTAGTAAATAATATTTCTTACAATCCATGCATACTTGGGAATTAATATTAAAGTTTATTAAACTTTAAATTTGTCTTAGTTCTAAAAAGCACCTCATCTAGAAGCCTAACAAGTACTTACCTAACTTTTAAGTTAGATTATCTTTAGTTACTGATCTGCACTTCTTTTTACAAACATTGCTTGAGGATCCTGTGACAATTTAAGGACACTCCTTTATCAAAATTCTCTAACAAGACCTGCACCAAGGGCTATGCCATTTGCCTTTATAATTGCATTTCTGATTAGATGGCTCCCAGTCCCCAGGAACTCTACAGTAACCCGGGGTGGTGGGAGGTTAGCTGACTGACCCCGGCCTTTTAGCCAATGAGACTCGCTAGCCAGCTTCAGTTAGCCACAACAACAATCGCCCTCATAGTCATCAACATCAGCAGGTGCTGCAAAGGGAGGCGGAGCTGCCCTCCGCACCGCAGACGTTAACAACCGGCGACACATGCAACAAAGTGGGCCAGTTTACACCTGCAGTTAGTGGCGAGTGGGTGAGTGGGGTGCCAGGACTGTGTAGGGAGGTGCCAGGTACCGGGTCACTGTTTCAACCGGGGCGTGGCCTCTCTCTCTCTCATGTAATTATTTGTAATTTGTTTGCCCAAGTGCAGGCAAGTGGAGATTTCGTTGTCGGCAATGCAAACCAATTGTCCTTGCTGCTCCCTCCTGCTGCCACTCCGCCCAGTTGGGAAGTGTACTTAGTTATGGCTGTTATTGCAGCTAATACAATATAGAGGCTACATGCTACAGTGGGGAGCATGTTGGTTGTCGTAAATCGAAAATGCCAACAGCTACTTAAAAGGCTTTCCATTTGAAATATTGGACGGGCGAGCTCCCACAAAAGGGAGGGGCGGAGTGGTGGCTTTTAGGATGCCTTTACATATATATTTATATAGATTAATGATGGCGACGGCTGACAGCGGAAGCGGAAATGTTTTCTCCTCAGCCAGACTCTGGCATTCCGAAATAATTAACCCGAAATAGACAGCAAATCTGAGAGAAGGCCGAAAGCTTATTGTGTAATTGTCCAGTGGCAGTGACAAAAGACAACAAAGAGCCAGCAGATCCATAAATTATCGGCATCCAGATGAAGGGATTTCTCTTGCTAATCCAAGTCGGGCTCCCCTAATAATACACAGGGAGAATCTTTATAATTTAATTTAATTTTATTTCAAGCAAAGGGAAGTCGGGACACTAATAACAGAAGCTTTCAAGCCTAAAATATAGAAAATATTATTTATATAATTTGGAAATATTTACATTTTATGATTTATCTGTTTTTTCCTGTGTCCCCTCCTCCAACAAGAGCCAGGACAGTCGCACCCTCACTGGAATATTTCAATTTCGGCCCAACTCCGAGACGAACCACAAAAGCAGCGAACCCACGCCTCGGGCATATGCTCGCGGGCTGTCGTCCTCCTTCGAGTTGAATACATTTCGATTAATACAAATTTGCTTATTTCCCTCTTTGAATGCAAATCGAATTATGCGCGGAATTTAAGTGGAAGTTTGGGGAGTCGCCCTAATTCAATAGCAGTCGTATTTTTTGAGATATGAACTTAAAACTTGTCTCAAATGAACTCTGGAATCTAAGCAATATTTTCAGTACAATTTCATCAGCTTCCTGGTTCAAACCTTTTCACTCCTGTCAATATTTTCACTCATTATTTTGACTCACCTTTTCTTGGCCAAAACCCAGAAAATAGAACCAGGAAATTTTGTCACTAATTTTTTATAGGTTAAAGTTGCAGCGACAAAAGTGTGTAATTTACAATGTAACGCTTATCGAATGCTAGATTAATCTTTTGAAATTTCCCACTTATGCCTCGGCTATATAAGTCCTGGAAAATGCAATTGTAACACACAAAAAACTAAAAAATAATAATGAAGATCATCTCATCGTTACTGGTACTGCTGATGGCCATTGCGGCATCCGCGTTTGGAGGTGACGATCCAACACCAGATCCACGTGAGTTCTCTTTGAACAAATTTTCTGTGATTTTTCTTTATTTTAAATGTATTCCTTTTTCAGAACGTTGGTGCAGACTAAATTTGGGTCCCGCTTGGGGAGGCAATATTTGTCATTAATAAAATCTTCATTAGATGCGTTTATCTAATAACAACAATGCATAGCCTGTTCTTTATATAATATATAATTTATACTTATACATATATGTGACTGGCTATTTGAGACTTTCCGGATCCCGGACAAAAAGGAGACTATGACAACAACTTGCTGGAATATTTCAATTATGGCGAACCACAAAAGAATCGAACCCACGCCCCCGGGGCATATGCTTGCGGGCTGTCATCGTCCTCCTTCGAGTTGAATACATTTCGATTAATACAAATTTGCTTATTTCCCTCTTTGAATGCAAATCGAATTATGCGCGGAATTTAAGTGGAAGTTTGGGGAGTCGCCCTAATTCAATAGCAGTCGTATTTTTTGAGATATGAACTTAAAACTTGTCTCAAATGAACTCTGGAATCTAAGCAATATTTTCAGTACAATTTCATCAGCTTCCTGGTTCAAACCTTTTCACTCCTGTCAATATTTTCACTCATTATTTTGACTCACCTTTTCTTGGCCAAAACCCAGAAAATAGAACCAGGAAATTTTGTCACTAATTTTTTATAGGTTAAAGTTGCAGCGACAAAAGTGTGTAATTTACAATGTAACGCTTATCGAATGCTAGATTAATCTTTTGAAATTTCCCACTTATGCCTCGGCTATATAAGTCCTGGAAAATGCAATTGTAACACACAAAAAACTAAAAAATAATAATGAAGATCATCTCATCGTTACTGGTACTGCTGATGGCCATTGCGGCATCCGCGTTTGGAGGTGACGATCCAACACCAGATCCACGTGAGTTCTCTTTGAACAAATTTTCTGTGATTTTTCTTTATTTTAAATGTATTCCTTTTTCAGAACGTTGGTGCAGACTAAATTTGGGTCCCGCTTGGGGAGGCAATATTTGTCATTAATAAAATCTTCATTAGATGCGTTTATCTAATAACAACAATGCATAGCCTGTTCTTTATATAATATATAATTTATACTTATACATATATGTGACTGGCTATTTGAGACTTTCCGGATCCCGGACAAAAAGGAGACTATGACAACAACTTGCTGGAATATTTCAATTATGGCGAACCACAAAAGAATCGAACCCACGCCCCCGGGGCATATGCTTGCGGGCTGTCATCGTCCTCCTTCGAGTTGAATACATTTCGATTAATACAAATTTGCTTATTTCCCTCTTTGAATGCAAATCGAATTATGCGCGGAATTTAAGTGGAATTTCGTTCGGGGCGTCGACGGGAATTCGGCGAAAATTTGCATCAATTTTTCTTGGCATTAACAACGGACTGCCGAGCTATCTGTGCCATTATTGAGTTAATAAATCACATGCCAGCTTCAATTACCACAGTGGGCGGCAGTGGAAGTGGAAATGCTTACCTCAAAAATGCCGCTGACTGACAACACTCGCAGGAGCTACGGCTCGAGGATCTGAAATGTCATTACCAGCCACTTGAAATATTCGATTTTCTATTCAGATGCTAAATTTGCGTAATAACTCAGCCGATTCAGCCCTGTTTCGTCCTGTTTCGTCCTGTTCTCGTCTTTCGTCAATCCCGCCGAATCGCGCTTGTTTGCCATTTGGCTGACTGCAGAAAGGGAAAGGAGCTGCCAGGACTCGCAAGGCGTATCCCTTACTGACGTCCTCGTCTGAGTGAATAGTGACTTCGATGGGCGTCTCAAGCACGTCGGTCCTAATAGGAATCGCACAGGAATTGAATTAGACATGCGAGGGTGACAGGCAGGGCAAAAAAGCAAAGAAATGACAATATTAAAGGAATTTTATTCAGTCTGGATTTTGGAATCCTTTTTCTACCCTTAAAAAATCTGTGTTTGGTTATTTCTTATTTATATTTTATAATTTGAAGTCAATTTATGTTATTTTAGTCTTAATAAACTTCTAAATCCGTTCTGCTTTAATCAAGTTTCAATTCGCTGACTGAACTTAATTATCAATCCGCTTTAAGCCTTCATCTGGCTTTATTTTAACTTCGTACAAAAGGATGAACAAGCGCGGAAAGTTACCGAAATTGGAGTTGTTTATATTCCCCTGCGACTCCCTTGGTCCTCTTGACATCAGCACAGAGCACAGCGTGAACGTGCGAACGAACCGGACATCCGTTTATGGAGCGGATGTTGCCTGATTTCCGCCCCGCTGACAGGCCAACCAATATCCCAATGGCCGCCGCCCTGCCGTCGACCCGAATTGTTTGCAATAATTTATCTTCAACTTGCATTAAATGACAAAAACGCTGTATTGTTGTGCCAGTCGTCGTCGTCGTCGCATCATAAATCAGAGATCAGGCCCCGAGCACGGTAATTGCTGTGGAAATGCGGCCAAACTGGGTTAAGCTGAAATTAGTTGCTTCGAGTCGGACTAGCCGGCAAACATTTTTGATTTAGCTTTTCGATTGGCCGCTCTCTGTCTCTCTGTGCAATTGCAGTTCCAGTTCCAGTTCCCAGTTCCCAGTTCCCAGTTGTTTGCCCAACTTTTTCCAAACACTCGCACACACACTGCCGGGCACTGGCACGAACAATATTTTAGAGCAGGGCGGGGAAGTGGGGTCTTTGGTTTCACCCTAGCAAGAGGTATTTGAATTTTAGGAGAATTTAACTATATAACGAAAATAATTCATTAATTTTGAGGGATATCTAAGCTTATATTAACTAAGGAAAATTATTCAATATCTTAAGAGTAAAATGTATACACAGTTTTTTAAACTATTATTCAAGCTATTAATTATTTATCTTACATCATTAATTGGTAACCCAAGTTCATAGAAATTAATCTATAATATCTCCCAGGGTATTCCCAATTTCGTCTCTCCGAACACACTATAATTTTCTTGTTCCGTCTCTGACTCCGAGCTGTGTCTCTGGCTTTCGATATATATTTCTGGGTCTGGGTCTGGTCCTGGCATGGGAAACATGCACAGTAAATTTTCATTTGCAAGACAGTTGGTGGTGTCGGTGCCGAGGAAGTGGGCGAGGCAGTGGGCCGGGGGACATGCATTTAAATACGTGTTGAATTATTGTCCTGCAACAGCAGGAGCAGCCGAGTGCGCCGAGGATATGCTCCAGTTCCAGTTCTCCTCTCCCCCCGTACCTATTAAATTAAATTGCTTAATTTTCTGGAGCTGCCAGAGAGAGAGAAGAAGGAAGAGACTGCGGGGCTCCTGCAGGGGAACATCAAACATTACAAAACTTTCATCATTGTGTGACATGGAATTATTTGTTTGCTCGTTCTTGCCGTTCCGCTGGCGCTTTCTGTTGCCATTCCTGTTGTTGCCAGGCAACATTCATTTCGGTTGTTTAGATTTTATGCTCGGGAATTTTATTTATCGCCAACTCTCCCCGGCAGCTTCCACTCCGGTTATTTACTATGCTCCATATCCATGTCCATGTCCATGTCCTCTCCTCTCATTGTTGCTTAGTTGGTCAGCATGACAATAATAGCAATAATAATTAAAACAAATGGACTGTTCTCCGGTGGCATGTGTGTGTGCGGGGATCCGATTGTTTATGCAGCCTGCGGGCAGTAAGCAAATGTAGTGATTCAAGTGTTATGCGATCAAAGGCAACGACACTGAATGACCGAATGCTTTATGTAACAAGAAGATTAGGAAGAGTGGGAGAGCGGAGTCTGGAATCAGACAAACATGGCTTATAAATACAATAACTTCCAAGGAGACAAGACTCTAATAATAACAAGAACTTATTGCTTTTGGCTATTTAATCCAAGGATTACTTATGACATCTTCATAAATAAACAAAAAGGAATAGGAGTAGAGAATATACTCTGATTTTATAGCGACTTTTTCCTGTCTTAAACTGTGATTAAAATGAAACCCAAACCGAGGGCTGGCAATGCAATCGTTTACCACAATCAAGACATTCACCTGGCTTACCTTAAACGTCGTAATCACAGCCATCATCGGCCGCACACAGATGCACGCACTCAGTCGCTTACTCACCCACCGGCTGGCAGGCGGAGCGAGTCCTTGAAGGAACTTCTTCGGTCCTGCCACAGGCAGCCTTCAGACAACTGGCAGCAGACGAGACATCAGACGAGACAGGCAACCCGGCAACATTGGACTCATAATTCATTAAGACTTTTTTGAGTTATGCACAAGTTTGTTCGCTTCTTTCCTTTTATTTTTCTGTAGCAACCCCGTCTGCTGCCGGAGGACAAAACCGATAAGGACTCGAGGAGGTTAGGTGAGGTGGTGAGGCAGGGCTTCTGCTCCTGGATGATAACTGGCTACCGTTAATTTTTTCCCCTGCCACTCGGAACACCGAAGGACTATGCTGAAAGGCAAGCGTCTCGCACTGCCAGTGCTTTAAGGTGTAAATTCTGGAAGCCATAAACAAAGGGCAGTCAGTCCTTTTCTTAGCCTTCCTTCAATTCTTATTCCTATTCCTTGGCTATATCTTCCAAGTCAGCTGCCGCTGCCGCTGCTGCGCTTTTGTTTGTTCGCCTTGGAAACTGCTGCATTGTGTTCTGGTCCGATTGGTCAAAACAGTGGAAACATACCAAAAGTCTTTAAGAATTTTTGGGATAAATATCATTATTATCTTCCATAGAAATCGAGTTAATAATTGCTTTTAGTTTCGCAGAAGAAAATATCAAAGTAGAGGCATAACCCGTTGATATTCTTAGGAATCTTATGGCTCCTTCGACAGACTTTTCCCACTGTGCAGTGGTCCTTCATCCGTTGGCCACGTTTATGGCGCCTTGTGCCCAGGAGAACGAACAGAGCCCTTTCACCATTCCAGCCCATAAGTTCAGCCGGCTGTGCACAAAATGAAATTGTTTTGCTCGACGTCGCTTTGCTTTTTACTCGGCTACTTTTTAGTATGCCGAACAGCAGCTGCTGCTGCTCCTTGGGTCCTCGGCGCCACCACTCCTTTGGTCCTGATTCAGCTGAGTCCTGCCCCTGTAAACCCCATTCCCATTCCCTGGGCGAAGCGTCCTGTTCTCGCCGCGCTGCACAGAATTTGTAATTGCAATGTCGGTTAATTAAATACAGTTTTACTTTATGTAGCTGTAGCCCGCTCGCACTCGGCCGTGTTGTTTATCTTGTGTAGCCGTCATTTTTCTCTATTTTTCACTTAGGGCTTGTTACACTCTCAACTGGGCCTAGTCTGAGAGAGGCTGTTCCTGGGAAATTTATTGCCACTGCCCCGGCAAGGAGCTGAAGGCGATTCTGAAAGGATTATGAGCTGAACATGCACGCCGAGTTGAATGCCAGCAATGCTTGAAATTGTACATTTAGACAATGAAAAACGTATTCGGAGGAAGGAGCTTTCTTGTAGAAATCAAGGATTATTGAAGTGAAATATTGGGATAAATAAATTGTGGGAAAAAACTTGAATTAAACTTGATTTGTAAAGAATTTAGTGCCTGTCTTTGAATTGAAAATTTCTTTGCCTATCAATTATTAGTGGAATTCTTTAGAAGGCTTTAATTTTTTCACCTACGAGCGTAAGCTTACAAACCACGTAACCAAACAGACTGTGAAAAATATAGTTGCAAAGGAATTTTTCTACTCTCTTTCTCCTTTGGCGTATCCCTCATTTCCCTTTGGAATTCCCTGGCTAAACTGTTGCAGCAATTACTTGAACATATGTCCAGCAATTAAAAAAGTTCCACATACGCACTGTGTGACACTTTTCTGCCCTGTGCCCTCTGCCATTTTTTCTCAGCATTTTCATTCTTTCCGGGGTAAATTCTTTTCTCTCTTCTCTTCTTTTCGCTTTGTTGTGGCATTCTGCCGTCTCCATGTTGCTTTTATTGCGTTTCTCCACGCTCATTTGTTTTCCACTCTTTTAGCTTTTATTTAAGTGAATTTCCATTTGGTCTTTGATCAAGGAAATGCCTTAGATTGGACTCGATTTATCGCTGGTTGGGGCGTGGAGAAGTTGATTAGTTTTCCAAACATTTACCATTCGAATTTAAAGCAATTTCCAATGGAACAGCAAGGGCGTTTGCCTAGCAGCTAAAACAGAAAGAGAGAAACCACCATTAGAATTCCAAGCAGCAAGTTAAACAATAATTCAGTGGGCTAAATTATGGCGACTCTCACTCACACCCCGCCACAGTAATCAAATATTATTTATTTGCTGTTTACACATATAACATTTCCTCCCCTGACCACCGCCCTCCGGAAGCGAAGCGTCTTGCTAAATTTATGCAAATTGTGCGTGGAGTGAGACGGGATGGAACATGGGGCATAAATTGGCTTATTGCGCTATAAATTGTATTTATTTTGATGAAATTTACACAAGGCATAAACGAAGCCCCGCGAATCCTCCATATATGCCTGCATATATGTATATATGTTCCACGCATATATATTATACTCCTCAGATCTTAAAGCCCTAACTCAGGGCCATGCAAAGATATTTGGTTTTGTGTATAATGAACCGCAATGGCAAAGATGCATTGATAAAAAATTAAATATAAAATGCGTGAGAAAAAATATCAGAGTTTTTGGGGTCTGGGGGCAAAAGCGGAAATGAGATCCTTGGGAAATTTGTGCTGCACTGGGAGAAAGTAATGGTAGAAATAAGGATGTGTAATATTTATAGAAAAGGTAATTTCATTTAAAGAAATTAAACTCATAGTAATTGATTTTTATGTTTTAATAAATGACATTTATCTATTGAAACAAAAATCTTTATAATCTTTGTAATAAATATAATTAACCAACATTGTTTAATTTTAGAAAAAGATCTAAGAAAATCGATGTTTAAAATAACTGAGTATAACAGCTTGTCTTGTTTCTTTATTTTCAAAATAAAATACATTTTTTAAGCTTCGATTTCCACTTTACCTAATTTTCTCGCACTTTTTTTTATACTTTCCAGAAAGATTATCTCCCAGTGCATTGATTTCGCTGCTTAGCGACATTGATGTTTATGGATTTTGATTGCCCCCGTCCCCATCGTCATATCTCCATATCGCACCCTAAAAGAGGAGCTGGAGCTAGGGCCAAGGCAGGAAAGGGAGCGATGCCAGGATAAGCACGCTTCCTTGCACAGGGACCACATTGTAGCCACTCCCCCTGGCTTGTTGCTCCTTCTCCTCCTCCTCCCTGAACATGGCAACATTTAATGAATATCGAAATTGGCAATTTCAATATTAAAGCGATTTTGCCAGCTATATGAGCTGTGCCACGCTCGATAAGATTAGCCCAAGATGAGACCCCGTCCAGATCCCTGCCTTTACATCATATGTATCGCATGTACGGGGGAGGAGGGGGGGATGTGTGTGTACTTAGTCGAGTCGAAAGTCATTGGCGTGTAAATTACGCCAGTCATGATGTTTTTTGCATGCTTCGATTTGATGATGCGGAAAAGTAAAGCCACAAAATCTGGGCACCATCGGAGACCCAGCATAAATCCCGGACTTTTGGCCTCGCCCTGGACGGACTTCGGATATGCAAATGACACTGCAGTTTCGGTAGTGTTTTCTTTTTGCTGGAATTAATCAAGCAGCCAGCCACTCGAACGAGTAAATTGTTATCCTGGTAGGTTCTGGGTTCTGGGTTCTGGGTTCTGGGTCCCCTCTCCTCGCCCGGAAACTTTTCAATCTAATTGGCCAGCAGCTGGCGGGGACTCGCATCCATCTCCGGATTCTTTAGTGTTATGGCTGCCATTTGTAGTTGAGCCAGAACTCATAAAATCCAGTTACAGTCTGGTTGGATTCCATCCGAAATGAAGCTCGGATGAGCCCCAGGGGTTGATCCGGTTGGAGGATGGTCCCCGGCTTCAACCAGCTTCCGTCCTAATGAAATTTGCAACCACCGAAATAAAAAGTATCAGTAGCTGGCAGAATGTACATAAACGGGAATTAATTTCCAACAAAATGACAAAGCAAACGGCTTAACAGCAGAAGGGTGGGGCCCCAAAAACAGAAGTCAATTCGGGAAATTCCCCGAGTTCGGGCTGAAAAGGGAGAGGAATTCAAAGGGTTCAGGGGGAAAACATCCCGAATAAGGAATAACGAAGGCAACAACTGAGGTAACCAAGAAATGCCACAAAGGATCTGCCATGTAAAGCTAAATTAATTAATGAAATGAAAACAAGTTTAGAAAGGGAACTTCATTGTACTTCCTAAAGTCAGCGAAGGGGAAACGATCAATCACAAAAAAAAAGTACCAGCAAGAAGGGTCGCATCTTCTAAAGCAGAAAAGAAAATGTAAATTTTAAAGAATTTTATTATTATTAAATTAAAGGAAAATGTTGGAGCAATTCTTTTAATCAAAATTATAATTTTAAACCTACAAAGTACGCAAAAATTGCTTTTAAATCGTAAATTAAAGCCCTGTTCACTTAAATTTCTTAAACCTAAACTAAACTAAAATCCCCCCTTTTAGCTGCAACTTTCCCTCATCTGGCGGCAGCAAAGAGGAAAAAATCAATCAACTCGTTTGAACAACTGCAATCACTTTTCGCTCGTCGAGCAATCAACATCCGTTACATTAATTTGATGTTGCCCCCGCCCTTCGGCGCTCCATCTTCGGCTAACAATATTAAAATCTTTATCAAATCGAAATTAAAAACCAGTTGGAATTGCTTCCTCCAACTACACTTCATCTGCTGGGTGTCCGTAGTCGGCAGCCAGGAAGCGGCCACCCTTGGCCCGGGCCCAGGCCCGGACCCATAAAACTTTAAATAAATATGCGGACTCGGTGTGTGCCTGTGTAACCGATAACATCATTATTGATGAAGCTTTGGCCAGAAGTCACAGGCAGGAGCAGCCAACGAGGCAGCAGGCAGTCAGGCAGTCAGGCAGCCACCCAGGCAGCTAGCAAATGGCAGAAGGCAGAAAGGCAGCTCGGGAACAGATTGCAGGAATGTGCGCCCAAGGAGTCGAAGACTTAGACCCAGTCTCTGCTCTGAATCGGAATCGGAATCAGACCCGTAGCCAGAGATACAGATAGAGGTCACCATGCCACTCCACTCCTCCTGGGCTTGCCTGCGAAAGGACCTCGCTTGGGGATGCAGTCGATTGGGGGCTGAAAAGTCAAAGTCGAGGGGTGGCAAAAGCGCTCGTTTAGAGATTGGAAATCGTAGACATCGTCGCAGCAGCCGCTGTAATAACTGTAATTGATTTTTGATTTGTGATTTAATTTAACACAGTTAAATGAATTGAAGTGCAGAGAGGAGGCAGGAGCGATGAGAGAGGACAGAGGATAGAGAAGAGCCGGGTTCAGAGGTGGAAACTTGGGCCTGGGGTTATTCGCCGAGGCTAAGTTGGGTTGACTGGCTATCCAGGCTGAAGATGTGCGGATGCTCATTTTGAATTTCGATTTGCGTTTAATGGCAAGCCCTGATCTATAATCTTATTAAATATTTTGATTATTTTTGCAGCTGAAGATTTCTTGTCAACTCTTTAATTTTTTTTATATTTATTTACAGATTCAAGTCTTATAATAATAGAGTATTTAATATGTAATTTTATTTACAGGCTTTAGTTCAGCAAATAATTTAAAACTAATTATAATTGCCTAAATTTCTTTCTTTCTTTACAGCATAAATATAAAAATTTTATAATAATAATTACCATTTTATTATTTGACTATTTCTTTTCAGATCCCACCACTTGTCACAATTTATCTGTCTTAATCAAACCTCTCATTAATTAATCTCTGCTCTAATTTATTTATTATCCAGATTATAATATTTTCACCCTTTTTCTCCTTAGGAATTGAACGGTCAGAAGAAGATCGAAAATATTCAAGATGTTTTAAAGGCCGCTTCCTTTAAAGCAAAGGCACAGCTCGCTCAGGAACAGATCGAGAATTCCGAGGTGTTGGATGTTAATCTCGAGGTTTTGAAAGCTGCTTCAAAGACCCAGAAGCAGATCGAAAAGGCCGAGGAGTTAGAAGCTACTCCAGGGGCCCCAAATGCTCAGCTCGACCAGAATCAGTTTAAAGAGGACTTGGAAAAGTTCGATATCAAGAAGAGCGATCAAGTGCAGGCCGTCACACTAGTGGAGAAAGCCAAGAAGGAGAAAATTTTAAGCTGGATAACTCATAGGCGTGGCAGGAAAATGCTAAGCGTTACAGAAGTAAATCCTAAGATCTAGGTGTAAATTACAAAATTAAAAACAAAATTTAATTGGGGTGCACTTTAAATTGATAACTATTTGGACTTAAATAATATTTATTATAAAACACTTGATAAATTTGTAAATGAAGCTAACATTTAAGATAGATTGTATTATTACTGTAAAATAGAACCACCAACAGACCCAAAAAATGGCTTTACACTCTCTCTCTCTGCCTTCCCGTTCGCTTGGCACTTTGTTAATTGTCTTTACCAGCAAGGACACCTTATCCTGCCGGGACATCGCTAGTGCACCATAAATGCCACAACACACAAAAACCCGAAACTTCTCGAATCTCGTGGCAAAGGGGGAACCGAGATGGAGTGCTGCAATGGCAATTACTTGGCGTTGATGATGAGCCAAGATGCAGCCAAGTGCTTTCAGCTTTCACTGCAGTGGCAATGGTAGTGGCAGTCGCATCCTGGCAGTCTGGCGGAGGAGCTCGTAAAAGGACAACACTTTGATTGCCCGGCGGATGATAACGGAGAGCGACGCCAGACGTTGTTAATGTCTGGTCATGAGTTAAACACTTCAATAAAACGTGAGCATGTGTGTATGTGTGCGAGTGTGATAGTCCTGGCCCGGGACCATAAAGCAATTGTTTCGCCACGTTTAGTCCTTGGGCGTAAACACGATTATATTACACATACGCCGCGGTGGCCAGAGCCCTTTCAAGTGCCGACACCAGTACCAATAAAAATAATTAAAATGAGCAGAAAGGAGAGCTGCGAAGATGAAGCCATTGAAACCGAGCCCTGGACTAAAGGAATCTCAACTGCTTTCGACGGGCGGAAATGAGGAAACTAGAGAGCATCTCAATAGATGAACAATTACTGCACTTGAAATAAAACTTTACTTAGATAAGAAGGACAATTAAAATAACAATAAAACATCATAAATATTTTAAAAGTAAATTATTTTCTTCAATAAGAGCCTTGCCTATAGCTTTGTAAGGACAATAATCGATTATGTAATTATGCATACATGATATTACTTATTATTTCATTTAATTTTCTCGAGTGCACAAAGGACTGCCTGGCACCCCGCAGGATTAACACCCAGGATAAACCCAAATCGTTGACTCTGCTACAAATTGGCAAGGCAGACACAAAGGAGCTGAACAAACAGGTCGGATTGTATTTTATTTGGCCATTGCATGCGAAATGAGCTCTCGAAAGTTGTCCAAAGAGGCTAGAGGACTTTGGCTGGTCCTGGTTATAAATTATTTCATTCCAGAACGATTCAGTGTGTGTGTGGGTGTGTGTGTGGGTGTCTGCGTGCAGGAGAAATCGACGCAATTAAAAATCAACAAAAGTTGCACAGAGAACTCAAGGCCTGAAGGCGACCAATCAACAAAATGGGCAAAGGACCTGCCAACTGGTAGGTAGGCCTAGGACAAAGAGAATTCTCGAAATGACCAGAGGAATTTCCCTGCTCCGGATTCCCCCCGAATGGGAGAATGGCCTGCAGCTGGCAATTTCCAATTTAACAAATGACAAAAATTGTTGAGCAAATTGATTGCATTTCTCGGTGGGCTCAAAAGGGGGGCGGGGATAGAGCACAGGAGCTAAGCAAATAGTTTAGATGGAAGCAGGTGGAGCGGGCAAAGTGAGTGCTGCCTAATCACACATCATTTGTCAAAGGCTTTTGAAGGCTGAACTGAAGATTTCTTGATTTGCTCACTCCCAAAACAGGCTACATTTTGGAGTTTCTTGGGAAGTAAAGTGCCGAAGGCATCGCACCTAGCCACAAAGTCAAGCTGAATTAATTTGTCAGGGAATTGGCATTGGAAATTATTATTATGTGCCCGCATCGACGACAAAGTGACGACAATGCGACCAGACAGGCCATAAAAAGGACCTTCTGCCTGCAGCAATAACTCAGCCGATAATCATAATAAAAGAGTGAGTAAGTATGCAGTGCAGGAAATAAAAAGGCGAGGAAACTAAGGCGAGCCGCGGCCGGAGAAAGTCAATTTGTTAAGCTGCAGTCAGGAGCAGCAGCAGAGCAGGATCTGTGTAAAGGCCGGGAAAGGACTCCGGCAGGACAAAGGAAAATGTGAGAAAAGTGGGACGCAGAAATATGCTCTGCATAAAGAGAAGTGGGAAAAGAAAAGCGTCTTGTAAGCACTGAAAATAAATCTTTATTATGTTTAAAACCTGCAACTATAAAATAATTAAATTGGCTTGAAGATGTCTTTAATGAAAGTAACTTTTAGAATCCCACTATTTATTTAAGAACTCCTTAAGTAATCACAAATTTCCCTCAGTGTTCGATAAAGCTGCGGAAGGCGCCGCAACTTTCCCCTCACTTATTTTATTAGAATTAAATTGATTTCTTGCGGCGGCCTCCGGAGGAGGAGGAGCCAAAGGATGGGGCGAACTGGGACGACAACGATGCCGCCGACGACAGGCGTTGGCTGGCATCAAAATTAATATAAAATGAAAAGTTTTGAAATTTATTACAAATTGAATTGATTTATGCAGCGCGCAGCGTCGGCAAAGGAAGGTGACAAAGTGAAAACTTTGCCCTCCCTGTTCGGGGCTGTGGCGCAGAGTCGAGCAAATTAAATCGGAATGGCGGGAATTTTTATGCAGGCAGCGCGTTAATCAGATAAAAAGGTTCAACCTCAGCGCCAGTTTCGGACCCATTTCCATGGCCAGAAAGTTATGCGACCTCACGCGGCACACAGTCCGTGCCATGACCATATGGCCCTCCCCTCGGACATGTGTGCATATTACAGCGAGAGCAACAGTGAGTGTAAACAGCGGCAGTTGCCAGAACAACACGTCGAAATGGTGAAATGTTGGGCATACTGCACTTGCACGCAATTAAAATAACACTTGTTAAAATATTTATTTTATGTGGGCGCAAAATCGGGCGGAAAGGGCGTTGAAATGCCAGAACATATATGCATTCGAGTGTATTAAAAACGCTGACTGTGACTGGGTAAATTTTAAAGAACATTTGTACAGATTTTCAAAGTAATATTAAGCTTTAAATAATATTTAAAGTAGCATTTAAATTGAAGTGTAAATGATTATATTTGCAATTAATAATTACAATTTGGTAGAAAATAAACTTAAAACGAATATAAGCAGTAAGAAAAAGGTCAAAGAAATATAAAATACAAGGTGCAGGATAGATTTTGAATGCAGCTCATCAGCATATACAATTTTTCTGTAATTTTAAATCCCCTAACAATTTTAGAGATACCTGTCCTAACTTCCCCTTCACAGTTTCCATATAAAACCAAATCCCAGCTCTTCATTCGCACGTGCTTTTAAGCCATTGTAAGAGCCATTGTCAGTTGTCGCTGCCACTTGTCACAAACATCGCTCAACAATAATGATAGACCGAACCAGGAACAGACACAAAAAAATAGATCCGGAACTCGGTATGTAAAAAAATAAAGAGACGGGAAAAGCCAGCGTGCTTAATTGGCTGAACCCAATGAAAAATTCAATAAAAGTTAATAAAATTGATTTCGTTTAAATAATTTGCCGGCAAAGCCTTTGTGCACGACGCAATAGACCATGGCAGAATAATAATAAAATAATAGTAATGGACAACAAAGGGAATCTGAAATTCATTAAATTGGAATTGCTTTATTTGCTCACATTCTTGCCTGCTTCAGCAAGGAGCAAAAAAGGACACTCTGCCGACAGGTGAATCAAACGAATTTTGCTTAATTAATTGGTTTTAAACATGCATAAAGCAATTTGCACTATTTGCGCTTAGCTTTTGTGTGCATATTTTAAACGATTTTTAGCATAATACCCCGGCTAATGGCTCACGTGTGTCAACACAAATGTTTCTCTCTTTAAAGTTGCCAGCTCAATCGGGCAAAAGGATACTTCAGTTTCTGGTCCGTTCGCTCCAGAGACTCTCGAGTCTCGACCGTAACAAACAGGAAATGAATACCCCGTTGATGGAGCGCATTTCGGGGCCGGGAAGTGGGTGAAAAAAGGAAGTATATTTCAAACGGAAATATGTTCAATTTAAAAAATAACACAAACACAGGAACACAGACTTCGGCGCTCACATCGAATTCAATGCTGTTGAGTGACACAAGCACACACCAAACTAGAACAGGATGGAGAGAAATTGAGGATGCAGTTTTGGCCAAACGAAACTCGGGAATGCTCTTTTCAGGCCACAAAAAGAAAACTCATTTTGGAATATTTGATATTAGTTTAAATTGTAATATAAATCTTTTATATTTTCTTTTCTCTCTAAATTTAATTTAAACTTCTAAATGTTTCTCAAGCCATGATGACCACGATTCCATGTTAGAGTATGACCAAAAATGGCAGCAGGTAACATCAACGGCTAAAATGGCGCAATGGCAGCCAACAAAGCACAAAACAAACTGCAACAAAATACGAAAGGCAGCGGGAAATAAAAGAGAGCCGGGCCAAAACGCCGCACACGTACGCCAAAAGATCCAGCGAACTGAGCTCGAAAAGTTAGCAAAAACACTGGGACATCGATGGGCGAGAGAGGTTGAGGGGCGCTGCCGTCGAGACAACTGCCACCATTGTTGGCCAAGTTGGCCACGTCGCTACGGCCACGTTGGCCATGACAGCGACCAGCCAAGTGGCGGCCATTGTGTGGCTGACTGGACAGTTTGGATGACTGGACGTTCTCGGCCCGTTCTGTGTCCCCGTTTCTTGGTCCTTGCTCCTCGTCCTTCGCTCACAGCGGCAAGCGGACATTCACATGAACGCCACCGACATGGCCAGCAGAGCATCCGGATCGGATCCCATCGACTCCTCTTCGGTCTCTGCGATTGGGAATGTCAATTGAATCATCTTCAGCGGCGATGGTATGCGGCGCATTGCTTGTGCCAATTGAACTTTCGGAAAAGTGCCAGCGCAATTAGAATGCCACAGGTCAGCCAGCCAGCCAGCCAGCACATGTTCCCCTTTTAAGGGGGCCTCCCAACTCACTTTGGGAGGTTGGTTCTTTCTCCCTCTCCACAAAATATGAAATGTGGGTGTAGAGCGATGCCCCGTCAAGTGTCGAGCGCAGCTCTGATTGTCATTCATTATGCAATCAATATTGATTGCTTCACGACTCGCGGAAAATGTTGAAAAGTGACTTGCCAATTTTCACAACGCATCGCCACAAATGGGTAACGTGGCGAGTGGGTTGGAGAAGAGTTTTCCGCGGATACCCTGCCTTTGGAATGCCAGGAAGACAGGAAATATTGCATCATATTGCTGGGTATTTACCCGATCGACTCTTCGGCATCCAGTCACACGGCGAAGCTTTTCCATTGACATTTTTCATGCTGTGTCGCGTACGCTGATTGATGAATGAATAAACGAATCAAGGAATGAATGAGCCAGGCGCTCCCATTCGAGTTTTTCAACCGTAAAAATATGTCAAGTGGACAGGCGGTGGAAGTTAACGCTCCAAGGAAGATTCGGGCTGCGAAATAAATGACTCTTCGATTCGGGTTTCCTAATCAAATCACATGTGCTCCGAGAGAGCCGCAAACAAAACTAATTTCCCAAACAAGTGACAAAGAAAAGCGGAATTCATTTTATTTTTTTACACACAGTTCACAGCTGCGACCTATCGCCAGCTGAGGACATCGCTGGGAGGACCGAAAAACATAAATCAAACTTAAAGGACCACGGACGCACGTCAGTGTGAGTTTGTGATTTTTATCATGCCAACTGATCCGGGGATACATTAATGCTGTAGTTCCTGATGGTCTTTTATCTTGTATAGCTCACAAAAGTCATTGAGGATAGCGATTCCTTCCTTAAATTGCATAATTTTTGCTTGCTGCATTTAGTACCTCAAGGCATCAACTTGAAATGCATTTGGGAATAACAAGCCCATAGTTAGGGGTCATTTTGACAGTTGACAAGACACCGCTACATAGCACAACTCCAGACAACAACTCAGCCGTCTATGCTGGACAGCAACTTGATCTCGGACATGTGTAGCTTCCCCGGGGAGCTGCCGCCTAATTGAATTAAGGCTGGTCTTTGGGGGCGGCTCGATTGGTGAATCACGCGCTTAATGTTTGGCTGCCATGTCGAAAATTTAATATGCCACTTTGCTTCATCTTATACCTGTTATTCCACAGTAGATCAACCTCAGGTAAGCCTTCTTACTTATTAAAATAAATAAAACAAGAAAGGAAGCTAACTTCGGTTCGCCGAAGTTTATATACCCCTGCAGATTGCAATTGAACTATAAAATTAAAGTCGAAATTCTGAAATAATAATAAGTGGTCAATTCCCAAATTTGATTAAAATATTTTGAGAAATAGCGAAACTCTGAATTTTTTATTATTACCCTGATTGTTCCTATGGCAGCTATAGGATATAGTTGTCTAATTTTCATGAAATTAAAACTAAGATTCTCAAACAATATTAAGTGGCCAAATCTCAAATTTGATGAAAATATGTTAAGAAACAGCGAAGTTATGATTTTTTTTATTATTTTTCTGATTGTTCCTATGAAATTCTAAATTAATAATTAATGGCCAAATATCAAATTTGGTGGAGTTTTGTTGAAAACTGACAAAGTTATAATTTTTTTTCGAAAGTTTTACCGATCGTTCCTATGGCAGCTATATGATATAGTTGTCCGATCCGGCCCGTTCCGACATATTTACGAGTGAGAGTATATAGAAGACTAACTGCAAAGTTTTATTCAGATAGCTTTAAAACTGAGGGACTAGTTTGCGTAGAAACGGACAGACAGACGGACAGACGGACAGACGGACAGACGGACATGGCTAGATCGACTCGGCTGTTGATGCTGATCAAGAATATATATACTTTATAGGGTCGGAGATGTCTCCTTCACTGCGTTGCAAACTTCTGACTGAAACTATAATACCCTGCAAGGGTATAATGAAATTGTTTATGCACTTAATGTGATGCATTCTCTTTTGGTATTACCCACGGCGAGCGTTAATGTCGGAAGTCAGGGCTTGGACTAAGCTAAGAAGCTTTCTGACGTTTCTGGAAAACTTTAGCTAGAGCCTGGATTTTTTCTACTATAATATCAGTCTTAGGTTCCACTCCCCTTTATACTATCTTGCAGCTTATCACTGCACTTTAGCACAGAATAAAAAATGTAATAATTTGTATTTAAGAACTTAAACTTACAAAGAAATTTTAACATGGTTTTCTTACAATTTAAAATTTTAATTAGTTAAATGAAATACAATGTTTGCAATTTACACACATTTAATTGTACATTTTTCCAAGTGTTTCTGGTCACTTTTCCAAGGCGTTCCGTCTGTCATGTCTGCGTGTCCGTTGAGTGCATTAATACGCTTGCATAATACTTTAATGTCGTCCCCCTTGTCCCACGCCCTTTGTCAGCTGACAAACGGAAAAGCTGCTGCTGCTGCTGCTGCTGCTGCTGCTGCTGCTGCTACTTCTGCTGCTGATGATGATTCTAGCTGGCAGAGCTGGGAAAACTTTTGCTTGACTGCAGGAAGTGCAAGAAAATTAAGAAAATACTCATAGTCCCTGCCATCCTTGTCCGCCCTTGCTGGGCAGTGGCCGTACAGTGCTATTTACGACAGTGAGCGGTGAAATTATACGCCCAGCCAGCACTTGGCCAAAGTAAAAGTCAACATCAAGAGCGGATCTAAGCCAAAGGCAGCAAAAGAAATGCCAAGTGTTGTAAAATGGCAACATGGATTGCTGAGCAATTGGCCTGCCAGTGTGAGTGTGTGTGTGTGTGTGTGTGAGAGCCGTGGCCCAAAAAAGTTTGGTCCACACACAAATGGCCAAATGCAAACTTTGCCACGAGCAGCGAAGCGATCCAGAAGAGTTCTTGAGATATGAGCACAATTAAAACTTGCCGCAAAGAACCAGTTGGCGTTGGCGTTGTCGGGGTCCTGGGACAGGACTCAAAGCGACAGCTTTGAATGATAAGCTGGAGCGGCAAATGGGGGAATTGCACCAAAATTTAAGATGGCTGAACTGCAGAATCGACTAAGAATTGATTGTTAATTTTTTATGTATTTCATGTCCAAAATGTCTTCTTTTAAAGCCTCCAAAAAGACATCTAAATGAATTCCTTATTCTACCGAACCCACTTCAGTACATCGATGACCGAATATCTTCTAATGGGCCTTTACACAAGTGCCATTCAGAACTCCGGCACTTTTCCATTCCGCAAAGTTTATACCCATTTCAAAGCCCAAACCCATGCTCTGCGGTCAAATCAAAACTTTTCAAAGGGGGCCCTCGGCGAACAAAAAAGAACTGACGAAATCATGGCCATAAACAGAATCAATGAGCAGTAAAGCGGCAATAGATTTGAGTTATGGTTATTAATAATGCTGTGTGTGAGCCGCCCCCGGGCAAAGGACCTCGCAGATAACCTCGGAAGCCAGCCAGGACACGGTACATGCAGCAATGCAGACTTGTCTGGGTCCGAGAACACAATATAATATAGCGAGAGATGGTGAGATGAGATGGGACTGGGACTGTGGACGGGGTCTGTGTTGGCCGGTCAAACAACAACAGGCAATGAACAAGAGTTAAGCCGGCTGCCTGGCATCCTTCACAAAACATCGTGCATCGTGTGAATCCAATATAGGAGCGGATCCCTCTCCACATCCATCTCGGCTGCCGGAAATGCCTTTTGTCTGGCTTCATAATATTTTGCTCGTTACTTTTTAATATGACTCACAACAACATCCGAGCGAGCAGAGCAGCATCAGCATCAGCATCAGCAGACGGGGCCAGACAGCGGTGGTTGGATGCCGGGCAGGAGGACTCCACACAGTCGGACATATTATCCGCTCTAAGCGAGACAATGCTAAAATCTATCTGGGAGTGAAAATTTTATTACCGCTTTCCGAGTGAGGAGCAGGAGAAGGCAAGGATAGAGACAGCGACAGAGACCGTAATCAGTGCATGTCCTTGTCAGGGCGTCAGAGGATTACTCATAAAATTGCGATATCTTTTGTCACCTTTTCGGGGTTGAACCTCAAGTGTGCTTCGGTGGGATTCCCCCTCTTGACCGACCGACACAAAGCTCATCCATTAGCGTTTATTGCTTATGATAAGCTGCTCCCAGCATCCCCCGGAATCGTTCATAAATTCCCCTTGAACCCAGGACGAAAGTTTTGCATCTGACTTGGACGGAGGATTGAAGCCCCCCCAACAATTGCATGCATATTTACGCTTACTCAACAGAACCAGAAAGAAGTCTGGAATATCGCCCCGGAATCAGCATAAATATTATTACAAAATGCTTGACCGCACTTCAAAGTGCAGAGTCAACAGGGCCACATTTGCTGAGCTCGCACAGCACTGTTTATTCATCGTCGACGTCTCCTTGTTATTCCTTCCCCTTCGCCTCAGATGTGACCGGGCCTCAATCACACCTGGCACACGGATGTGTCATGGTTCAGTAAATATATTAACAAAGAGGGAATCGTTTGACATTTACATATAGTTTATTGAAAAATTGTAATCCAAACACCTGGGGTTTGACGTATATTAAAATAAAAGGACTTGTCAAGGGATCGTACAACAATTGGGGTTGGGTTTACTTAAGGTAACATTATTTAAAGAAATTAATATAACAAAATCAAAGAATAAATAATATAATTGTATAGTTTCTTTAGAAATTTTATTCATTTCGTTTACAATTAATTCAGCCTTCAGAAATCTCTTCTTTTTCATAGTAAATCCCCAACTTCTCGCACTAAAAGTCCTGCTTCCCATAAGTTACCTCTTCCACTGCGTAATTTGAGCTCTCAACGTCCTTTGATGTTGTCCTGCCACCACCGCAGCTCAGGGGCATTTCCGCTTTTGACGCCGCCATTACTGTCGCCATTTGGCGTTTGACTAAAAAATAAAAAAAATACGAGAAACGACAAGCGGGCGAGGCTTCATAAACTGGCTACGCAGTCCTCCCTGTGACGTCCCCATGTAAATAAATATAAATATGAAGCCCTGCTCTCCTAGCTCTATATATATAACACCATTTTTTTCGCAACGCTTTATGCATGCAGCAGAGGGAAACATTTTATATTGCACACATATATTTTTCATAAACCGGCAAATTTAGGTCACCACCACGGGGTATATATCCGTAAAGATGGCAGCCCAGCGCCCAGGACAGCGTCGTCTGCTATTAAACGCTAATGCTGATGCCCCCGCCGGCGATTCCCCAGCGGTCAACGAACGGACGACGTCAAAGCGTCGTCAAAAATGAATATGCGCATAGGATGCGGCGGAAATATTAAGCATACGCCGCGTGTGCCAGCGAGCGAGTGTTCGCCGTGTTTATGCCGCATAGCGAAAATTACAAAAACGGTGGCCACGATGCAGGAGGCTAGTTGATCCAGGGGATGTTCTGGGAAAGGATTTCCCTTGCTATTATACAAAAATTAACTCTATAAAAGCACCAAACCCAATGATTTGCTAACAGAGATAATAACTTATTTGCAAATATTGTAAAATAACTTATGGTATTAATAATACTTAGAGAATTTTTAAGTAAGAGAAATGGTGTTCTGGAACCTTTTAGAGAACACACATGAGGTCCTTGGCGTACTCGTCGCGTATCGCCGGGGGTCTCTAAGGTTTCCCAAGTATGATTGCGTGCCTAAGCGCCATCTTACGGTTGATAGCTTCATTATAGTGCCGTGTTGCAGTTGCCGCTGCCGTTGATGTTGCATATTTGCCCCTTCAGCTGCTTGGCTGCAAAGGCACAGAAAGAAATTTAAATTAATTTAAAAGTAAAATATATACAGGCACAATCAAGCTAATAATATCCTTTAATATCTTTATTTACAATCATACTGAGACATGTAGTAATTCTTATTAAAAAACCCAATTGAAATCCCTGCTAAAATATTTTCTTGAGTGTACCTTCTTAGCTTGTTGTTCTTGCCATGTTGCAAGTGCTGATTATGGCCACAAGGAAGGAGGGAATCTTGGACGGCTTCGCTGCAGTCTGCTCGTTTGCGTTTTTCTAATTTTAGTTAAAGTGTTTTGCTGCTCCGCTTGGCGCCTCCTCGCCTTAATTTTTAAATTGCCACGCGGAGTCCTAGCCTGGCCTCCTTTCGGCTGTTAGCGCGCCGAGTGAAAGTTGCCATTTGCTGTTTGTGCCCCACACTCAAGTGTTATGGGGCTGCTTAAGATTTCGAAATTATGATTGGTGCGGGGCGAAACGGAACACCTTTGCAGCTTAAAGTGTGTGCAATTAGGATTGTTTTTCAAAAGAACTTGAGGTATATTTAAACTATTCTTTCAATTTTTTTGAGATGCCTCACCGGAAGTTTAAAGACTTTTTCTCTTCCTGTATCTCTGACCACTTGATTCATTCAAAACCAAATAAATCCATTAACCGCCTGGGGGGGCTGAAGCTGGGGGAAAGTATCTCCGGCGGCTCCACCTCTTCCTGGTTTAGTAAATAAAACAAAAAGAGTTAGGATCCACTTGGCCAGACACTCCCATGCGCATAAATTTCAATAGCAAATCCATAGATGGCCATGGGACTACAACTGGCGGCCGACTGCTCCTCCTCTCCTCCATTTTCGCTCTCCTCTCTGGCAGGCAGCGGAAATTGTTGAGATTTATGGCGACTGGGTTGCAAAAGGCTGCGCCATATTTATTTGAAAATAAGTTGCATCCCAGCCAGCCTGCTTTGCGAGGACCTGCCTACTGGAGCATCCCAGCTCGGGCTAAAAACCCCAAAAGGATATTACATATCCTGTTCCTAGTCGTGTAAATGCCATTATAGATTGAATATTTGCTCGGGGTCGGGCATTGCGATTGCCTTGCCACCATTTGATTTACGTTCTCCTTGCATCCGCATCCATTTTGTTGTCCTCAGCCTGGCAAGTTGTCTACTTTAAAGCGTTTTTGGTTAATCATCCTTGGTTTTCTAGATGAGAATCATTTGTTTCCTTTGGGGTTACGTTTTTAGAATAGATTTTATAATTAAAACCATTCTACACTTGTGTTTTCCCTTCCTAAAATCTGCCTCAGGTCATATGACATTTATTAAAAATTTCAGGTTATTGGGAAAAGCATCTCATATATTCCTAAATATTCAGTAATCATCCCAAGTACACCAGTTGCCCAAACCCGGATGAAACAGACTATCTCCAAGTAACCAATGACCCTAAGTAACTGGTTCCATTCATTGCCCCAGAGCTCCTGGCCTTGGTCTTGATCCGGTGCCCTCGCCCCAGGACTTCCGCTTCCCATTCCCACTGAGTTATGTATTGGAGTGCAAAATATGAGGCTATTAGAGGCTTTGAGTCCGCTCTTCATACGTGCAGGCTGCGCTTTTTCACACACCAGCCCCACCTTCCTCCCATTCCCCTCCGCAGGACACGTTCTGCGCCCAGACAAGAGCATCATCATTATTATTATCCAGCAGCTCATGACTATGGCCATTACCGAGAGAGGAGGAAGGGAAGTGGAGCCAAGCAGCTGGCAGTGAAAGCGAAAGGCTTTTTGGTGCTGCTCCTGGTCCTGATCTGGAGCTGCTCCTCCTCCGATTTCGTCTCAAGTGACTATTCACAGCTGAAGATTTATTGAATGTGCGCGATGCTGGCAGTCTGCCGTTCCCATCCCCATCGCCATCGCCATTGCCATCGCTGGTGTCTGCGACTGAAAGTTGGCTCTGTCTGCTCTTTGGCATTGGTATTGAGTGTTTATTTATTTTCAAGCATCATAAAAAATACACAGGCACATACACAGAGTCAGACAGAGAAGCAGGACCAGAAAAGGACCACAAAAGAGCCCTGAGAGTCCTGAGTGCTGAGAGGTTCCCACTTGTGGTTTCGCTGGGAAAACTGCAATTTCGGGAATCGAATTATGAGAAATAGTATTTGTTGCTTGTATGATTTGATATATTATTAATATTGGTAGTGTGTTTAAGGGGAAATTTTATTGTTATACAAACTAAATAATATTCTTTGGGTATTTTAAAATATTTTCCACGTAAGTAATCGAAGCCCTATTTCCTTTATCTTTAATTACATCCACTATTTTTCTAGAAACTGTGTAAACCAGAATGTCCAAATCGGCAGACAAGACGCAAGGACATTCAATAATTTTGTTCGCATTCGAGTGGCAGAAACAGCTGCAATTTTTACGCCATTTTATGCTGCCAAACCAAAGTGTAATTTGTGGCCAGGGAACTTTGTCTATTGCCTCCGTGTGGAGGGGCTCCCGTCCTTCCAAATGGCATCCTGCGAAGAGGTTGTTGTCGCTGTTAAATGAAGCATTCGCTGGCGGAGTTGAAGATGTTTGCAATTTTTATTTCATTTGCCGGTCAATGAACATTGGAAATGTGTTAAGTGCCGCCCCTCAACCGCCTTCGCCCTCGTTCCACTTGTCTTTAATTGTCTACAAGTTGTCGGGAATGGCTTTTAATGAAGTGTTAAACGATACTCCGGCTTTGGTGGCCGCTGCCTTATTATTTGGCACGGCCTGAAATATTAATTTCACTTTGGCCAGCTGACACTTTCTCAGGGCGTTGTGAATAATTCCCTGACGCTTCTTCAAGTGCTGACAGGGCTAATTACCATCGATGATGACGCTGTGTGAGGAAATTGAGCAAACAGGAACCTAAGCCGCTTAAAGAGTGAATGGTTTCGTTTCGGGCTTGAACACTGGCAATTTATGGCTTAGGTGGATGATTAATTCTGAGCAACTTGTGACTTTGATGTATGATAATAATCACGCTTGGTTTGCCAATGTATCCGGAAGTTGTCGGTGCCTTTTGGAGATTAAATTATGTTGGCTATAATTTTATAGTGTAAGGTAGAGGCTTAAGTGGGAACTAAGAAGTAATGTTTGTCTTTATTTAATTAGGTTGTCTTATTGATTGAGAGGCATTCTCTTACTCTTATTCCCTGCTATTTTCTGAGTTCGTTTATCACATAATATGGACAATCAGTAACCACGAAAGTGTCAAATAAACACTACGAGTCGAAAGCCTTGTTACAGTGACCCTTCCTAATGATCTCACACCATGTTAGGGCATTCTTCTAACAGTTATATGCCCTATAAAGCCCCTACTCCATCCCTATAGCCCTTCTATGCCACCCCAGTTGGAAATTTGCAAGCAAATCCTATTTTCGCATAAGAGGTCCCACTCAAAAGGGCACAGAGTAGACCAGGCCAAGAGGAAAGCGGACGAACCACATTCGAGAGCTGCGGGCGATTCGATACTTCTCTTCCTCTCCTTTATTTTTTCGGTGCACATACCATCGTGCACACATCAATCTCGTTCCGACTTTGCCCAGATACGAATCTTTCATTTTCGCATTTCCGTTCAAAATTTCGTGTAACTGAACTGGAACTTTAGAAAAAAGAGAGCCAAAAAATTGAGGAATTTTACTGTGCCCAGACAGACAGCCAGTGGGTGGCCGATGGCGTTGGAGTGGATTCCGCCAGTGCCATGGTGCCGCATGTTAATGCTAGTCAGCCACAAAATGCGGGAGCATCTTTATGATCGAATAGGGGAGTTCCTTTCTGAGGAGTATTTAATAATAAAGGAACTCATTTGTATATTTTTAGGAGCAATATTTTCTACTTTAAACATTTTATAAAAAATAAGAAAATATATTTAATAAAATACCTAAATATTTATGTCTCAAATTTCAAGTGCGGTCCCCTAATCCAATTGCAAACTGCAAGGGTTAGCTTCTTTTAAGATTTCTTATATGTGTAACAGGGTTTTCTATAAATTTACTCTGTTAAAAACAATCTTATCAAATTCCTTGGAACCTAATATACCCTCTCAGGTATTGACTTTGCAGGGTATGCAAAGTGGGCATCATTCACATCGTCTGATTGCCCTGGCTGGTATCAAATTTAAATTTCTTCATTTGCCTTTCGGTCCGTGTGCAAGTTCAAGTTTTTTGTCTGTGCTCCGCCTGACTCCTGTTTCCCTTCACTTCCCTTACCCCCTCCGAAGGCCCTTTCCTTCCGTTGGTTTTTCCCCCGCAGAGGGGAGGAAAATTCAGGTCATGTGCGACCAAAAGTAAGTGGATGCGTTCTTATCAGCGCATACAAATGTTTTATCTCGCTTGGCGCGTGTGCAGGCCAAATTACACTGCGAATAATTGGGGATTATATAAATATATATTAGAATTTGTATAAGTTTTAAGAAACGAACTGAGTTTATTTATTATTTTCCAAAAATCTTTTTAAATAAAATCACCAAACTATTTTGTATTTTATAGATTTTTTGTTGTGTATTCAAAAACCAAGACCAAGGCTTGGAAGTTGCCTGCGGTTGGAATGTCTTTCTCTCCCTCTATCACTTCCTCTCTTTCCCATTTTTCAGTCTCTGTGTGTGTGAGAGAGTGTTTTGTTTTGCCAATTGTCGGAAGTGCCTGTGGGAGAGATCACAGACACAGACACATACCCACATGCATCGCCAGTTAGACACTTTCTTTTTGCTACTCGAGCTTCCGTTTCCGCTTCCGCTCCGCTCGTCCGTCGGCCATACTTGCTTATGCATGGCATATAACCTTAAACATAATTCTGTTTGCCTTTTGTGTGTTGTGTGTCCTCGTGCAATTCTATTTTCTTATCTTTGTTTGCTAGCGTTTCTTTCTATCAGGGCCCCCCAATTTTATCTCTTTGACTCGTGCCGAGAGTTCAGAAAATCCCTCGCCCTGTAAAATGCCAAAATCAACAGCGAACTCCTTTTAAAACTCGCGCCGATCGATTGAGAATTTGGTCGATTCGGCGCCATTTAACCCATTGTGGCCCTACACAATTCAAGTGTCAAAGTTTGCACTTGAAATTATAATGGTTAGAGCGCTGGCCCCGCTGGCCATAACAAAGGAATTTTGGCTAGAATTCCAGCCGATGCCCCGAGCCCAAAGCTAAATCCCAGCCTCGGGGCCAAACATTCGCACAATGTCAGTCGAGTCGAGTTCTTTGAGGCATAAAAACAACAAAAACTTTGAATGAAATGCATGCCCCATTGACATGTGAGTGGGCGTGACACCCCGAGAGAGGAGCTCTGGCTGGGGTCTCGTCTGGATTGTCGAGGAAATGGCAAATGCATGCATGCAGCCGCACGATATTAGTCTTCCTTCCCACTCCACTCCCGATTCGAATCACTATTCCGATCCCGATCCCCCAGCAGTGGACTCCCAGAAGCCCCCATGATTCCCTCTCTGTGCGTTGATTGTTCGATTCAAACATTTTGGCATGTTTCGGGCAGCTGAACTAGTTTTCACTTTTGCTACAAACAGTTTCTAGCTGGGCACAGTGGAACAAAAGCAAAGAATTTTTTATTAAACATTTTAAGGGTGCCACAAAAAAAACCTTTGCTTAAAATATTCATTTAAAATGCGCAGTTATTATTAAAAAGCTCAATAATAATTTATTTGAAGCTAAAAAGATCTATTTAAAAATTAAATCGATTCTATAACAGAAGAAATGACTTAACACCTTTGGAACTTTTAAAGGAAAAGTCTTATGACAAAGATATAATATTAAGAAAACCATATTTTAGTATTTACATTATATATTTTACTCTTTAAAGAAGTCTTTAAATTCTTGGTAAATATCTTATATCCATTATATCCATTCTTATATCCCTTCGACTCCACAGTTCTGTTGTCGCCCTGCCGAGGCTGAAATGTGTTAAATCCGCTATAAAAGCGGTTAACCGAGTAAACTGCAAATGCAAAATGCGGTTGGTTCACTTCGGTTCAGTGGGGCTCTAGACCCAGCTTGGTCCGATTTTACCCGTTCCTAGTCCGATTCCTGGGCCTCGTCCAGTTCCAAAAACCCGCTCCTGGCTGGCCTTGCTGACCATTTAAAAAGCCAGGCCAGTGTTGATGGGCATAGTTTTGACCGCATGCTGGGTTCTATTTTTAGGTCAGAAATTATTTTTAAAATTTCTAGTAGGCCAATGAAACTTGTTCACAGGGTTCATAGCTAGCACACGCCATATGTATAAGAAAAATAAATCTAAAAATTCGTGCTGAGAAGACCAAAACAATAATAAAAATATTTAGGAAGCTTCAAGCGCTATAAAAGCAAAATGGCATCAGAGGAAGATGAACAGGTTTGTCTAGTATTAATACAGTAACATATGATATTCCAGATTCTTAGGTTTATACGGAGGATGAGGCAAACGAAGCCATGTCCTTTATTCAGGAACACGAGCTGCCCATGTCGGAGCTGCACTATGCCCTCAAATATGTCCGTATCCTGCATCGAGGGCATGATTCGCAGGATCCTCAAAACGGACTGACAGAAGCACAGGATCCGGTGCCGGAAGTAGAACCACCAGAATTCAATGTGAATGATGAGACCCTTGATCGTTTCGTGACTCGTGAGCTGGAATAGTCTCAGGAGTCTTAATGTTAAAGGAATACAATAAATTATACTACCTATTCTTTAGCTTAAATGTTCATTTTGTGAGTTCCTTAAGATCAGGTTTCTGATTTACTTTAAACACTAGCCAGTCCAGGTCTTTTATTTGAGAAACTTTTGCCGGTCAAGTCCATTTGCATTCAACACTCTCGGAGTTCGGCTGCAGTTCCCGGACAATCCCCGTCGAGTTGGACAATTTTTAATTGTCAAACGCAGTCGCGTGACAAATGAAGGCGGAGGAGCTGCACCGGAGAAGCCTTAATGACAGCTGATAATTTATTCAGCGAGTGCAACAGCTGAGAGACGAGGCACGAATTGTTTTTCAGCAGCCATGAAATATTTACACGGGATAAAGGCAACGGGAGCCGTGTCCTGCGAGTCCTGAGATGAAATACATCCGCTTGTCATTGTCGAGACGGAGTGTCCAGATCTGCTGTAAAATGCAAATGAATTCCCGGCAATTTCCACCCTCTTCGGAGAGAGACTTGCATTTAATTAGGCATTAATGCGGACCGGACCCGGACCCGGACCGGGGTGCGTTCTCGGCCCTTCTGGCACTCTGCGGTTAAGTGAAAGTTGAGCTTTGGCTTAAGCCCGCCTAAGCCGCGACTAAGTTTAATGTCCCAGCGCGAAACGCTCAATTTGCATTTTGCATTTCCCGTCGCCGTTTTTCTTTTTGAGGGCTTTCCCCCTTGGGCTTTATGCGCGCTTTTGCAACCCTCGCCCGCGAGTGACAAATTTATTGTTTCAAACGGATTTCGCTTCGCCCCAAATTCGATTACTGGTAATTGCCTATTGCCAACCTCCGTTCAGAGAGAGAGAGAGTGAGGGGCGTGGCACAAAGCCGGGCTTAATTGAATTAAAAGGCGTTGCAAAGCTCAAAAGCAGCGAACGCCGTGTTCACTGATGAAGCTTTTTAAACCGTAAACTGATTAATCGCCGGGATTCCGGTTATGGGATGAGTTCGTCGAGGCATGTGGATTACATCGAATGATTGTGATTGGTAATGGTAATGCGAAGGAGCAGGGAAGTACAGTGAAAATGAGATACAGTAATTAAAACCTGCTCAATCGGAGTCTGATTCTGATAGGTTGCGGTGAGGCTTGAATAAGTTTTAAGGATACAGTCTTTTGTGGGTTTATAAAAGCATCTTCGATATATACCCATAATTAATTAAGGATATAATTAATATATTTTATAAATATAAATATATTCTTATAAAAAAATGGTAAATTAAATGAAATTAAACATTGTGAAGCTATTAATTTTAAAATTTATATTTATTCTCTTAACCTTTATGGCAATTCAGTTATTTATTGAGTCCTGGCTACTCTCTATCAGCATTAAATTGCCAACACGGATGCAATCTCGTCTGAAGTTCAAATTACGAGCCATTGTGTAAGGACCGCAGACATGTAATAACAAATACACCGAACTCAACGCTCATTTAGGCCCCGAAAAAGGGTGGCAATTGAAAGTGGGGCTTCCCCCCGAGGTCAGGGGTGTGTGCCGAAAGGGGGGCTTTGATGGGTTTATTATTGGGTAAATAAATTAAAATTGTTTACCTTTCAGCAGCTATCTGCCTGCTGCCTCCTTCCTCCTGCCATCTCTATGTTTATTTGTTGTTTCTCTCCCAACGAGCCGAGCGAGTGTGTTTCTGTGTTGTTTTTCCGTTTTTGTTTTATTATTTTTGCCCAGTTCAATTGCGGTTACGTGAGTACGCGTATGTTGCGGCAACTTTATTTGCACAAATTAATGGATAAATGTTCACGCACATGATAATGGAAGAGAACGACATGGAAATGGGCGGCCATCAGCATATGAAAATAAATAAAATTATGGCAAATTTATATCAGCGAGGCAAAACAGCATGCAAATTTTCTTTATGCTGCTTTATGCGGAGGAGTCTAAATATTTTGTTTAAATTAGTTTAGTAAAATACGAAAAACAAGGAAGGTAATTAGGAAAGAGCTTTGCTTTTTAGACCCTATATTTGCATAGCCAAAAGCTATAATATTTTAAGATTTACTTTGAACATATGAAATTATATATGCGAAAAGAAGCAGCTCAAGGATATATCTATGCCGTGCAAATAGGAATAATAGCAGAAGGCTTACAGTTGCGTAAACTATTCCAAACTTGGGATATCTGAGAGCTGTGAGATTTTCACAACTGCCCCGCCGCTCTGTCATTCCAATCAAAGAGGGAACTTTTCCAAGTTCGAGGCACTTTTTCCCCTCTATTGATTTTGCTTTCGAATCAAGTTTTTCGTTGAATGGTCCAGAGTGAGCTTTGATTGAAATAGTTTAGTTTGTTTTGATAGTCATGCATACGAAGAGAAATATTTTGGGGCTACTCGAAAGTTTATACTCGATTGGAAGCCAAGTTATTGTTTACCTACCGAGGAATTTTCAGTGGTCAGTAGAACTGAACATAAAAATGGTTTGAGCTTTATTTATAAAACAATTTCTTAATAAATGATATTTTTTGGGATGTTTTGTTGGAAGTATATGGCATGTTTAGATTTAATGTTATGGCTTCTAGCAAGCAATCGCATTTGAAACTTTCCCCTCAAAACTGACACCTTTTGCGCTTAAGTATCCGTATCCCATTTCCAGTGTCTATGAACTATCCAATTCTACTTAAAGTTTTCTTTGCCCAAGTAAACTTCAGCAATTGCGAAAGGTAAACCGCAGTTATTATCCCTTCAGTGATGGGAAAGGTACAAGAACATTAACATAACTGAATTTCTTTCAGGTTTCCAAGTTAGAATTAATATAGGAATTATTTAATATATTATTATTATGAGCTGTCGATTATTTTATAAAGTTCTAAGTTAAAATTTTTAATTAAAATAAAGCTAAATCAACTGTACCTGCTTGAGGTAACTAAGTACCGAACCTTGTGCCATCTCTGCAGGCCAAGTGCCATAAATGTCAATAGACCAGAAACCATTATGCATAATAATACCCCAACTCGAAGTTGCAGCTGCAGCTCAGGGGAGTCCCCGCCGTGGCGACTTGCAACTGGCAACTTGCAACCCCCTGGCTTTTGTCCTACGTCAGCATTGTTAGCTTCTCTCTCCATCCTCGACTTCTGTTCGCATGCTAAACAATATTTCTCCATTACGAGACAATGGGACGAGTCGCCTGTCCCCGACAAGTAGCACCTTTTACTTGTGGCATCAGTTAAAAGTTTTGCTTTTTATGTTAGCGCGTTGCAGTGGCAACTTCCCCTGCTGCCTCGCCCTTGCAACTATCTCAAGTCGTTGCGCCAACTTTTGTTGCCTACTTTTGTGGGTCTTCCTCGTGGCGCTTTGCTCTCCATGTGGCAAGTTTTTGCTTTCGCTTATTGTCCGGCGTGGAAGGAAAAAAGTTTGGTTTTGTTGCTAAATTGAATGCGACTTGCGTTTGCTTTACTGCCTGCCCTGCACATCCCCGTGTCCGACGTCGTGTTGACGTCCTGCTAAAAGTCCTTGAAGGTGCAAATTGTAAAACAAACAAAGGAACAAGACCTTCCCAGCTGCCTCGACCAGAGATGCCGCAGCCAAGTTGACAGATAAAGTGTATCGGGGTCTTTAAGAGGACTTCGATTCGCTTGAAAAATACGTAATTTAAATATCTTTTATAAAATATTCAATAAATCCAAATAATTATCTTACAAATTGAAATATTCTCCCCACTCCAAGTGCAATTCTCTATAATTTATCCAATTATTTTAAAGTGACATTCGACCCCAATCCATCAGGCGGCAACAAAACCATTCTGATCGCTTCGGTTTTGAGTTGTCATAGCATTTTAGTTGCCAATTACGCGGCTCGAACCGTATAAATCGCAGTCATTACATTTAACGGCTTAATTCCGACACAGCCATAAACCAACAATAATGACCGGGACACAGGCGGCAAACACACAGGACGACCACTAGAATCGTTTGGCATCTAAAAAGCTGCGGCCAAGTCCGTTGCACTATCATGGAATATTTATTCAATTTAAATTTACCAATTAACTTGGACTGGGGCACACAACACACACAACACACACAGACACCACACACCGCACCGAGTTGACAGCAAACAGTCCGAGTGGGAGAAAAAAAGTCGCCCTAAATGCTGGCAGCGTTTAGAGCGCCGCTTTTGAATAATAAATGCATAATTCGTAGATGGAAAAGCGCGTGCCATAAATATTGCATGATAAATTATAGAAAAGCTATTAGGACAACAAACGACACGGCCAGGCCGGGCACAGGACTAGGCAGGACTACCCGCGACTAGGCTCCATTGTGTGCTGCGTGGAAAAATAGGCGACCATTAAGTGCGGCGCTGGCCAAGTCCTTCTGCGTTTGACATTTTTCAAATGAGGTTAGCCGGCCTCCTGCCTCGCCTGCTGTTCGCTTGCTGTTCGCCTGCTTATTTATGTAAATTTGCGTAAATTACTATGAAAATATTTACGGTAAATAGAGCATTTGAAATTTTTATAATTTAAATGGGCAGACGCAGGCTTGCCTTTCACAGTCTGGGAAATACAATGTGTGGAAATTTCCCTTGGCTGCCGCCAGCTGTGCACGTAGCGAGTTTCCCAAAGAAACTTGCCGGGGCCACAACTTTTGCATCTAACACGATATGCAAACTGCTGGCTAAGGGGAAGTCAGACGAAGGCAGCGGATAAGGAAGTACAGGAAGCGGAAGCTAAGCAAACGAGTGAAGCCCGAAATGCCATTGACGAGAGAACATTTAAAAAAGTTGAGCAAAGAACACCGGAGTGGGGAGGATACTCTTTCTAGGATACTCCTGGACTTAAATAATAAGTTATAAACATAAAAAATACCTCTAGACTTGAATTATAGCAAGCAAATATACTTAATTTTAAATCTTTTAGAAGTTTGACTTCATTAACAGCAACATCCTTCACCTCTATTCGCCACGACCCCTTCGAACCGATGAGAGTTTAGTATTTGTACACTCCAACCGAAATCAAATGCAAATGCTCGACATGTGTGCCCGGGTTGGAAATGGTCTTGTGTTTCCCCTGGTGCTGGCGTATCAGTTAAATTAAATATTCTTGTCAACTGCAGTCAGCAGTCTCAGCGAGTCAGGCAGGCGGAGAAGAAATGTTGCCTCAACAATTTCAAATATTTGCACCGCACTTTATAGATTTTAGGCTTTTAAATAATAAAATACAGAGTAGCAGGGCGGCAAGTGGGTTGAGTGGGCTGTGCTGGGCAGAAGGAGAGGATGTTTCCTGCTTTGCAGCAGAGTGTCTTCGGGTTTTTCATGTTTCCTTCTGTGTGAGGAAAAGCGAATGCTAAAAGTGCTCTTCACTTCCATATATGTATGTAGAGTACAAGGAGGAGGAGCTGTGTAAATGTATGTCGGTGCTCTATAAAACATTTGCTCTTCAAGTACGTACTTAAATTGCATTCAAGCTGAGCAGTCTCTGGGTAAGTAATGTACAAAGATCTCGGTCTGCTGCCTGAGTTGTTAAATAACTTGGCCGAAACGTGTGAACGAGTGTCTAAATATGTGTCGACTTGGCCAGAAACAAGACGTTTTCAAGCTTCAAAAGGAATGCTCACGCCAAGTATTGACTTAGAGGACAACAGCCATACATATGTTATTAGCCGCTGATCAATATCTCAGGCCATTAATTTCCCAGCTTATGATATATACAAGCCATAAAAATTATATTTATATTCCGGCAAACGTATTTGTATAAATCACGTTATAATGACATTAACATAACACAAGGAAGTCAGGCAATGTTCCTCCTCGGCATGTGGTTCTTTCATTAACGAAACAAGATGATTTGATAGGCCAGAAAGGCAATTAACCGATCCCCAGAACCCCCAAGCCCAGGCAACTGCATTACATTAGCCAGCCTTAAACCCAGACGGGCATTAAGCGATAAAAACTGATGCGGCCATTAAAAAAATTGGCAGCCCGAGGCGCATGTTTATTTAATTAACGGAAAGCGCCTACGGAAATAAAACTAAATGCCCTGCGTACATTAAAATTAACCAAGCAAGAGGATGATAAAAATAAGTATAGAATAGAATTTCGGGCGACAAACCCTTTCAGCTGCCATGGCAATGAAATATCTGCCGGTTTGGGCCAAGTCACAATTAGCTTTTGGGTTCAATACGAGCGAACAAAGGCGAGTTGTTCACCAAAGGGCCCGAAGGGAGGCCAAAGGTCGCCCAGGGAGGGAGCTACAACAATTTCTCGCATTACTTCCGCTAAATTAATACCGACTGCGGCCGGACAGGCCGGGACTGGCGCCAAGTTGACCAGAGTGGAACCGAAAAAACAACAGAACAATTTCTCCAAATAGGAGGACAGTGGAATATAGCCTCTGGAATTATGTGGTATTTAAAATTATCAAACTATTACCGATAAAGCATATCCTTTGGCTTTTTTATAACCATTTTATAATAATCCTATAAATTTCACCTGTAACCAAAAGCCTCCGCTTTGCCACAACATAAATGATTTCTATTTCAAATGTTTAACCCAATTTATTTAGTGCTAATGAGCGTTTACACATTTATACTAATATTGGCCAACCATAACCACAATTGATTTTAATATCGAGACAATTAGGGAGAAATTGAAGCGGATTACATATCCCACTGTGCCATATCCGCGTGTCGCGCTGTCCGAGTACTTTACTTAAATTTCTCTCTTGGTTTATGCGGCGTCTGTCGTGTTGCGTGAGTCCCGCCCCCTGCTGCCTGCTCCCTGCCCCTGTGCAAGTGTCGTCGAATTAAAATTCATGGCGGCGCATTTAACTCGTCGCTGCCACTGGCCAAAAGAAGCAGGCCAAAAAGCTGAAAGTGTATAAGGAAACGCGCCCAAAACACAACTCTCTCTCTCTCTCTCCTTGCCTTGGTCCCGAGTCCAGAGTCCAGAGTTCAGAGTCCTCAGTTGGGCTTGCACATAATTTCTGTTATTTATGGCCACCATAAAGAATGAGGTCAGATGCGACGTCAATTCCTGGGCGGCGACTTTGCCTTAATTAAAGTCGTTAAATCGCATCGTCCTGTGGTGGACTGAGCTCAGCCATGGTAAGGTGGTTGGCGGAGTCGGCAGTGAGGTGAGTTTCAAATCAAATTAATGAGCAGCCAGCCAGGTGGGCAATGGGTCATCAGCTCATAGATTTAAATGACCAAGGTGTTGGGCCGAAGTTGCCGGCGAAGCCATAAAGAAAGCCGTCTGGTCAGGACTGCAAAAGGAGGTGAAAATGAGCCGACTTAAGGATGCTCTTTTAGAGCTTTAGCTAGTAATAGAGAATGCTTAATACTCTATATATTTTTATTTAAAGGGAAATATATTCTTACCTTTTAATAAAATAAATATAATAACAGTTATCAGCAAAATCCTTTGTTTATCCTTCATGGCTTAAACTTTAAAGTCAACATTTTTTCTCTGCTTTTAAACCTCTTTAAAGTTCTCGGAGTCGTTTTCACGTACCTTTGCCCAACTGGAGCCTCGGCCCAAATACACATTCCGGCGGCGTTAATCGGCTTATAAACAATTACTTAACATTATAACACAATTTGCAGCTTCGGGTTCTGCACAATTGCAGGCGGTTCAAAGGTTAAGCGACTGCAGCGATTACAAGGGAGGTACACGGTCGGAAGTCGGGGGTCGGGGGTCGGGGGTCGACAACCGGGGCAAGTAATGAGCGAGAGGGCCGAGAACAGTTCAAATAATATCAATTAACTGCAACTTTACGTGCTTCGGCTAATTATCTCGCTTAATAAAGCGCCTAATGAGTGGAAACAGCTGCCAACGCCCAGTGCACGGACGGGAAAGAGATGGCCAGAACGGCGGCGAGACAAAAAGGTAGAGCGTTCGGGATTTCATTATTCTTTACTCACTTCTCAGTTCGCACTTCGCACTTTGGCGCTCAGTTTTTTACTTCGTCTCGTCGTCCGTCGTCGTAAAAAATAATTATGCTAAAATTGCTTGGCGGTTTATGAATTTTAATTGTTATGTCTGCCCGGGAATCCCCCGTTTTTTGGCGAAGGTAAGGGCGTGGCTTTAAGATCTTTCATTTCCTTTTATTTTTTGGGAGCAGAGCAGAGAATTTTCACAAATTTTAAAGAGGACACAGCAGGCGGGGTAATTCAAAAGGTGGGTAACTGGGGCCAAAGTTCAGGGCTTTCAACATATATGTGTGTTTGTGTGTGTGTGTGTGTGTGATGTTTGAGCTCATTAAGAAAATTCGTGCGGTCGCTTTGGCAACTATTTCAGCCTTAGAGCGCATGAACCGAGCTTAGAGCCGCCCAGGGGCGTGGTTTTAAAATAATTACCAGGGGGAAACTCCTCAAAAAATATTTTTCTACTCCAAATATTTGCTCACAAATTGTTTTAAATTATATTTCATATTTAAATTTTATTTAAACACAGTTCATATGCATCCCCTTTGAGATTTCTACACGCTCTCATTACCAAAGGCCCCTCGCCCGCATATCCAAAGTGTTTTTTTAAGCCAAACAAAACGCATGTGAACTTTGCATAATTATGCACAAAATATACAAAGTGAGCACGAGTGTGTGTGTGTACATTTGAATGTGTATATATTCCATATAAATATTTGCGAGAGAGAAATGTTTTTGCTTGGGAGAAAACCTTTGAGTTTCCTCGGGTCAAGCATTTAATAATTGCAGCAAACACTCAAGGTAATTTATTTAATTTGTGATAAGTTAATTCCGTCTACAGAACTAAACGACATTTGCTTGTATTTGTATTAAGTCTTTATGAAATTATGACTAATATTTAAGTGGTACTTTTAAGTATTTCTATTCAGCTATAGTCCTTTGAATTATTAATGACTTATTTCCCTGTGAAGCAAATTGTTTTCTTTTCAGGAAATGAACTATAAATTAAAAATGTTCAACCATTTAATTTTGAACTCTTCACCAATCCTCTTTAGCCATCTCTCTTGGCAATTATTAGCCCATCCAACTTTTTTGGGACCACTCACAGCCTTAACCTCATTTTCCGCTCCTTTGACAGGTGCTGCCGACTTGGTTTGCTTTTCTTGCATTTCTTTCTGCCAGCAAATTGTTCTTTTACTTTGGCTCTGGTCTGGTTTGGGATGCACTTGCTGAGGGGGGGAGGGGAGGTAACGAGAAAAACTCGTATGACAAATAGCCTGCGGCTTTATACACAACGTTGAGAAGCTGTCATTGTCTAGATTCATGTTGCTTTTTCTTCAGCTGCTTTTTGTTCGCGTCATTCCCTTTCATATGTTGTTTTTCCAATGTTGCCTGCAGTTTTTCTTTCCCAAGTCCCCACTCCCGCCATTTCCCCCTGTGTTTTTCTTATCCCGTGTTGCTTTTCTTTTTGTTTTTCCCCCCAACAACTACTTGCTGTTGCTTCTGCCCGGGTTTGTTGTGGTTTGGGTCTTCGGTCGCCGCCTCCCCCGCTTCTCCTGTGGTTAGTGCATCCATCCACCTCCATCTCTGGCTCAAGGACACGCAGCTGCAGCTGGGGAAGGATTCGCTCCGAGTGCCAGTGCACCCAAGGCTGTTGATTGGTAAAGGAAAAATGTAGCATGTGGCTTACCAAAACTTTTACTGGGCCAACGAGTGCGGGCTTGCAGGAATTGAAGAGAGGAAACCCATATTGTTTTAAAGACCTGACACCTTTGGCATCGGTTTCCTGCTAAATGAACCAGCCAGCAATCTATTGCGGTTAAGTGGTCTCGGTTGATGTGGCAGCCTCTGATAAATTTCAGGGATACAAGAAAGGATGCGAGACAAACTAGAATTGCTTCTGTCTATAGAGGATCTTTGAAATTCAATTCACGGATAAATATATCTGCAAATACTCGAATAATAAAATCTAAATAATATATGAAATAATTTAATATCACATTTTTATAACAATTTCTTCATAAAAAGCCATCAATTTTAGTCAAAGTCAATTTCTGTTATCTTTTGACAGGCTATAAACTGTCAAGACTGTTTCAAACTATTTAATATTTAATGGCTACATATTGATAGGCATAATAAGTTTTGCAAATCAATTAAATGTTTTATTTTAAAGACTTCAAAGCTTGTATAAAGATGCCGGCTTTTCCTGCTTAGATAGTGAAGAAGAACTGTTTCCACTTTCTAGCTGCAGGCTAGGCTTTGAGATTTGATGGAACCGCCTGTCAATGGCAGGCTTACAAATTACATTAATTTGCAACGAGAGGGCAAAACAACTCGGCCAATATCCTGCCACGCCCCTAAAAAGCGGCAGGAAAGGACGAACAAGCGAGGAGCGAGCGAACGAGCATCAAGGATGACGATGACGCATTGCGTATGCATCTGTCATGTGTATGACAGCCTCGCGTTTAAATAAATTCAGCAGAGCTGGCCGGCATTTAAGAAATGCCTACCAAATGCAGCGCCTGGTAAATCGGGTTGCAGGGATCCAGGCAGGACGGCAGGGAGGCAGGCAGGCAGCCAGGCAACCAGGCAACCAGGCATCCAGCCTGTCAGCCAAATATATCCAAGTCACTGACGACAGAGCCAGGCCAGAGTTTGGGCCAGTTGGCCAGCAAATGACAGCGTTGATGGACAGTTTTGTGCAATTGCATTGCATATGGTTAGGCGCTGTGCCAGTGACAGCCGCCCAGAGGCGGACTCATCATCGTCATCATCAGCAGCGGCGCTCGCAGTTCCGGAGGAGGGTGCAAAATCCGCTACAAAATGATATGCAAATGCAGCTAACCAAAGGGAGGAAAAACTCTGGGCTGCAATTAAAAGCTAAATGCACTGGACGATAGCGTCAAGTTACTGCGCAGCCAGCCATTAACCCACTGAAATTAGGGGAATATGTAGGGAAATTCTATATGAGAGTGGAATGTGAGAATTAGTCTAGGTTTAGGTCTATGAAATATTCTCAAAAACTATAAAAAGTCTAGACCAATTCCCTTTCCCATACCCAAAGTTCATGTTTGAGCGAAGCGCTTGGCACTCCCTTTATTCCAATTTGTCTTAAGTGTCCTCGTACCATTTTCTCCAGATTTCATTATTGGCTTACTCCCAGGACACTCAGCAGTAATGGGTTAATTAGCTCCGCTGCAGGACGCAACGCAACGGCAAAAACCGCGAGATATCAGACCAATTTAGTGTTATTGCAGTCGCATAACTCCAGAGATTGCCCACAGGACGCTGGACGGAGGACGAGGAGGCCGCAGGAGCCAGAGCTCAGCGCTGGGACGCAGAACGCAGGACTCAAACAAAAGGCAAATGCGACAACGGCAACTGCACAATTAGCACTCGGAAACAACTCAGCTGGGCGGGCAAAGAAGTTGGGGGAAATAATATTGTCGACGCAACGGAAATGTAACTGGGAATTATTTAATTTGCAAACTACAATGCCCAGAGCAATCCTGCGAGCTGCACTCCATTGTTTTATGGCATTGTTTGAGGCGGAGGAGGAGGCGAAGGACTCCTCCATTGGACTGCCATTGTCTATGCAACATAATTGTTATGATAACTGCTCCGCTCCACGGCTGCATCTGGGGAGTAACTTAAGTAAATGTCAGTGCTTCGGCTTCACTCCACCTCCCCGCTGCATGTGCAGGGCCAAAAGCCGCATATACATTCACGATTCCCATTCCCAGCTTGCAATCAGACATCTCAAAGGCCGTAAATCGAGAAGCTGTCCTCTCTCTCCTCTGTCCCACCTGAAGGCATTTATCAGATGCAGACAGCAGCCGTCGAGAAGACACAAAAAAAGTGGCATTGACTTTGCCAAAAAACGAGAACGAGCGAAAGCCGAAAAACCAAAAACAAGAAAAGAAGAAAACCCAATTCGGTGCTCAGTCAGGTGGGCTTTTGTTTTGTCTGCCGCCGTATCGGCTTGACATTTTTCGGAAAACCCCAATGACAAGTTAATGAAAGTCTGCAAGCGCTTTGATAGTCAGATCTACCAGCAGTGGATGCTGCGGCAGCTACAAAATCGAAGAACAAATGCTCTAGGGACACTCGAATTTTCAAGGATTTTTAAAGCATAAATAAAAAGGGGTTGCATTGAAAAGGAAATAAATTTCAATGCAGTTTAATACTTTAGTAGCAGTTGTGACACACCCTTACATAAAATCCTTATACTCTCTAAGAGGGCATTTAAAATGATTCACTCCAGTCAACCTGGCTTACCTGTCCGGACTGTTCAACTGCCATTATGACGCCATCAACGCCATCATCATCATCCTTCCAGCATCTATTTTGCATAATTCCCCATCCCCAAGCTCGGCAGCAAGGCCAATGGCAGTGCTGCTGGCGAAATAAAAAGCCATTTACCGAAAAACACAGACATGCTAATTAATGTTAACGGAAATGGTAATTAGAATTGGTTTGTCAGGCTGTGGAAAGGGCGACGACACGGGAACGAACCGGGTCTGGAGCCGGGGCAACTTGGAGCTGATATGATTATAACTTTTAGCCACAAATTCAACAGAACTTTGCGACTAAGTCGCCACAGTCTCGGCATCCACATTCACCCACCTCAGACATATGTTGGGGGGACGTAAAAGTTTTGTGCATACGCCAGATAGTTTATAATTTAGCACGGCGTCGACGGCGCCGCGTTAAGCACACAAATCATTATGGCGGTGATACCAAAGCCCGCGCTTTACTCTTTTTTTTTTGTTCTGTTAGAAAACACAGGCAAACGAAAATCCAAAACAAACTGAAGGGGCGAAGGCCAGAGTCAGTCAAATCCTTTTTAGCACCATAAATTAACTTCATTTCCGTGCCAGACGCAACACGACAGCCAGCAAACGTGTGTGGTGAGTTTTCAAATGACTCCATGGGGCGGGAACAAAGATTTGAGTGGGAGTGGAAGCTAGAGAGAATGATATAGGGTCCTGTGGTGTCTAGGTTTTGGTTTAGCACATGAGCAGGACAGGCAGGCGGCGACAAAACAATGTTTAAGGCAGCTAAAATGGCGAAAGAGAGATAAAGTTTAAAGTGATCAAACAAAAGGGAAGCCGAAGTGGATTAAGAACTTTAATTATATCATTTTTTGTGGGAAGTATACTCCATTTTAATTTATATAAATAAATTTTTTTTTTTTTTTTTTTTCTCCCAGATTTTATTTAAAATCTGTCCCTGCAGGGACAATCATTAAATTTTGTGATTACATTGACAGGTTAGTAAAATTTAATTTTTAGGGTAGGGATAGGAAAGGTCATGGGATGCCTTAGGCTGGGTCTCTGAATGGCAAGTCCAGGGGATGGTAACGCCTGAGTCTTCTTGTGGTGGTGCTGTTGTCCAGCAAGTTAATGGCCAGTGGGTTGTCATGGTCTGACAGTTTCGCCGTGTATTTGGTGCTTATATTTTTGATTTCCTCAGCCACCCATGGGATCTTCAGCGTCGTGTGCAGCTCTTTGTTGGTGGTAAGAAAGTGCGCTCCAGTGGATATGCGCAACGCCTTGTTTTGCACTCGCTGGATGGCCGCAATGTTCGTGTTATATTTCAACCAAATCTCTGCTTACAGCTTTAAGCTAATTCCCGAAATTTCCATCACTTCATTGACAGCTCCAATCAATGGACTGTACCGATGGCTAATGAAATTTTCCCACTATCACTTTGGCAGCAACAGTGCGTATGCGTAATATTTGAAGCTCCAAGCACGTAACTCATACGCACGCCCATAAAAAAAAGCAAAAAGATAGAGAAAAACCCTGATGAGCGAAGGGAAGAGGCGTTGAGTGGGAAGGAAATGCCTTCACACATATTTGCATGCGATAAATGCGCCGCACACACGCACATACTCACACATGAAGATGGAGACAAACACGCACACACGCCTACATATTACGCAAATTCCATGCTCAATTTCAGATTTGAGCAAACGGCATACCTGAGCAGCCTATTTCGACTACGCAGGCACCAAGCCACCCAGCCACCTAGCCTCCCAGCCAGCCACGCCCTCTGCGAAGCCCAGACCAGCCCCTTGCCGCAGAAATCAACTCTGCTTACGTGTCGCAATGATAACGTGTATTTTGATGCACAGAAAAGAAAAAAATAGATTAAGATTAGGGATTAATACCTATAAATCATTAACATTTCACAACTTATTAAATTTATAGACTTTTTTAAATACTCATTTTCGGCATACATTATACATTTATAGTTTAATTGTAGCTTAAAATCTTTAATGTTTTCCTTCAAGTGTTCTGAATAAATCGAGCTAAGTGTGCATGTGTTGGGTGTCCTTGGTTCCCAAGTCGAGAGCTCTGTCTCGGGGGCCTAGCCCAAAGTTTCACTTGAAAGCAAATTATGCTGATGACAACAACAACAACAACAACAGCAACAATAACAAGAACAACAAGAGCAACAACGGTGGCAGCAAGAGAAACATTGGCAATTGAGAACGTGCCACACGTTGACAACTTTCCGGCACCTATCGAAGATATTTGGGATTTTTTTTTGCCGCAGCATACTTTTATGCCCCATTGATGAATTTTGAATGAATCGTCTGATGAAGAGAACAGCAGAGATTTGCCTAACGAAATGAGTGAGCAGAGATTGCCACGGCAAGAAGATTAGATTGCAATGGCTGATGAGTTTGCCGAAGGATAAAGTGCACAGTAAAGAAATGATAGCTAAAAATGTATCTATAGTTGTTTCATTTAATGTAAATATTAATTAACATATTGTTTTCAACTTTTAAATAATTTGTATTACTTAAAAATGTGCAGAAAAATCTCCAGCTCACGAATGTTAAATGAAAACCTTGGACCTATGTGTGGCAGGAGCTTACCTAGCCGATTCTTAGTTATAAATCTTTATAATTTTTAGAATATCCATTAATTATAACTGATACTCAATTCGTATTTTCAGAGTAAGTTGGCATTTTTTCTGTGTACCCCCTTAGATCCCCGCATTTATATCCATATATATTAAGACATGCTCCGTTCCCTTTGTGAACCCCCAGCTAGACCAGAATAGACTATAGATTCAATAAGGCCCTGCCAGTGCTCGCTTGTTCGCTCAGCTTATCTGCAAACAGATTTCCCCCAGTTTCGAGCCGGAACGCATTGCAAGTGATTTATGGCAGGCACATTTGAATTACTTCGCCTACTTCTCAGCGCGCAGATCTGTGTCTTTGGGTAATTGTGCCTCCAAGCCAGATCATATATCATTGTGTAGTGGTCCTGCATATGCCAGCGGCAGTTTAAACAACAAGTCCGGTCTGATTTTGTCAGTGACAGATATATACCATGCCTGCCACGCCTTGTGGCAGATACGCGAATGTATACCGAAGATATATCTCGAGTGTACACATTGTCAAATCTATCACACTTGTGATAACAAAACAGTTTCGCCTAGGATAGATTCTCGATGTTATTCTGTTTGGAGAGGCAATAACTGAGATGGCACAAAATCAAATAAGAGCATAAGGAGAGCATATTTTCCGCAAAAATCACAAACGCAATTCAATTGAGCTCATAAATTTTATACTACTCCGTCAATCACACGCACCGTTGGCCGCCCAACAAGACATTGAGAGCAGACTGCGTCAAGTTTCGCATAGTTTCCTCCTTCAAAAATCGAAATTAAGTGAATATATGAAATAAAAGCAAAGGAGAGAAATCACAAACTGAATTTTTTGTTGTGCATGCACAACTCGAATAATTAAAATAAACGTTTTCAGTGATAACATACCGTTGGGAAAACACTCGATTAAAAGACATCATCAATAAATTGCCTTTGTATAATAAACAATTTCAGTTTTTACTTGTTTATGTGCAAATGAATTGAAAACATATATGGAGAGTGTTTGTATATTTTATGCAATATTTGTATAAATGCATGCTGCTCCTCGTGGGTTAAGAGCCCGGGGCATGCGGAGTTTAATGGCACACACATATTGGTATGAAAGTGCTTTGGAGAGCTCTTTACGGCTCGCCGGCTCTTGGCTCCCTGCCCCGGCTCTCGGCTCTCTCGGTTCCCGGCTTTTTATGGCTATATGTCGTCCTGGCAATTGTGTGCGGGCCAAAAAGGCGTTGACGAGCGCTCTGGACCCCGGCAGTTGGGTAATTCTTTCGTTTTTGACAACTTTGAAGCTCGAAACTCGGTTGGACACTGGGGAAGGAAATGCTTTCAGAAAAATTGTCAAGTATTAAAATAAAGTTTTGGGTTTTTGAAAGCATTCTTCTCTCTTTAACTAAAAGTTGGTCTGATTAATTTATAGAGAATTTTATGCCTAATGAAATCGGTTGAGTAATTTAATATATTTTTTAAATTAAATTTTAGACATTTTTAAAGATTCTGTTGGTACTACTTGCCATACCATATCTGCTCTACCCAATGTAACACTCTTTCTGGTCGGCATCGTAAAAAAAGTGTTTACATTTCATTCATAAAATATCAATTACGGACATGTGTGACAGCTAAGCGAGTGTGTGTATGTCCCGGGTATGGGTTTTGTAAGTCAAATCGATATCATGCGAATACGTGAGGACATCACAGTTCATTGCCAGAGCAGAACAGCAGCCTTCTCCTCTGAAAGTTGGGTGACATTTAGGGGCAATATGGTGCACAACACGCACCCTGATGGAAATTTAACGAGTTGCGCGTCAACGGCTCTCGGCATGCATAGCAGCACATTATAATCAGCTGCCAGTTTCGCAGAACAAAGAGGCGATGGCTCATAAACAACTCGTTCGGAGATAACTCAGGGGATCTGAGAGGTATAGCATAACTATAAATTGCAACAGCAATTTGAGAATCTCTTAGCCCAAGCAAGGAGTATAGAACTATGTAACCTCTATATATTTCTTTACTCTTTGGTTTAAGGAAATCCTGTATTTAAGGCAATAAAATCTTAAACGAATAGAAAACCAAACATCAAGAGCAAACCCATTTGCTTTAGGCCTGCGGCTTCTGCATTTAAGTGAATGCAGCCCGCAGCCAGCGCATAACCAAGTAGCTCGACTGGTCGACTAGCCCCACCCCCTGCTCTAGGAATCCACCTCCCACCCTGTGAGCCACCCTATTTAACATCCGCTGGCCGCACCTGCTGTCTGCAGTTTGCAGCTTGCCAGCTTCCGCCTGCCGCCTGCACTTTGCTGCCTACTTTGGGGCGCCACTCAATTATTTATGTGCCCCTGCAGTGCTGCGGCGATGGATGGAGCACGGCCTGGCCTCTCATATGAGGGGCGAACTTTTTCGCCATCTCTGCACCACGTCGGCAGCACGGAATGTCTTTAATGTTAATGACTCCCACCAGTCCCCGCCGAAGTCCCGGCTGCCGCAGAAGTTTGGCAAACGCTTAAGGCGGCTCTGCGGCAAGACAGACAAGTTTCCATTGTGCCGAGGCCGGGAATCTGGAAGCTCCGGTGACAAGTTTCGCCGCTGCACCCAAACTTTTTAATACGTTATGCAGGCCCTCATTAAAAACGCATTAACTATGCAATGTAAATCATTATTGTGCCATAAGTAGCACTCAACCTCCGTCCGTTCGTCCTCCGCTCGGGGCAACACGGTGCATCAGCTGGCGGCGTCGACTGCAGAGTTATGTCATCCGATAATTGTGCTGGGATATATGTATGTATGTACATATGCACGATAATGTCAGAGGCCGGGATATGAGTTATCACGCCAAATGACCCGCAGGTCAGAGGTCTCAGACGGACCACAGATGGGAGATGTTCCGGGAAATCGTTTAATGTTCAAATTTCACAAAATAAATATGCTGAAATATTTATTTATATATTTTGTATTATTGTAAATATATTTTGAAAGCATTCATTCGGTTGTGAAGATCCCTAGAAATACCAAAACTCCATTTCAGGGAGCACACATTCATTCAAACGAAGCAATTTCTCACAATTTTCTTTTTATCTGCTTAACATGTTAATAACCCCACCCGGGGGGTCGCCACTGGGACTGGGTCTCGCCCCCACCGAGCTGGCTGCAATAAATATTTTATAAAGGCCAGGCGACGTCAACGAGAACACGACGCGGGACACGGCGAATCCTCTACAGGTAGCGACCCTCATAAAAAAAGGCAACTTTGTAGAAAAGATTGCGCTGATGTGCTGAAAATTCCTTCCTTCCTTCCGTCGTCGCGTCGTGTCAACAAGCGGCGGCGGCAGCAGCAACAGAATAGGCCACACAATTGGCTGGCAGATGGCTAAGCGTCTGGCAAGGAACCAACAAAGGGGGTTGTCCTTTTGACCCAACGCAGACTCTCCTCCTCTTTGTGTCCGGGCAACCCACATGGGTCGCCGAGATTGCCCATTTCTTTATTCATTAGCATTTCCCCTCGAAGAGGTGAAATCCAAACATTAATATTAAATTCGGGGACGGCTTTCCAAACTAATTTGTTTGAGTGCCGGGAATGCCTAACAAATTTAAATAGTAAACCCGGCAAATTAGTTTTTATATGGCCAGCAAACAAATCTGGGCCAAAATCAGGCTAGGACTAAAGACCATTTCCGCTGTTGGCCCAGTTAAACATGCATTCTATTTGCTTTTAGCCATTAGTTGTCGGCGCTGAGCCGGGCTTTGCGATTTTATTTAAACATATTTCGGGCTTTTAATGAAATTTATGGCCCCGTGTAAATGAAAATCTGTGCTAAAATGTTTTTAATTGCCCCGCGCGAAGAATAAATCGATGGCCGAGTGATTTAATTTATGTGTGTTTAAGCCAATTTCTAAACTAATTTAGCCTCATTATTTTCGGTTACCATGTGTGTTTGCTGCCAGCTGAGTTGTTTTTATTTAAAGCCTTGAAAAACTGCAACAATATATACTGGAAATTGGCTGAAATTTAATAATAACCGCAAACACAAACAACGACACCCGGGTGACCCCTAAAAAAATTACCTATCACCGCTTAGCGGCGTCGTCGGAAAAAAGGCAACCCCATTAACCATAACGCTTTGGCAATAAAAATAACAAGCCGCATCAAATTTTAAAGTAACGTTCAGCCAGGGAAAAAAAACAAACAAATATAATTGCGCCGAAGGCAGCGGCTGTCTGAGCCGTTGGCTTTTTATAGTCGGTCTCTCTGTTTTTTATTGTGTGTACAATTACGCGAAAGACGGAGGACAATTTACACGGGACGCCTGGGAAATTTGGTAGCAAGAAATAAGGGAAACAACTCCCTTATTGCATAGGTCCTTGAAATTGACACAGAACTTTGACTCAATTAGATAACTTGAGGAATTACTAAAGCAATTACTTTTATAATTAGTCATGTACAATTTTTCCGATTTAAATGTTTAAAAAATATACAAATAACCGGATCAGAACTCCAAGGAAACCAAACAAACTCAAGCAGCCTAGCAACCTTCGGCTAGACGTCGACTCGGATTCAGTTGAACAACTCGTTGGCATCGAAGCGGATCAACATGAATATTACCTCGACAGTTTGGTGAGTTTGAATGGAATCTACGCAAAGCAGATTTATGACTTGGCCTGACCCCTGACCAGCTGGTGCAACATCTGGGACAAGGACACCATCGCAAATGTGGGCCCAGATGTCCTGTGCTTGCGCAATGGCAACACGATCAAGTTCATCAACATGCAGACAAAGGCCGTCAGCTTTTTCAAGCCGGAGACAGTGGCCACCGGACTGAGCATCAGCGTCTTCACTGGCCACAATCGCTTCCCGCTGTTCGCCTTCGCCGAGGTGGTCCTGCGAGGCCAAATCTTTATCTACCGTTACCCGGACTTTACCAAGTTCAGCGTTATTCCCCGTGAGTACTAGGGAGTTGCTTACCTTGATGGGAAACAATAAACTTTGCACCATTTTTTTTTCTTTTTTTGGCAGCCCAATTGATTACCTACTCGGATATCAAATTCTCAGAATTCGACTTGCTGGTCGGTATTGGCGGACATCCCAATTTTCCAATAGTCGTCTTAAACTACCGCACCAGCGCCATTATCCTGAAGGTCAACACACTGGTGGCCTCCACGCCGCGTACCCTTGTGCTGAGCTTCAACGCCTTGCCCACCATCGTTCAGTTCCACAAGCAGGAGATGACCATCCTGGTTTACCACATCTGCACCGTGGAGAAGGAGACCAGCCTGCACAAGGTAGTGAATCTAGAGATAACCAGCGACTTTCTCAAGTCTGTCAGCAACGAGCGCTTCCTCACCTTTGGCGAAGACGATTACTTGTATGTGGTTAACGACTATGGCTGCATGTCCGTAGTGGAATTGGCCGGCTTCAGCCTAAGACCCCAGTGGCGTCCGATCTTCGATACAGATGAGATTACGGCTGCCCGGCCACACTCCTTAGCCCCCCACCGCGGCGGGCTGATTGTCTACAACCATTGGCATGCCTACTTCGTGAAGAGAAAGTCGGGCAACTTTCAAGTGAGTGAGAATTTTCCTAGCCAACCATCCTTAGATCCCATTAATCGAAGCTGATTTCCTATATAGGTTGAGTGGACGCTGGAGGGGAGTCTGCAGGACGTCAACCGCTTCCTTAGCAACATGAACGGCGAGCTGTACGCCGAGCGTCGACCAGGGCACATCGACCAGGTGATGGTGGACAAGTCCGGAGCGGTGACGCTGGAGTGTGTGGTGCCCACGGGAATTCCGGCGATCGCATTCCTCGTGCTGCCTGGTCTGAAGGACGAATGTGTTTGTGTGCTGCACAGCGACCGGGTGGCGATGTTGGACCTGGCCAAGGGCCACACCCTCACCGAGGTGATGGTACCATGGGCCTGCGCCATGGCCAATCACCGCAGCGTGGCCATCGTGGCCGTTGGCACCCTGGAGTCCCGCATCGTTCTAATCCAATTCGAGCGGGCCTCTTTAGCGCATGTCCTTTGTGAGATCGAGACGGAGACACCTGCCCCAATGGAACTGGAGTTTAACGACAATTGGCTGGTCTTCCTGGACCAGAGCCGCTCACTGCAAGTGGTGGCGGTCGAAAACAGGCCACACAAACTGACGCACTACTTCGAAATGGAAATGCCAGAGCTTGAGGAGGTCTTCGTGCACACATTCCTGCTGGCCGACGGACCACGTCTGATGGTCTTCATACACCGAGATCGAAATATGAAGCGTCCGGGCTATGCCACCGAGCTGTGGCTCTTAACCTGGAGCAAGGATCGGCGACTGCATCGTCGCGAGTATGTCCTGCCGAAGGAGTACAATTATTTCTGTGTCCAGCCGCCTGTGGGCCGATGGGCGCTGATCGAGATCGTGGCCTCGGTGGCCAACTCCTTCAACTTTGACCAGTTCACGCTGAACGAGCGCGACGAAGTGCAGTGGATTGCCTCCACGCAGTCTGCGCACTTTAGCTACATCGTGGGACTGAACATGACCAAGCATCTGGTCACCTGGAGCATCGGGGGCATCCTCGTGCACTTCAAGCAGCACAAACGGGCCAAGAAACCGTTTATGGTCTGCCGCTACCTCAACATCGGTATGCAGGTTGAGTACTTTTTGAAGGTGAAGGAGTGCTATAATTCAAAGTGAGTAGCCGTGGGAGCTGGGAGAGATATGATAAACTTATTCTGTATTCCGCCTTTAGATATCTGATCATTCTGCTGGCCGACCGTAGTATGCGAGTTATGCGGCTTCCCTCGCTGGCGGACTTTGTGCGGGACAACCTGGCTTTGCCGCTGCCCACGGAGGAGGGCATTCCCTGTTTCATCGACCAGGTTACTCACAAGGTGGATATGTTCTTGCCGCTGACCATGCGCCAAGAGGTGAAGGAGGAGCACTCGCCAGCCGACTTGCTCAAGCATCAAAAGCTATTCAAGATGATCGATCAGTTCTCGGCTAAGGTGACGGAACTGATTGACTACGACATCTCCAAGACCGGCAAGACCAAGGGCATCTTTAAGAAATTCTGCTTCCACTACTCCTGGCTGGACCGTCTCACCGAAGAGGCGCACAAGCTGTGCGCCCTGGAGCGCGCCTCGCTGGAGGAGGCCATTGCGGACCAGTCGCGTATCCGTGACTGGATCATGCGCCTGGTGACCCGCGACGCGGTCAGCATCAACTACCGAGTGCGCTCCATCTTCGCGGATGCCAACTTCGAGAGTTTCGCGTTCCGCCGCAAGCTGGAGATGGCCGAGTTCGATCGCTATCGCTTCTACGACCTCGAGGACCATATTCGTCTCTCTCAGGTCTCGGACGAGGAATACCAGCCGCCTGCACCCCAGACTCAGGGCCATGGCCCTCATGCGGGAATGGAAGACACGGAGCTGAGCGAGGAGGAGGAAGTGCAGGCGGGCACCACGGGACTGAAGGAGCTCAAGCCGTTCGTGGTGGAGGGGAGCAGCGTGTACGAGCACATCATGGCGCCCGTCTTCCAGCTGCAGGACAAGAACATGGTGACCTCGAACCAGGTGTTTAACTACAACTGCAAGATCCGCTACTACCTGAACGACCCGCTCAAGCAGGAATTCAACAAGCTCTTCCACGAGGCCCAGGAACTCAAGCGGTCCACCATTGACAACGTGATTAACACAAACGTGGTGCTCTACAAGATCTACGACAACATGAACATCATGCTGCGTCTGCTCAACATGGATCAGTTTGAGAAACCCGACCTCACCGTGCCATCACTGGAGCAGGACGAGGTAATCGAGCGAATCATGGAGGTGGACGACTCGGAAATTAAGGCGATAAATCGCCGCAAGCCCAAGACCATTGATACGGGCGGCAAGAAAGGTCGCTTGCTCCTCTGGAGCACCGAGTTCTGGGCGCGGGCTCTCATTGTGATGATGGACGGCGTGCTGGAGAAGCTCTGGGAGGAGGAGATCAAGAAGGACATACCAGAGCCGGAGTTCATGGCGAAGAAGCAGCCGCACGAGTACAATCTCGAGGAGCAGAAGATCTTCCGCGCCTACGAGGAGGCGGTGCGTCTGCTAGAGCTGGACCGCCGCAAGTACCTGCGGATTCTGCACGAGAACGAAGAGAAGACACTGGCCCTCAAGGCCTCCCACATCCTGAAACTTAACCAGCGCGTGGCTGAGTTAATGATCCTGAAGCTCAAGTATGACTTCGCACTCAAGCAGAGCCAGGTGCGCCTGCTCACGCTGGAGAAGACCAACTTCAATCGCGTGCAGCTGCGCAAACGCATCGGAATGTTCAGCCGCGATGTGGACAAGCTGACGGACTTAATCAACCGCCTAGGCCAGCTCCTTGACTTCTGGGAGAAATCCCTCGCGGATGTACGAACGCGGCTGGAGGCCCAGCAGACCCGGGACCGGGCCGTGGAGCGGCACTTCCGCGCCAACTTTCTGCCCACAGTTCCGCATGCCACTCACGAGATAACCAAACTCTTCAAGAAGCGGCCCAAGCTGCCGCCGAAGGTCTTCAACTCGGTGCTCATCTGCATGGAGGCCTCCAACAAGCTGAGTGGCAAGCCCAGCCAGCGCACCCCGTTCCCACTGCCCCCGGACGTTCAAGATTTCCTCAACTACCTCGCCGAATTTGATCAGCCGAAACAGTGCCCGCCGCAGGTGGACGCAAAAACCTGGGACGCCTTCGTCAAGCTGCGTCGCCAGAAGATGGAGAGCGAGATGCGGCTGAAGGGAATCGGGTATCAGCTGCTGGACAGCCAGACCTTCTGCAGCCATCTCCAAAAGGGTATTGCGACGCTGCGTGAGTCCAAGGTGGATGCGCAGCACAACTGGGACGATAGCATTCAGAGTTACGTAAGTTAATTCCCCATAATTCCCCACATACTTTTAGGCTTATTCGCAAACTAACTGATACTCAAACAAAGTTCTTCTCCTTCAACAGCTGGAGGGCATGCGGAATATGACAATCCAGGTGACCTTAACGATGGGTCAAGTGGAGGTCGGTGTGATGGGCGACTTCACCAACCTGTCCAACACGGTTCTCATGCACGTGAATGACATCAACGAAGTGAATCGTCAGATACAGGTAAGAAGTGGGAAACCAATTAAAAAACCTATATATAAACCTCTATTTTATCCATCCAGGAAGCCGGAAATATGAAGATCAGAGCCATGGAGCGTGTGGCCGTCTTCCGGCGCCAGGTGATCTTTAAGGAGTGGGAGCACAAGCTGTACAAGGCCAATATAGCCTATCTAAAGTACATGCTGGACGCCATCGAGAGGTGCAAGGTCTCGCAGGAGTTCCTCAACATACTGCGAAATTGGAACAAGGTCAAGACTGAGCGCCAAAAGTACATAGCCGGTGCCATCGAACGCGTCATTGAGCAGAAGATCGCTGCATTCAGGAAGCAAATCGAACGTGTGTAAGTATCCCCTTACTCCCATAATCTATGGCAATTACGGAACAAAAACAACACTGTTGCCATCTCAGGAATCTGAAAATCGACACGGTGAAGGCCCAGACCCTGGAGGTGAAGCAGAATAGCCACGCCATTGACTTCAAGATAGAGCGGATCAAGGTGGACGTCACACTCCAGAATTCCCTACGCGACACCATGATGGAGGAGAAGCGGGATCGCGAGCAGCGTGAACGGTAAGATAACCTTTTGTACACTGGCAAAAATCTGGGCTTGAAACGTATAAGAGTACTCTTGAAAAAACGGTATTTAGTTTCAGTTTAAATTATTGTCGACATTTAACAAACTCGTTTTCTACTCGGTTTTGTTCTTAAAAAAGATAATAAATCTATATTTTTAAATTAAATTTTAAGTTAAAATTTTAAAGTCGAAATAAAAATTAATTTAATCATTTTTATATTAGTATGTTGATAAAATTTGATTTTTTTTTAATTATTATGTCCGTGCAGGCCTTACGATGGTATCTGACTTTTTCGAAAATCTCGATTAAAGTTCTACAATTTTGTATAATTTTTAATTTTTAATTTAATTTAATTTTTAATTTGTTTAATCATTTATGTATACTTATAAGAAATGACAAAGGTTATTTCCTGCATGCTTGAAGTCGATAAAAATAATGGTAATCTGCATACAGTTTACTTTTATCCAATAATTTAATTCATAAATGTTGAAATATAAATTTTAATAATATTATATTTCATATTTTCTTGATTTAAAAGATTTCCTTATTCTAAACTCAACTCAAATTATTAAATTTTCCCTCCTTCACCCGTAGAATGTCGCAGATAAAGACCCATCGGCATCTGATGGAGAACGTGCGCCGACACTACGCCCATGTCCTGGAGCTGCAAACGATCCTGGAGCTGCTGCGCCTGCGAACCTATCCCACGCTGGGTCCACCCCTTCCCCAATGCCACCCGCCGGTGCCGGAGCATATCCTCGGCTCGGTGCCCTAAGAAAGTTGCCAAAAACCCTACGCTAGCTCACGCTACTTGACGAAATTGCAATTAAATATTTTCATAGCGGCAAATGAAAATGAATTAGCTGGGTGCGGGGTTGCTGGTCTTATGGCTTCTGCTGCCACTCAATTGTGTTTGTTTTTGTGTCTGGCCAGAATTACCAAGAAATACCGAAAGATGGGGGGCTAAGGGCCATCTCCTTTGAGCCCTCGCTGCTGCTCAGCTCGTTGCCCCCAAGTGGGAAATGAACTTGGCCAGACGGGGAAAGGGAAACACCGTCGACATCGCACTTCACTGTAGATTGTTTTAATTGAAAGCTCTTGAGGCTAGGCGGCAAGATCCAGAGTTCTAGTAGGCCTATTGCCTATTTTAGAATTCAAATTCACTTATATATATCTTCTTATTTACTATACACATACAGGAAAATCTTTCTGTATTTACTATTTTCAATTATGTACTTTGAATATCAACAAAAACCCAAAGTGGTCACCGCCCTCATCTCTTATCTGTCCCACAAACTGTACTTTTTGTTCGCTCAGTGTGTGCTTTATTAAAACCGAATTGCAAATCATTCCGGAAAAGTACATATAAAAACTAAGACGAGCGAACGAAATTAAAAGCTTTAACCCACGAAGGTCAAAGCGAGCTATTGCTTCCAAAGTATGCAAATAGTAGTCACTATAATGTACGTTTCTCTGCTGCCTTCATAATCTCAGAATACCTATGAGTTAATCTCACCGAAAATATTAGAATTATTTTTTCGTAGAGGGGCACATGTTTAGTGACAATGCAAATTCGCTCAAAAGTGGGGCAGCTCATCGGCGCTTATCAGGAGACTATAGGGCCACGTGCTTCTCCTTAACGGATGCCGTCAATCGAAAATAAAACAAGAACAATAAATAAAAGCAAAGCGAGCCCAGACTGTTTATCAGGAAAATATAAAACAACAGGCACGACACAAAAACAAATTCTTGAAAAAATTATTAATTTGGGAAAGGAAGTTTACTTGTTTCTTTTGAGTTGGTATTAATTTTAACTAGTCACTGGTACCAAATAAATTAATTACCTTAAATAATTTAGAATTTTTAATAATTTAATTCCGATTTTGTTAAAGGTTTAAATGGTTTATTAGTAATTATTTCTAAATTATTTTTGAAGACTTTTTAATTAATTTTAGATCTCTATTTCTGAGATATTTTTTGATAGCGACATTTCTTGAGACAAGCAATACGAACTGAAAAATAATAATAATGTTAAGCATACATATCTCTCTATACACACACAATCTTTTATACAAATATACGGTTTAAATACAGCAAAGTCACAAAAGTCGATCTGAACAATCCTATGGGAAAATGTCAGCTTATCGCGGTTTTCTAAGCTGCTCTATGCGCCCGACCTTCCCAACTGCTGATAAGCCAAGCTCTCCAGCTCGAATTCTGGGCGTCTGCGGCGCAAAACGAGGTGTTGTTATGGGCAGTTTGCCTTTCACTCAGTCAGTACTCAAGTCGACGTTCTCCCGTCTAGCAGCAGTAACAGAAAAAACCCAAAAATGGCCAAGATTGCAGTTATCTTCGTTCTCTTCGCTCTGTGCTCCGTAAGTTGAAAAACACGCGGTTATCGCAGGATTTGGAGGATCCTGTGAGCATGAACTAAGCTGACTCTGCTTTCAGGTGGCCATGTCCGCCCGCGTCCCTCGTGAGGAGCCCAATCCCTTCCAGCCTTTCCTTGACAGTCTGAAGACGCTCTCTGATTCTGCAACTAATTTTTTCAAGGACCCAGCCACCCAGGTAAGCCTCATCAAAGACTAGGTCTAACCAAATACTATATGCACAATTCTTTGTATGAACAGGCTCAGCTGAAGAATATTGAGGAGAAAAGTCAGGATCTCTTTAAGAAGGGTGGCGAAGAATTCCAGAAATCAGCTGTAGATATCCAATCGAAACTTCAGGAACTCGCTAAGAACAGCGAGGGAACCTGGAAAGACCTCACTGAGTCTGCCAAGAAGGCTTTTGAAGATGCGACCAAGAACAAGAAGAACTAAGGCTCTGTTGGATGTTGATTATCCAAAATTTACCGAATAAATGCTGAAACTTTAAATTCGACCAAGTTTATTATTTTTGTGACTTTGTGTTGCCATCAAAAGGCAGTTTATTTATACTTCTAGATTCACGCTCCAAAAACCATCCACAGTTCATTTCCATTATACTTATTATACTTATAGGTCATTTTTAGCAAAAGGTTGAGTGAAAACTTGTCAGGGAACCGAGATTCTTCACTTGGTACCAAAGAACCTAAAATCATTCTCTGCCTCTCTACCTCTCGTAGTCCACCTTCCGAAATGAAAAATTAAATGGAACGAAAAATAAATAAAACAAAAATATAATTTTTCAAAAAAACAACGTGACTTTTTTAAACATTAGTTTGCTGTTTCTTTACAAAATTAATTTATAACAAATGGCAGATTCATACATTTAATTAAAGGAAAAAGGGACATTTGAAATAAAAACTGGTTAAAAGGTTAAAAATTGTATTAAATCTATCAAGTTTTATTAAGTTTATTTCCATAAATTATTTTTGAAACCCATACTAACATACTTATTATTGTATTAAGTTTTATTTATAATAATTTTATAAGAATTGCGTAAAAGCAGCGACCGTGAGATCCACGGTACTTTCCGGCTGCACTATCAGTCCAAATGACCTAAAGAGCTTTTCTTTCTGAGACTCTACGAATTGATTCCAAACTTAGACATATGCCACATTCAAGCTATGAAATGGTTTAATAAGAACTACTCTCCTGAGATTCATATACGTCAAGTAATAAGACCTAACACTCAAGGGACAGCGCAACCTATAAAAAGAACCGGGGTCAATCGGGTCTGACTTTGTGTAGTTGCGGCGATAAGGCGGCTCCGAATCGGCTGCGACGCAAAACTAGCTGTCGTTATGGGCAGCTTTTCAAGCGCTTAGTCAGTTTTAAAGTTGACGTTCCCAGGTCCAGCAGCAGAAAACAGCAACAGAAAATGGCCAAGCTGGCAGTGATCTTTTTCCTATTCGCTCTGTGCGCCGTAAGTCCCATGTTTTTGTATCCTGGCACAGGATGCTGTACGCTTAAAGTGAATTCACCGAGACGATAACTTCGCTTTCAGGTGGCCATGTCCGCTCGCGTCGCTCGTGAGGAGCCAACGAAGAGTCCTTTGGATCAGGTTCAGGATCAAATCCAGAAGCTTGCAGCCAACTTCCAACAATTACTTCAGAACCCTGAGCTTCAGGTAACGCAAGTCGAAAAATGTTTTTAAAAGAATTTTAAAATTAATTTTATTGATTTGCAGAAAACTTTACAAGATTTTGGGGACAAGGTCAAAGAAGCAGGTCAGAAAGTAGCTGACCATCTCAGTCAGCCGGCCTCTCCCCCAAAGGCTTAAATTAAAGCTGCAATCGTGATGCAAAAGTGTTTGTTGATGAAGGTGTTGTATTTGCTAGAAATCTAATATAAAGATTAACTACAGTTGATATTTGCGTTTTGTGTAATAATTTAGTGGCAGTGGTTTTCCATTCCTGAAAGTTATATAAGTTATTATATGTGTTCTTAACGAATCTGCTGACTAGCCAAAATTAAGGCTGTAAACCTCATAAGTAACTGGCAATTATTGCAAATTCCGAATTCCCTGCAAAACAAATAGCTGTGAAAAGGTGACACCTGTAAAATATTTGTCAGTTATTTTGCACACCTGTCTGAGCAACGAGGATGCGAGCCAGCGAGCCGGGAGGACCCGAAAGCCATGGCTTCGAACATGAATAATGTATTGGCATTTGTATGGCATCACACATCCTCCCACTCCCAATCCCTCGGCCGCGCACGATTGCATAATATCAAAGTGGATTTTTCCTCTCTGCAGCGGAGCGTGTCGGGCTTGGGCCAGGTATACGGAAACGGAAGTGGAGGCGGCAGAGGCGGATAATGCCAAATTGTTGCTTAGACACATTTTATGTACTAGACGAGCACGGCAAACTGGTGTGTGTGTGTGTGTGTATCTGGGTGTTCATCAATTGGCATCTCTTGTGCAATTTCAATGGCATTGTTGTGTGAAATTTATAAATGTTTTCGTTTCTTTTTTTTATATTTTTGGAGCATTGCTTACTCAAACGAGTCGGGGTTTACTCATCCTGCACAGACCCATTCGCTCTTTGATGTAGTCGAGAATCAAAATTTGTCACACGAATGGGCAAATAAATTCGCTTAGATTGGTTGAGAGAAATTTAGATATTACTTTGATTTTTTTTTTAAAGAAGCATAATTAATATAATTTAAATTCTTACCAGTTCAGAACCCATTTAAAATGCTGATAAAAGCGCATTAAGCCCATTGAAATCGATCTGAGTTTACTTTTTGCTTGTCAATCGCTGGCGCAGCATTCCGAATTTAATTAAAAATTTATTAAATGCTGCGACACATTCACAGGATAGCGCAGAGGAGTCTCCGAGTGGGGGAGATGGTTGGTTGGTTGTAAAGGGCTGAAACCTAGTTTCTGCACTGCCGTTGGAAAACTGTTCTCCTCGGCGTTGCACCAAACAATTCCCAAAGCAACAATATGGTTGCCATGTCACGCAGTGTGTGTATGTGAGTGCATTGTAATGCTAATTTAAATAACGATAAGCTCAACAACAGCATCAACAACAACGACAACGACAACGAAAGCGGCAAATGCAACTACAACCATGCTGGGGATGGTGGCAGCAACAACAATGGCAACAATAATAGGAAAACAATTTGGCATTCTGTGATTTTGTCATCCTTTCACGATTGTTGTTGTTAGTTTTCCTGCCACTCTTACGCTTAACACGAAGGGTATCTCAGCTGTGTGAAAGGTTAGGGAAAACGATAAGATTAATAAAGACAAAAAATCCCTAGAAGGTATTAGGGGTGAAAAGCAGGTCTAAAATAATAAATATTCATTACATTATTTATTTATTTATTTTCCCTTGATCTATGATATTTTTACTTTGGAATTATAATGTAATTTAGTGACTGTATTGTTTTATAACTAAAACTTTTCAAAAATAAGAGTATAATGACTTCTTCTAGAGGCTTAAATAGGTTTCCCAGCAGTTGCAGCATCTGCAGTAAGCCCGACATACACACAATATTAGCGGGGCGAGCGAGAAAAACAAATAATAAAGCCACTTGCGCGTATATATAGAAGGGAAAACAACGGCGTTAGGGAAAAGTTCTGCATACTGGTGTTCTCTGGGCGCCCTGGGAAAAGTTCAGAGGGATGCTGCTGCGGCGGTGACGACGGCGGCGACGGCGGCGGCGGCATTATCCTTTCTATCACTTGTCACATTTTCGCATAATGGCGTCATTGCTGGTGCCTGTTGCGAACAATGAATACATTTGTAATGTTAATGGAATGCAACGGGAACTGCGAGGAAGCCAAAACGAGAGCAGCACCAACCATTTTCCGTCGCCTACGAGTAGTATTTGTGTATTTGCTTGTGTTTATCAGCCAGTCAGTCGCTTTGGCCCAGAAAAGCGGGGCTTTTCCCATTTCCCATTTCCCCAGGCACGCCCACACGCACTCGCAAAGGCTTCCATCGCCTCGTCAGAAAAATTGTAATGTTTTGTGTATTCTGTGTTCAAAGTTGTCTAGGTGTTGGCAGCGTGATAATTCGAGAGAAATAGATTTTAGCTTAAAAAATTACTTAAATAATAAAGATTAACCATATTAAAATATTCTAATAAGGTTTTCCTTTTAGTATATGTAAATAATAATGTTTAAAACAATTAATTAAATGAGGAGAAAAAGTTGGTTTCTATCAGAAAAATGTCAATTGAAATATATAAACTTTGCGCATCTTTCTAATTTTAATTAACTTATGCTGTAAAACCCCTTAAACATACCTTTTAATAATATTTTCCTAATGCTGCTAATATAACAAATATCTTGACTAAAGTTCTTTTTAAAATGTGCACTCACAGTTCAAAAAACTAAATTCTTAGCTTGTATTATTATTTTATAATTTATATTTATTATGTATTTCACAAAATAAATACATTTAAATTCCTAGCTTATATTATTATTTTATAATTTATATTTATTATGTATTTCACAAAATAAATACATCTCCTCACGACGACAGCCCTATGTGCCCTTATTCAATATGCCTAGTGCAGTGCATCGAAGCATAAAATAACGTACAATTTTTATTAGAAATATAAACAGCAAAAAGCAAATGCAAAAGCATACACGCATACACAACCATTTATGGTTGCATAGACGCACAATGTGGCAGCCACAATAAAGAAATAAAAGGCTCAGCAGCAGCAGTAGCAGCAGCAGCAGCAGCAGCAACTAAAGCAACAGCAACAGCAACAGCAACATAAGCCTCATCGTCTCCGTTGTCGTAGCGACATCAACAAAAAGCACAAAAGCATTTGCATTGCAAATGCAACATAATGCACAACAACACACAGACACATACACACACTGGCACGCTGACAGACACATTTGCTTGCCACTTCCGAAGGATGTTGCTCCTTGCTCGTTGCCCAGCAGCAGCGGCAGCAGCAGCAGCAACAACATCGAAGTATTTGCCTTGACAAGTATTTAAGTTCCTCCGCTGCTGGCGCTGCTTCTTCTTGCAGGACTTTATATGAACGTATACATAACTTTTCTGCATGCATTTTAATGCCATCGAAATGTCGGCATTCAAATATGTATATCAAGGTGCACGCAGATACAACTACCATAAACTTCAATATTATTGAGGGAGCAAGGGCTTCATGATTACCAATAAATATAAAAATATCCTCTACCGGAATAAGCTGGGTCTCTTGTCATGCAAATAAATGCCTGCATAAGGAGAAAATATAATTTCACCTCCACGTTTGGCATTAAATTCAGATTATTCTTGATCAGCAGCAACAAGCAAGAAAGATATGGTACACCTTTGATGAAAGTTCCTGCAGGATCTTCTGAGAGCTCTCTAAGCCACTCAGCAACAGCTTCGGGCCATCGATTGCCTTTTCCCAAGGACTCTAAACCACAACCTTTTGTCTCATCAAGTGAGTTAGTTGAGTTGGAGTCTCGCGACTCGCGGTGGCCCTTTGCATATTCATGTATTCCGGCAACGAAAATTGACGGCAACAGCTGCCTGAGCCCTAAGACCGCGGAATGCGGACTGCGGACTGCAGACTGCACACAGCGGTGGCCAGGAAGTCCTCGATGACATCCTTGTGAGCACTCGGCTGTGGCCGCGTTGATTTGCAGGCAGCAATCCCGACGGTTCGTTTGCTCCTGCTGCCGTTTTGTATGAATATGCATGAGCAGTTGAGCAGTTACAAGCCATCAAAACATGCCACACACACACACACTGAGAAAAAACCCCAACCAACTACAGTAGTTCCTGCAGTGGATAGGATCTGGCCGCAATATGTCTTCTCTGTTCTTTGCCTCAATCCGTCATCTATATCTAGTCTTTACTTTATACACGAATTGCTGTAGAAAAGCAAGCGTTGCTTTAAAACTAAAAAGATGAGCCGGCATTTGCCTTCAGCTTGCCATGTGAAATTCAACCGCGTGGCTAACGAGTATATCGTTAGAGCCAAAGCCAGTATATCCAGGCGAGGCGGCATGGCCAATGCCAGCAGCAGCACAACGTGGCGTATACTTGATGTCCGCCTCTGTTGTTTGACGTGTTGAGTTTAATTGGAACACTCCACGACGACGACGGCGATGGCAACGTCGCGGGTTTTTGGTCGGTTGGCGGAGCAGCCATCGCTTTTGATGTTGCAACCTGCCTCAGCCCCTTGCCTTGCCCACCTGCCTGCGCCGCCCTCCCCTTTCCCCCCATTTGCCGCGGCATTAATTCATGCAGTTTCAAAGCTGCCAGCACAAGCAACACATATTCATTTAGTTGATTCTTTTTTTGTTGCACCTCCTTTCGCACACACAAAAGGATACTCTTTTCAGTGTTAGTTAGCGCCCAGACTATCCTTCCTTTTTTTTTGCCATCATTAAAGCGCGTGCATGGGTAGGGAAGGAGCCGGAGGACCTCCGGGGGTGAACACTTTATTAAAATCCAGACTCTAGAGTTCATGACGGAGTTTGATGAGAGGTGATGGGAGAAGCGCGTCGTTGGCAAGCACTTAATATGCCCGCTAACTTTAATTCCAATCGGTTTTCGTGCTATAGAGCTTTAAGTAGCTGGAGATAGTGTTTTGGTGTATTTTATTTCGGAACAAGAAATGTAGAAACTTTCCAAAGATTTGTACTTATCAAAATTGTGTGTAGAATTTACACAACCATAATAAAATGAACATTTTTGGTAGCATGATTACTGAACGCCAGTTTGACCCTGCTCTTTATATAAAGAGCGATAGCTAGAGCTTATAATTCTAGTCTTAGTTTGGCAATTTCCTTAGTCAGTACGCAAGTCAACGTTCTCTATATAGAACTAGTGTTTAAAACTCAGCAGCAGCTAATCAGTCAAGGTCAGAACTAAAAATAGAGCCAAGAATAGCTCAGAAAACTTATAGTTATCAATTCAAAAATTTTAAATAATAAAAAATATATTTTTAAGACTATAAAAATATATGCTAAAAAGACAGAAAAACTTTCTTATATTAAAACTAATTTATAAAAGTAAATTCTTTAACAAACTAATTATAATAATAAAAAAGTATCAAAGTCAGCATAATTCTTTAAGTTACCATATTTGTAGGCAAGCCGAGCCTACATTTTATTACTAAGTCCTTCGGTAAATATCAAATCAAATATCATTCGTTCCGCCAACGAGTTGAGGAAGCTTCTCTCCAAAAAGCAGAGTATGCAAATATTCTGCCATCATCCATAATCCCCAACTATCGTGTGATATGCCCTCCATAAATTGTACCGCCATTACGTCAAATCGTTTTTGGGTAAAAGCCCAGACACAAATAATATTCATATTATTATGACAGGGAGGATTTTGTTGCGTCTGTCTGCTCGGGACAAATAAAAATATTGTATTTCAATTGTCAATTGAACTTAGTGCAGTCGACGAGAAAACCCCGAAAAGAAATAAACGAAAATGTAATCAAATCATATGAAAAAGCCACGAAAGTCGAAAGCCCCGAACGAAATAAGATGACTTCGATGTCGATTCCGATCTCGATGTCGATGTCGAGGTCTGAGTTGCCGATTTGCAGTTTGAGCCATGAGGCAGAGGTCCTTGCATGCTTTCCTGGGGGGCTGACGGATTTCACAACTAAATATCCACGTTTGTGGCTTGTCAATGGTTATTGATTGTCTGGGTGTCATGTGTGTGTAATCCAAAAGGGAGCGATGCCAAGTGCTGTGGCGGGGCGGAAGCTTTTAAGACGTTTGCCCCGGCCATCCCGGTACAGAGAGGAAAATAATGCAGTCCAGCAGATGCCAGAAAATTCTTTTCAGAGTATTCATATTTAAATAATTTGTTATTATAAATATAATCTAAATGCCACGAATCCTTTCTCTCTGTGTAGGTAACCATTTGAAATGCGAGACCCCCGTGCTGAGCTTCTTGGCATTTGCATTACACACAACAAGAGCAAAGGAAATAAAAGATTTTTTCTTCTTCGAGAGGAGAAATCAGAGCACATAAAAAGTAAAACGCGTTTTCAAATATTCCAAACACAAAAGCGGCTTGGCAAATCCTCGAGAGCTAAGCAGCATATCACAAACGGCTCAGCAAGAGAGCTTCCTGCAGGACACGGCTCAGCCTGACATTGCAATGGGAAGAGAGGAAAATCGGGAAAGGCGAAAGGGTGGAAAAGCGGAAAGGGCGAAGGCCTCCGAACGGAGACTGGCGAAACGTTGACAGTTGAACATGCAGGCGCTGAACGAAAACTTTGTCATAACTTTGCTGAATTAAATTTTGCTAAAAGTCAGCACAACGATTCATCTTGTTCGCTCATTGTTTCTGGCATTGATTGCACTTTTTGGCGGGGTAGAAAATGGAGAGTGCAGCCGGGCTTTCACTTTGGCTTAAGTTACTTTCAAGCTGATGAAGCAAAAACTAGGAAGGAGCTGGCAAACTTAAAGTGGCGGCAAACTAATGTGGAGAAGTCGAACATCACATGTTAATTAAATTGATTCAGAGACATCAGCGTACTTTTTTTTAAAGCTTTCTTTATATTTGATTTAATTTTTAATATATATTTCATATATTTATTTATTAGAAATTCTTTTATAGATTTTTTAAAATGAAAATGGTGTGAAAATCCATTTATCAGTCATCTTTAGACATTTTCAAGCCTTTAAAACTTCCCTTAACCGAATCCAATTCCCCCACACATCATATTAAAGTTAATTCCCCGATTTCTGGTTTGTCATTTAAATGCTGGCTCGAAATGTGATGCGTATCACTAGAACCCGCATGTCAATCACTGAGATTGAGCAGAGCTACGCTCTCCCCCCAACACCATATTGATATTTGGGGGGGATTGAAGCCCGAACTCGGTTTTGTTTGGTGGTTGGTTTGATGGTGGTTGCTTTGTTGGATGCTAAGCAGCTGCACGTGACTCCAAAAGTGGTGGCCCCCTCTCCTCCTCTATGTTTCGGTATCCGAATCTGTCTCCGCCTCTGTCTGCGTTCCGGGCTTTATCTTTACGGCTCGCCTCACACACGATAGTCGCAGGGCGAAGTAGAACTCCCGCAGAAACGAATCTTACACCCTTAAGTCCAGGTGAAAGACTAGCACACTTAAAGTTGCCTCATTAGAGTTGGAGTGCTTGTTGGATATGCTCCATGTACAGAGAGAAAAGTCCTTGAAATATGGGTTTCCTAGATATTTGTAATGAATAAAATCAATGCATAATTTCCTAAATTTGTATTTCTTTGTTTCAACGAAAAGGTATTATTTATTAATACTATTTATGCTTGCAGAATATTTAATCTTTTCTGCTCTGATTTATCTTAGATATATGCTTACTTACTTACTTTAAATTACTTCCATTTTCCTAAATGAAAATTCCAATCTACCCTAGATTTTCCTCAATACATCAGTTATTTTCAAGCGTTCAATCAGCAGCTGCTCTTGGATAGGAGTGTGCGTGTCAATCGGTTTTTGTGCCTTAAGTGGAGTGAGAACACACAATCAAAGGTGTTGGGAATTAGCCCAAGTTTAATGAGGTATCCATCCCATCCACAGGCTGCAGCCGCATCCTTCGCCCGCCTGCGACTGTCTGGCCTTGGTGTATTTTGTTTCTGGCGCACTAAGTAGCTGCTAACCCAGCGAGGGACTTTTTCCTCCTGCTGCCTAAGTGGATAATGCATTTCCTCAGCCAAAAAGGAAACAGCAACGCTGGAGTTGCCAGGGCCAAAGGAACTCGAAATGGCAAGGCAACAGGAGTAAAGGAGTCGCACGCACTCACAGTGACTGGCAGACAAACTCACTTAGACACTGGGACTGGGCCAGACAATTACACCGGCAGGCGACAAAGTCCAAAGGGGGTTTCTTTTTCTTTTTTTAAGGAAATGTGTAGAGAAAAATACCTTTTATATAATATATATTTTAAGTCATTTAGATGGTATTTATTCAAATATTTTATATTTTTCTCACTATTTATATTACTCCCTTGACCTTCCCAATCTCGACTGCCTTGTCGCCTGTCCATGTAACACAGCAGCAGCAACTGCAATACGCTCCGTTGCACAACCCATCCGGCAACAATAACGAAACACTTAATTCGTCGTCGTCTAGCGACGTCATCAGTAACATTCCTCAGCTTCTCCGACACCTAGCTCGTCCTCGTCCTGTCCTGCCACGCCCCCCAAGACGAACACCCACACACGCGTCGTTAGCAACTGCAAAAGTACCCGCAAGGTATGCTCTATAAAATTTTACTTAAAATGCCACAGCATTGCCATCGCCCAGCCACGCCCACTCTCTCTCATGCTGTGAGTTCCTTAGCCGAAAGTTTTGTAACGAAAATTGCTATAGTCACAAGTCGAAAAGAGAAGCCAGGAGCACAGTGTTGCTACAATTTTAGAGGTTACAAAAAAAAATATAAAATATAAATTTTTATAAAAGATCAAATTTTAGTGTGATGTAAGCTATTAAAGAAAGATGATAATAAAAATGTATTTACAACAGAAAAATAAGGTATATATAAATGTTCACAGATCCCAACTCCCATTAAGATTCTGCTGGCAGAGATTTTTATATCATTCTCACGCTAGAATCCTTTGAAACATTTCTTACATTAATAATAATTATTTAAAATTATTTTTTATACATTTTTAATATTGCTTTCGCTTATATTTGCTACAAAAAACACCAAAACGGACGTCTCACGGGCACAGTGTGTGTGTAGAGGGCTTTCTTATCCTTATTCTTCTCTCAGTTTGCCGCTGCCGTTTCCTGTGCACTTGACTTATAAGCTGCCATATATATTGGCCACGAAGGGATTGGGGGCGGTGACACGCCCACAATACGCTCGCAATTTCACACACATACGTGAGGTAATTTTAAATTGTTTTGGGCAAGTTGCCTTGAGATTTCGGTTCGCCCCCAGAAAGTATGCAATGATATTGTTTCAGCAGCTCCCCAGCCCAGCTCATCCGAGCTCCTTCCTTCGTTTGTTTCTTTCCATTTACGCATTGGCGAGCAATGAGCGCAAATTAAGCGCAGCTGGCGGAGTTGGAAAAGAGCAAGAAGCAGCAGCAGATAAGGACCAAAATGGATGTCTCTCACACACATACACTGTCACACTGTCAGAGAGAGAGAGAGCCCGGGTCCTTTGTCCTTTGCCATCGTCATCGTCGTCTGCTGTTACATCAGCTTGAAAATTAGTTGCTACTTATATGCTTCACTTAGTTTTTCTTAAGTAGCAGGGATCAACTCATATGTACGTGTGTGTGCCAGCAGGTGGGTGTCACTTGTCAGAGATGACACAGGTTGAGTCCGGGAAGGGAGAGAAATATGTCTGCTTTTTCAACAGAAAATATAATATATAAAATAATTTTTATAGAAAATATAAAAATATCAGAGATTAAATCATAAATAAATGCCGAAAATTTAATTACCATCTCCAGGATATCTTGTCTTCGTTCTCATCACCAGCACGAAACTCCAACTCCAACTCCCCTCGACACGACTGAGGGATTATTTTCTTTCTTCAGGTGCATTTTGCACCCGAGCATTTTCTACTTAAGAGAGTCTGTCAACGTGATTGCATGTTAGCTGTGCTCTCCTTCAAGTCCTGACTCTGACTCCTGGCGGTGATGCAGGGGCGGTGTTTTGCGGCTACAGTTGCACTTAAGGCAGCAGCCGGAGACTTTAAGAGATTTGCTGCTCGGTTTTCTGATTAAAGAAATGACACAGATAAGCCTGCAGGCAGACTGAAACAGAAAAATTGAATTTTAATCCGTTTTTCTCCTTTATCAAGTACTTCAGCTGCTGCCTTAATTGCCTAATTAGTCAAACGTGACGACGCATGCAGGTGAATTCTCCTCGACACACACTCGAATTTTACGATTGTTTGTCTGTCACTGTTTAAGTTCATTAGTTTTGTGGCACGTCACTCGTTATTCTGTTTATTGAATTATGTTCAAAACACGCAAACAGACAAACAACTGAATAAATTTCTGCTTCCTGCTTCCTCCCCGCTCTATTGCTGCATTTTGGTTTATTAAGCATACGCCCTGTGTGACGCACAAGCCTTTTAAATGTAATTAAACCGCCGTGTGCGGAGGCACCATACCATACCACCCAGTGGCGGCGGGGTGCATATTTTCAGTAGGTTTCGCCTTTGTTTTGTCATATTTGCATTATTCTGATTGCAGAATTACTTTGTGTGTGCGCTTAATAATAGGTGTACTTGGGTGTGCAATGCAAAACCCTCACTATCCTGGGGGCTTTTGACTACGAGTTTAATCCAATTACAAGGGGCTGCCACAACAGTTTCGGCATTGCAACTGCAACGAACAACGAGCAGGGCCTGGGCAGAGGTGTGGTCCACTAATTACATTAGCTAATGAATTGAAATAGAATTAAATATTTATTATTTATTTGCTTAGATTTGCACTTTGTTGCTATTCATTTTCCTCATTGTTGCCTAAGCTGTGTAAATAATTGTTTAATGGCATTTTCCATTTGCCATTTGCCATTGAGGCCAAATGAAATGTGCTTAAATTGAAACATTTTCGGTAATATTTATTTTATTTATTAGGCTGCCATTTTTTGGTATTGGGCATTTTGTGGCCGTTTAAATTGGGCTCATTTTGTGGTTGGCCATCGATGGGTATTTGCTAATCGGTTATCGTTTGGGCCAGTATGCACTTTGAGTTTGGGGATTATAAATCAAATGGCCTTAATGGCATTTGATGATGCCAAAAAAGAGCTATAACTTCTTTTAGCTAATCAATAAAAAGGGAATTATATTATAGGTTTAAATTTCTTTTGAAGCAAGTATGGAATTAATCGATAATCTGTCATTTATTGTTCGATTTCTATTAATTCGATATATATATTTCATTTTTTTAATTGACAAATCCTGCGTTCTAATTACCCCGAGATTCTTTCATATCGAAATCATTCTGGGGATTAACCTAAATGCCTTGGCTTCGCCTCAATCCCTCAATCACATTATCCACAGCCACCGCAACATTTAAACACCACCAGCGATCACTTTTCAAAACCGCACACCCACACTCTGCCCACACACACACACTCCACCCCTACTCTCCGCTCAAAGGGTCACAGAGTCGGATTCAGGTCAGCGGAGAAGGAGCTTTCATCATTCAACATTCGCCCTGTAATGACTTTGGTCAACAGAACTCATCGAGGATGTGTCAGCTCACCCTTGAACGGCCCAACCGCCGAATCCCGGCTTTACTTCGACAGTGGGCTGCGGTCGCCGCTCGACGGGTGCACAAAGCACTTAACTCGTTAGCGGTTAACGGTATATTGGTAAGCCAACGGCAGCGCGAACAATAATTAAACAAGAGCAGGTGCCGAGCGACTTACATGACTTGTCAACGCGGCCGGCCAGGAGGCCAGAAGGCCAGGTGGCCAGGTGGGGGCGAACGTTGGTGGCAATTTGCAAATGATTGGTCCACTGATTGATGGGAGATGGACTGACCTCGATGGCAGGCCACAAATCTTAGCCAGACAAGAACAGATTGTAGTTTCAATTAAGTGCAATTAATGCGATTAACCAACGAAAAAGAAAGCCCAAAAGCCTGCTGGTTCCTGGCTGCTGGCTGCTAGCTACTGCCTGCCTTTCGTAGGATAAGGACTCGCATTGATCGAATGATTCAGCTGGCAAATGGCCAATCGAATGGCAGCGGTGGGGAAAGTATAAATTATAAAAGATATCTGGCTACAATCGTAGCTAAATCATGGCCGCCCCTAAGTGCATGCCTCATCCTGGTAAATGAGTTTGGGGCTGCTGGCTAATAGACTCCACTTAATGGGATATTAAGCCACGAGGCGGCAAACAACAACAACAACAAACAACAACAACTAGCCGGATGGAGGGAGAAACTCGCCAGCTTGCCAGCCAATAGCACACATGACTCAACACACAAAATACTTGGCCAAAAAATGCTACAGCCCAGACTGGGACCAGAACACAAGACACAGGACGAAAGCGAGCAGGAGGACGTGGACGAGGACCGGGCATCCCGGAATAAAAATAACAAATATCCACAGTTAATTGAAATTCCTTAACTTTCTCAATTAAACTTTCGTGCAATGCTCTCAACTTTTGTGGGGCCCGAGACGAGAGGCGAGACTTGGCTGAGTCTTTCATTCACTCCCCGAAAAAAAAGGAGCAAAAAATAAGGAAGTTTTCTCTCCTCTATCCGCCGCTCCCAACCGACCGTGCAACGTGCAACATGGCGTATGAGCAATGGCTGCAAAGACGAGCGCCGAGCGCCGAACGCCAAACGCTGAATGCTGAACGTTGGCCAACCTGTGGGCGTTTTTCGTCGCAACTTTATGAACTTTCCGCAGAGGGGAGATGGCTTGCAACTTTTGTAAGACTATTTGAAGTATGTGCAAGTAGCGACAGCAACAATAACTGTCTGCTTAGTGCTGAAAATAAAAAACTGGCTGCAGCAGCAGCAGGAACAACATCAATAAACAAGATGTGGAAGTAGCAACCTGCAACAAACTTTCCCCTAGAGATGGCCACCTTGAAGATGTGCAGCGAGCTTAAAAGCCTTTGAATAATTTATTAATCAGCTAAAGACAGACTGGAGATGAGTAATAACTGCCATAAAATATTTAATATTTGTATGTAAGCTTTTTAAATATTATTTTTCTTTTTATATTCTTATATATTTGCTTTAAAAATGAATCATTAACCATGTATATAGTTTAAAATACTCACAACTCACGTCTCACGCTCCCGCCAACAGGTACTCTAAGCCAACTTCAGACATGGCCAACAGGGTGCTCAGACCCCGTCGTTATTGTTGCTGCCACTGCTGCTGTTCGCTTTTTCTGTCGCGTTTTAGGGCGTTAGTTTATAAAAAATGCACAAAGCTTGGCCGTGTTAAGAACTCACCCGCAGCTCTCCGCCCCGCGAATGAGCTGGAGCCAAAAGTGGCTGCCTTACGACGTCTATGGCTCATTCTTATCAACTTTGGGCCGTGCTTATAACTTTGCCAGGAGGCAGTCGAAGGAGCTGCACGCAGAAGGACTCTGTTAGCCGCGTGCGACAGGACAAGTCGAAGGAGAGGAGCAGCAGCAGAGCAGGCAACTTGGGCTAACAACAATAATTGTTAATAATGTTTATGAAAAGTTCCGCCCTCGTTTCCTTCGAGGCTGCCGACTGGCTGGCTGGCTGTGCTGGCTCCTTGTTGCCACTTCGGCCAGAGTTTGGCATATCTTTCGGTTTTGTTCACTCGACTGTTGCTGGTCGAGCAATTGGCCTGAATGGCGGCCAGGCCAGAGCCAGGAGCCCGGCACTTGCTTAAGTTTAATGATATTTGTTTATTTATGGCCAGTTATTGTCAAGTTAGAGCACAAAGCAGATTGCTCTGAGGCCACTTTGCCAGCGAGACAAAGGGGAGGGGCATGCCATGGGGCCAGCAGGCTTCTCCTCCTCCATTTCCTGTCCGGATCAGGAACCATCTATCAGTCGCAGCTCCCATTGAGGTAGATCAAATGCTCAAGCAACTGACGTACTGCCTCCAGGATGCGGCGCTCAAAGGAAGTGTGTCCTGCACTTCAATTTAAACCGTAAGCCAGCTCTCAGTTCTCAGCCAGGAGAGGTGAACTGGATGGGAAGTGGGGACTGGACTGAGTTCTCACCTTTGTCACAGAATTTGACATGACGGCGCCCAGCGTTCCTTTCCGTCCACTGCAAACGCTCGGGACAATGTCTGCCAGCTGACGCAAGCTTCCGTTGTGCACTTCAAAAAATTATTTATACCATAAATTTTATAATAATGAGAAGAATAATACCTATAAGTCTTAAAAAAACATCCTTTAAATAGTTAAAACTATAAAAATATCCTTCCCGTACTTAGAAACTTAAAAAAAATACCACCAAACTTTCCTTAAGATTCAAAAGAAAGCTAAAATTATTTTCAAAGTGCCTCCAGCACCCCCGAAAAGGAGAGCTGAAGGATAACTGAAGTGCAGGAGCGAATGGCAGGACATCCAAAGACTGTTGCTTGAGCTGGGTGCCAAGTGTTCAATATATCAATCAAAGGTGTTGAAAATAAATGAAAAATGTGTCGAAAGTTTATCATTGGAAAGCGGGATGCGGGGCTACCAGCGGATTTTCCATTTTCTGCAATTTTCCAAGGGCAAGGGGCAAGGGAATGGAGAGCAGAAACAAATGGTGCGTAAAAATAAAGTAGCATGGCAAGGGTAGCTCCAGGACATGGCAACTTTTTCCAAATCGATTAAGCTGCGACAACTTACCTGTTCCAAGGAGAAATCCAACGCTCCCTCTCTCTCTCTCTGTCCAACTCGCCCTTCGCAGCTGTTTAAAGGTTAGCGTTTGTGAAAAGTGAAAAGGAATTTTCCAACTCTGCTTTCTTGCTCCGTTCCGACTGGCTTTGGACTTGGGCCAAATGCTCCCACAAGGCTAACCGCAAAAGTGAAGCGCTGGGAGCGATGCATTTTACCTTATGCAGTCGGCAACTATTTTCCGAAAATCTGTCGAAAATTGTTCACTTTTGCCCACTGGCAATAAGCCCCAGAACACAAATAAGTGGGAGATGGAAAAGGAAAGACCATTTGCCAGTCAAGCCGAAGTCTAAAGTTTGCCGGTAAACTGGAAATTGTAAAGGAATAAAGTTGCCACTGACAAAGTTGAACTTGAAATGCCCTATTAGAGTATATTTCTAGAAGAGTTTAAACTGATTTTAAGCATCTATAATATTTCTTTTAGTTTTCCCTTAAGAAATATGACATTAAATATTAATATTTGTTGGAATCATTCGAGGGGTTACCCTCCCAACCTTTTTAGATTATTTTCCATTGGACTGGAAGTCCCCAAACTTGACCAGAAAGTTTTAGAGCCCCTCTGGAATCGGAATAGGAATCGGAGGGCATAAAAAAGGCAAGGGCAACATTAAGCAGCGGTAAGTTATTGGCAAAAGTGTAGCACAAATTTCTGCTGACTGCTGCCAGTAGCAGGCCGAAACGCCCTTCCTCTTTGCCACACTTGCTGCTGGCTTAAACGTCCCACTTCACTTAACTTTCCGCCGCTTCTGCTGCTGCCGCTGCTGCTGCTGCTTGCCTCCTTCAGTAAACTCTTGGCGTAGAAATTCTCCAGTGTTTTGCTTTTGGTCAAGTATGATTGGAATTTTATATGGCCAAAAGGTTCGACTCCAACGACGACGATACCGTCAAAATGGCCAACACGTATTGAGGAGCTGCCAGCGGGTGGTGTTCGGTGTCGGTGTTGGTGTTGGTGTCGGTGTTTGACTTTTAGTTGCTCATAGAAAGAGAGCTGCTGGATGGAGTGACTTTTGCAGAGCAAAGCAAATTGTTACCGACTGCTTTCGATATTATTATTAATTTATGTACCGGCGGGCAGTCGAGCGGCGAAAGTCCGATCGGAATCAATAAACTAGTCACGTTTGTGGCACCCCGGCCAACTCAATCCCACCGGAATCCGAGTCCGGAGAGCGGAAATGAGCAGCAAAAGCGAAAATATCCATTCGCAATTTGTTGCTGCCGATTAATGAAGCTCCCACACTCCCACACTCCCGCTTTCCCCTTTGGGGGCCCAAAAGAAAATGCCTAATTTATGTTCACTTATCAAAATGGCGCTAATTGAAAATTAGCCTGTTATCGCGCAATTATCTGGACTCGTCCTTTCTGCCCATGTGAGTCCATTGCCAATTCCCTGGCAGTGCTGCGGGGGAAATTCAATTTCCATAGCCAATAGATAAGCCGCCAAAGTCGGATGTGCCCCGGCCTTGGCGTCGGAATATTTTGATTTGTGCGAACGGAGATTTGCTGGCTCTTCCTCCCTTACAACCCGCAGCTTAAACGTGGCTAAATTAAGAGGCACCCCTCGCCAGATCTCTCTCTCTCTCTCTCTCTCGCTGCAGATCCAGATCGGATGGAGTTAATAGACCGTGGGCACGTTGAATTTATGGGCAATAAGCGAGCGGGAAACAAAGTCCCAGAGCGTGGCTTGTTTTCATAATGGAGGGGCGATGATATTGCAATTGCCTGAACAATGCTGAAAGGGACTTGGCAGATTGTCGGCCAAGATACGCTGCTTAATGGGTGAGTCAAATGGGAAACTGTTCAAAGGCAATCAAAGCTCATAGGATGGTAACTGATTAGGGAGGTTAACAAGTTGGGAGGATGGGAATGAATGAGCCATACTTAAAGGCTTATCTTAATATTTTCTTAGTTTGTAATCAATAAGAGAGGTTGCTCAAAAAGTCATTTAAAAACATATTCAAATTGGCTTTAAATTAATTATAGGGAATCCTGAAATATGAATTACATATTTCATCCAATTATTTTATAAAACTGCTGATATATAAATTCAAAATATATTTTATTAAATATTCAGCTAATTTAAGAAATTATGTTGTATAAATGTAACATATTAAAATATCGACAAATATATAGAAATTATGATGTATCAATATAAAATATTAAATTATCTACAAATATATAGAAATGTTTAAATAATCGTAAACATATTTCTTCTGCTAAAGAGATTAAAGTTTCTCAATAGAACAAACCCGCAAGCCAACCAGTTTCCAAAAAGTAGAAAATAATTATTGAACTGAAACGCCTGAAACTTAAGCAACAAAAAACTCCATTATCAAGGATATTATTTCTATAAACTAGTATTTTTTATAAGCCCAAACTATCTGCTTTAAATCCCCAGAGACTGTTCGCTTAGCATACTTATTCAAGAATCCTCTCTGTAAGAGGACGTGTGTAGGAGTGCGTGTCGGTCCTTGTTTGTCGGGCCTATTTCAATTCCTCTTCTCGGAGTGGCCAACAAATTGGACAACTTAAAGAGCCCATCAAATTAACTACACGCATCTGTACAACTTTTGGCCATTTTCACTTGTTCTACATATTTATTATTATCTCTCTTTCTCTCTGGTCTTTGGGTGTACGTTCGCTCTCCGGCTCGATTTCATTTTGTCAGTTTTCGTCCTGGCTCCTGGTTCCTTCGGTGCTATCGCCGCTGACATGACATGAACTGTAGTTTATTTATTATTTCTCTGGGCCTCATTCTTCTCCAGGCTTCTTTTCATTTTATTTATATCCTTGACGCATGCAAACACATGTGAGTGTGTGTGCGAATCAGGTCAGATATATGGAGTATTCGGGCATGCACATTTATTTGTATGTCGGTAGTTTATTGTCAATTGTTTGTGGCATTTATTTCGCAATTGTTTTCCTTTATTTTGTCACTTTATTTGCCTTTGCCGGCGCCTCCGTGCCTCACAGCTTTTGTTTATTTATTTATTTGATTAGTTTTTATTGCATGACGCATTTTTTCCCTGCATATGATATAAAGGGTTTCTCTAGCTTTCTCTTTTATTCTTTTTAGTTTGTTGTGAATGCTCACAAGTGCATATATTTTTCCCATACGGCATTTACTAGTTTGTTAACAGAAAAACAAGCTTTGTGCTATTATGGAAAAATTAATTGACAATTTTTGTGAGATTTATTGATATAATGGAAGCATAATTCGTTCCATTTGTTCACAATCCAAGCGTATTTTCACAAATATAATCAACGATTGAATATAATAATATTTCAATGCTAAAATAATTTAAAATTTCTCAATTTGCTAATAAACTTTAACTACTCTAAAAATTTGTTAGTAGCTTAAACTAATGTCCCCGAATTGTCCAAAGCCCCAATCACTATTATGTCGAGCGTAACTGGACTAATATCGATGTCCAAATTACACATCCTCCTTGACCCATTGGCTGTGAGGATAATTCGTTCATCGTTTGACCATCATTTAACCATTTGAAAGTCAGTTGCCGGCATTTCAAAGACTCCATCATATGGTCTGCACAAACACAATAAAGGGCCCACTACCACAGGGATACTACCCCAGCCATTAACCCTCATCGACTGCAAAGGGATTGAACTGCCCCGCCGCGCCCCATCCGCTTCAACCTCTCCCGAGGAGGCATTACTTTGACTGCAGTATAGAGATGGAAGGACTGCCAGGACAGCCGGCTATCCATCCGATGTTATTTGGTCGCTCGGTTGACTCCTCGCCCCACAGTCGATTGAATTGCCATGCGGCACGTGCAACATGAATGGAGTCGCTGCAATCGTCCTGTGCATATAAAAGGAGGCCTCTGCCGGGGCGGCTAAAAGCTGCTGATGATTGGAGCCGGTGCTGGTTGTACTGAGAGAAAAATACAGCATAAAGAGAGAGTACATTTTTGTATACTTCATGAAATGAAATATATTTAATTTAATTTAATTTTATTTAATTAAAATGAAATATATTTATTTATAATTTATATAATTTATAATGTTAAAACAAATATAAGAATTTTTCCACTGAGAGCAACTCATTCTTAGTAATTACAGGTATTCCCAATTTAAATATAATTTCTCTCAGTCCATAGACTCTTTCCGGAACTCGAATTGTAGGTGGAGATGGGCGCAACTTCAACGCGTGGCTTCAACTCAATTATCAAACTTTTGGCTGCCAATCCGGGAGTCCGCGTTGCCACCTGCAGTTGGATCCGGAATCCAGGATCCGGGAGCCGGAATCTGCACACTCCGCCCGGCGAGGCTGGAACCGAAACAGACGGACACGTGGGGGTTCGAAACAAACGGAAATGGATTTTTGATTGAGTGCACAATAAAATGTGAAATGCATTTTACAGGCCAAAACAAGGGTCAGTACATAAATTGAAACAAAGTAACTCCATGCGGCGAGCAGTTTAGTCGTGTGTATTTTATTGCAATTTTGTGTGTGAATAAAAAATAGATGCTTCCACCTAAAAAAATATATATATATACATTTTAATTTGAAGCGAAAAGTTGGCATTTATTTGCAGGTCCATCATGAAAGTCAATTTATTTTATTACAAGGGTTTTCGGGGAAATCTCTTCCTGCGTCTTCTTCCCGTGGGATATACATATCTACCGCCTGATGATGGCTCCTTCTCTCCTCCCTCCACACTTTATGGCGCATATTTGGCCAATTTATTGGCCTCATGGCTAACAAATTGCAAACACACAATGGCGTTGGGAAATTATTGCGCCGTTCGTTCGATTGGATGCAATGAAAAAGTTTTTCCCGCCTCGCTACCCCTGGCCTTTTCCTGCATTTATAATTGGAAATCCATAAAGGGCGGATCGTAAAATATAGCCCCAAACTGAAGGGTCAGACATAAAAAGGCGGAACAGTTAAGCAGAATTAAATGATGCCCTATCTGGGGTAGTCAATTTGAGGGAAACGATGAATAAAATAAAATATTTCATTTCGCTAAGTGGAAGAATAAATGAGAGTTGATGACGACAGGGACTGAAAGAAAACTGATCAATCCAATTCGTGACAATTTCTGGGGATATAAGTTTTTATATGTTGCCAAAAAATCCTTATATAATCGACCCTGCGATTTGTGGAACGAGGACGCAAGGATGCACCAATGCACGTTGCCAATTTCGATGTCTATTTCCCTATGGCCAACATTTTGTGTAGCCAACTTCTTGGGGCAAACGCCGGCATATCGATGTCTGGCCCTGGCTGACTGAGTCCTGGTCTAGACGTCGCTGTCTAATGACAAACGCAAGCCGCAAACTGAAATGAAAGATGAAGGACATTGAGGGAAACGTTATGCAAGTCAGTCGGAGCCAAGTCAAATGGAAATGCCCCGGCCCATCTCTTTCGTCTGACGGCTGGATAAATAAACTCAACTTTAAATGGAAGCCGGCGACCCATCAATGGCTTTTCCAGGGTCCGGGCTAATTCCGACTGACCGGGACAGGGAGAGAAATAGTGTCCATAAAATTGGAATAACGATTTCTCTTAGAATTTCCAAGAACTCAATTAGAAAATAAATTGAAAAGCACAGCAAATTTATTTAAACAATTAGTGTTTCCCAATCATTTTATAATTTCTTTAATCCAGCTATAAATTTTCAAGCTAATTTAATAGAGCTTACGCTCTAATTTTTCTCTCTGCAGAATAGATTCGATAGAGATACATGGAGAGAACTTTACAACTTCTGCTGAGCACTCAGGCGAAAGAGTCTGCCTCCATCTCCTTTCGAAAATCATAAAATGCATGCAAAATAAACCGAAAAAGTGGCGCATCATCATTATTTATTCGATTTTCCCCCCGAACTGCCCCTCCCTGAATGGTTCCAACAAGAGGCACAATCAATGACGACATCGGCGTTTAAATTTGTAGGGCCAAAAGCTGGCAAAAGATGAAATTTGCATAGCTGAGAAGAGAAAGAGAAAAGTGGAGCCAGAGCCAGACTATTGAGAAATTAATATGCAAATTTCTGCCGGTAGAACTTCGCATTGTTCCCATTCAAGTGAAATTTCTCGAGCCAAAAAGTTTGACTTGCCAGGTATAAAATAGAAATCTCTTGCCAAAAGCGGTTTCAGTATTATTTTTAGACGCGAAACATGAAGACATCTTGGAGCTTTAATTGCGGAGGTGTGTGTTTTGGGGGTTTTGTGTAAAGGATTCTCAAGGATAAAAGACATTTCTGAGTCAGTCTATGAGAAAATAAAAGAAAGAAAAAATGTGATCTAAGGTATACCTAGAAGTATAGCTAGAAATTTCTAGGGGGACGCAGGGTCGCCTCTCTCTCTCCCGATTTCCATCGAAGACAGTCGGCAGTTCCAGAACTGTCCACAAATTCCGCGAACGGGAAAGTATCCCCTGCTGGGTTTGGCTGGAAAAATCGCCACAAAACCCAAAGGATCTGGGCGAACGGCGCTAAGTTGGCTGCTATAATTGAGGACTAAGCCGGGTCCGGGTCCGAGCTGAATCTCTGACCAGTCATAAAGCCATAAACATGCCGGGGAAATTCCCAATGACCCGGACCCTGGAAAACCGAATGAACGGATCCTTTTACGACATGCACACGCGTGACTGGCACCCGCTAATTACCAATGGCTACCTGCTTGGAGGATCTACCTGCTGCAGGACCTCCTTAAAAGGACCGTGTCTCGCTCTACGGCCCACAGTCAACCCTGAGAAGTTCACCCATCAACATCATGTCGGACCAACACAAGTCGTCGAGCCACAACAAGTCGAGCAAATCGGAGAAGAAGCTCCACAAGGTGAAGACCCACGACCCCCTGAAGAAACAGAAGAAGCGGGCACTGAAGAAGCTCCGCCGGAAGGCTTCTGCCGTGAATTTTCCCTACCAACTGTTCCTGTACCGCCAGGAGCTGAAGCGGGCCAGCGCCGACTTCTCCTATCTGCGTCTCTCCAAGGCCAAAATCGTGCTCACCTCGGAACTGATCGCCAAGAAGATGGGCAGCTGCAATCCGCTGAGCAGCGTGGAGGAACTTAAGGAACTCAGCCGGGAGGTGCAGTTCCAGAAGCGCCTCTGCAACCAGGTGGAGCGACTGCAGCAGTTCCGCCAGCTGGGCCTCACCGAGATGATCCTCAACGGCAAGAAGATGACCCTGTAATCGACGGAGATCGGGAGGACAAGAGAGAGAGCGACGGAATAGACTAGGGCTGGGCATTAGCTTAAGTTAGTTGTTAGTTTTAGGCTGTAATATTTTATCAAATAAAATATCACAAGGAAATCACAAACTTTGGCTTTTTTACAACTGAATTCAAGAATATGTAGGAAGTTATTTGTATTTTTTTAGCAATCTTCATCAAGCTCGAAATTGTCCTGAAGTTTTTGATGATTTCCGAGTCAGTAAAGGTATATTTTTTCGATGTTTGTGATATAACTTTTAATAATTACAATATTTAAACTATCTTTGATATGTTTACTCACTTTCTTACCGAATAATAATTACAAAAATAATAGCAAAGTAAATTGCATTCCACTTTAAATCATATTTCTAGCTTTGCTTCTCTGCTCGCTTCTGTGCTCTGCCCAGAATCTCACCCAGCAAGCCATTAATGTCAAGATCCTGCTAGAGTCAGCTCCCTTGCCAGAGACCTCTGGCTCCACCATCACCACAACCACACCCAAGCCGGTGGCCAATCCCACAGCCAAGTCGTCATTGCAGGCACACGAAATCGAGGAGGAAGACTACAACTTCCATCGCGATCGTCTTCCCGCCTTGACCGATGACGAGTACAGTAACCTGAGCGAGGATGCTAATCCTCTGCACTTCCTCAAGGCTCAGCCACCACATTCGGAGGAAAAGGAGGTACAAACTAAATTGTCTTTATAGTTACTTCTAAGAGTATCTTTAATATATTTTTTTAAGTGACCCAGCATCACATATCATACTTTAAAGATCTAGTTTCAAATACTTATTTTAAAACATGTAGAATACTTTATTCCCTGGTCTAATTTATCAACCATTCTTTGAATTTATTCTCTATTTCCTTAGACACAGTCTTCGCAGCCAGAGAAATCGGAGCAGGTATATAAAAAAAACCCTAAATATATAAAAATATGTATATTATTCTATTAATTTATTAATTTTTCAGATGCCAACACCAGCGCCGGCCAAGCCTCAGCCGGATCCGCCAAAGGTTGCCCCGCCAGCAGCGGGCTCTCCCATTTACATCACAATTCCCATTTACATCAGCAGGGCTGGAAAGCAGCCTCTCACTTTGACCATTGGCGACCAAGAACTCTCCCTGAATAAAGTAAGAAGGCCCAGCGGATCAGGAGCGATGAGCAAGAAAAATCCCTCCACCAAGGCGCCGAACTCGCACTACAACCGTCTGCTGCAGCAGATCGAGTCGCCCAAAAGACGGACTACCAATCGCCATCGCAGCCAGCTGAAGAGCCACATCTACGCCATGAAGGAGAGGATAGATCGCAAGGAAGCCAGAAAGATGTAGAAAGTGTTCGATTCAAATTATGGCATATATATTATATCTAGCAATAAATAATTGACAATAAATAGCTGAGGGAAGGTGCTTGGAACTTGATCCCTGATCTAGACAGCATTGCTCAGGGGAGCAGAAGTGGAGGAGGTGGACTCCATGGCCTTGACGGGTTCCATTGACTGTGGCATCTTCTCGGGAACTTCAAGGGGGGCCACGACCTCTGGACTCTTCTCTGGGCTCTCCTCGCCTTCAGGCTTCTTGATCACTTCAGCAATGGATTCCGTTCCCGCTTCAGCTTCTGTCTGGGGGATAATGGTCACCGGGCTTTCCTCCTCGTCATCATCATCACCGATAACCTCCTCGATGGCCTGCTGGATGAAGTGCTCGAACTGCTGGAAGTATTGCAGGGCATTGTTGGCCACCTGAGCGGTGGGCAGGTCGGTGGTGACCTTCTTCAGGGCATCACGGATGAGCACAAGCACCGGCTTTCGCACAGGAGCCCCTGCAGTAGTGGCGTCCACCTTCTGGTCCTCGGTGGGAGTTTCAGTGGCTGTCTCCTCTGCCGGCTCCTCGGTGGTCTCCGCCTCCCGACGTCGTCGAATCAGGGAATCGTCATCGTCGTCATCGTTCTCGTCGTCCTCATCGTCATCGTCTTCCTTGCTCTCCTCACTGCTGTCCGCACTCGAGTTGTGGACCTGCTCCTCCTCCTCTTTCTCCTGAACTGCCTGCCTGGAGGCTGGGAACTCGGGACTGGCATCGATCTCGGACTCCGCCACGGGAGCTGCACTCACCGAGCAGGCCAAGACGAGCAGGGCAGCTGTTTGGGAGAGGCAAAAAACCAGAGATTAGCAAACATATGACCAAGACCTGCGAGAAATCCACTCACCGAGGGTCAGGTAGATGGGTCTAACCATAATGCTAATCCTTTATTTCAGGGCTGACTCCGTAGTGGACTTTTGCAGTTTTGCGGTCTTTATGAGCGAATCCAGCGCTCTGCTTTCGCTTTTTATAGCCCCCTCAAAAATGAAAGTAAATGCGATGCGAGGCGAGGCGAGTAAACAAGGCGATCCGATCCGATCCGATCCCGAGAGGTCTGCTCTCTGGCCTGGCTCTCTTCTTGGGTTTCTTTCTCCAGCATCCATCGCATCCACCGCATCTCTTTTTCTTTTGTCCAACTTCTTTTGTTTACCCGGTCGTTGAAGAGACTGACTCCAAAGAAACCGAAATCATTTATTTAAATTTTCTGTCTTTCTGTTTTCGGCTTTCTGGTAGCTTCTTTCATAAATCCATCCATTTGTGTCCAAAGCTGGGATCTGTTTACTGAACCCATTAGCGCCATTTGGCGATAGGCCATATGCAAAAGCGCTTACAAGATCGTTAAGTCTCCCTTTTCTTGGGCCTCGGTCAAAGCCCTAATTATGTAATTTGACATGGCTCCGATTCGATTCGATTTACGTAGATTCGATCGCCCCCAACTTCCCCAAAAACCCGAGCAGTGCATCAAAGAGATGGGTTAACTTTCTAATGCTAATGGGAAATTCGAAAACTTTTCCATGGAACTACGCTTTGAAATCAAACAAGAAGTGATCACGAGCTGGGATGAGTCATCAAAGCGATGGTGGTAATAATAAATGCAATTATGGATGCCTTTAATGGCTTAATCAACCAATATATTCAGCGATTGGAAATCTTTGGTGAGATCAGTCAGGGAAAGAGGTTAATGTAGGCAGTAAAATTTTACTATAAAAGTTAGCAATTAAAAATTATAGTGTAATAATTTCACAGAGCTCCTGGAAAGACTCATTCTTACCTCGATCCCCTCTTGAACTTGCTGGTAAAAGCGTAACAAATCAAAGGTCGTTCTTTGACAACCAATTTAATGGCTTTCAAGCTATCTGTAAGCCGATCCTCCAGCTGCAAAGATCAATCTTCCACCAGAGAGATCTCACTTGAACGCGCTCTAATTAAGAATACAATTACCCCGCGAGGGAAGTGATCTCTCACACAGAGACCACGGATCGACAGAGATCAACACAGATCGGCAGAATAACAGAGCTTGATTGGATATGGATTTCCTGCGAGCTAGTGCAGCTGCCGGCCGCCGGCGATTGCGGCCAGAAGAACCTCGTAAAATAACAACCAGATCACCGAACCTTTCCAGATTGACCCAATTCCGGAGAACCGGCTCGCGGGGCTGGGCTGCTGCCTTTACTACCGAATGGAGGGCAGAGCAGCGAAGGTGTTAAACACACAACCAGTTCCTAAAGTCCAAGCCCAGCCATTCTAGATGGCTATCGCCGACGCCGCAAAGGGTCCACAGACCGAGACCACATGAGTTTGCATAAAATTTCACCAAATACGATGCTTGGCAGTACCGAAAACTTTGCGTACTTTCGTTCGGGGGGACATCTCGGAGCTGCGCGAAGAGTAAACAAACCAAGAGCTCTCCCAGCAGACCAGAAAACCGGTAAGCCCGGAAAGAATTCCCCCTGGCCAGTCTTCGGTGGTACTTAAGCCGCCGTTCGCCAGAAGATGCGATCAGTTGTTGCGGAGACGAGCAGCTGACCAGATCAACATGAGACCATTCCAAGTAGCCTGTATCTTAGGTAAGGCTTTACCCTAAAAACCCAATCAACTGAAAGATCTAACCAGCATTTATTTACACCAGTGGCCGCCCTGCTGCTCCTGGAGGCGGCACCCACGGATGCTAAGAGACGAAAGCACAAGGGCTCTGACCATCACCATGACCACGACAAGTCCGATCCCCACAAGACCAAGACCAAGACCAAGTGGTCTACCTCCACGGACCTGGCCGGCAATAGCCAGGTGTCCACCGAGGAGCACGGCTACTACGTGAAGCGCACCTACGGAGCGGCCGGAGATAATGGAATCGCCAAGAAGCGTATGAGTCCGCCCTACCTGGCCATACCCATCGCCTGGTTCAGCTGTCAGCCGGGACAGAAGGACTGCCAGACCGCCAACTCGGCGGCCATCAACAGTGCCGCTCAATCCCTGAGCGAGGGCTATCTGTGCGACGACGACTGCCAGGACCTGTACGATCCCATCTGCGGCAAGACGGCCTCCGAGGTGGCCGTCTTCTACAACAAGTGCAAGCTGGGCGTGGCCAAGTGTCGTTCCCATGGCCTGTGGACAGATTACTCCTACGGCGAGTGCCAGGAGAAGTATCCCCAGGAAACTGCCCATGCCGACAGCAAATTCCGGGCTTCCCCTTACTTCCGGGACGCGGCTCTCGTCGAACAGCAGAGACTGGAGGAGGAGAAAAAGAAGTTAGAGGAGGAGAAGCAGAGGCTGGAGAAGGAGCAGAAGAAGCGAGAAAAGGCGGAGAAGAAAAAGGAGAAGAAGAAGGAAAGCGGTGAGAGCAGCGAGGAGCAGGAGGATCACAAGGAAAAGGTGGAGGAAACCTTGACCCTGCAGAAGCCGGTGGAGGCTCCAGTTCCAGTTCCAGTTGCCGTCCCAGCCCCCGTCCCTATCCCCGTGGTTGCTGTTCAAGTCCCCATTTCAGAGCCCGTAAAGATGCCTGCCTCCCATGCCCTTGAAGGACACTCCCACTCCCAAGCCTGTGGAAATTGCTCCCCTGAAGGAGCAGTCGCAACCCAAGGCCAAGGACAATGAAAGGCTCAAGTATTCTGTAGCTTAGAATAAGTTAAATGGAATCTCACTTATGACATATTATTTATTTTAATTTATTACAATAAAAACAAATAACTTAATGTATGTGTTTTTTTGTGTAAAGGAAGAAAGGTTCACTGGAAAATATAATAAATCGAGCTCTTACTACATTCGTTCTTTGAAAAAAGGCTTTGTTAATATTCTTCTTCTTGGTTCCAAACTTGGTTCCAAAAGAAGTGATACCTATGCTGAAAATTGTTTAACAAAACAATAATTATTACTAAAAGTTTGTTATTAGTAGAAGCATCTAAGAATTAAAATATGATACTCACTGTTCGCCTGGTTCTCGAAATGAGAAAAGCAACCCGATTTGTTCCCTCACAAGTTTATCTCACGTCTCATCGTCGACGTACAGCTTTCTGTTGGCCTGGTTATCGTTGGTAAATTAAATAAAATTTAAGGTTTGTTCAATAAAAGCAAAGACAAGGCTCTCTTTTCAGAAAATTAATTATAGATCTATACAGAGAAGAAGTCCTCCTACTCTAAAAGCTAACTATTTACTTGATTTTTTTATTTTTCCAGCTACACAAAGAAATACCTAACTTTATTTCTTATCCACAATTAAACTATTTTCTGTAGGCATTTCTTTATCTAAAATTTAAGTGATTTGAATTCTCATTTTAATGCATTTGCTGCAAGTGCATTGACCCTGGAAACGAGTTCTATAAACTGATGATGACTGACAAGCCGAGCGATATCAGAAGCTGGAAAGGGCCATCGTCCAGAGGCAGACACTAAACCTAAAAACTAATTGGGCGTGGGATGCATGGAGCCACAGGTGGCAGTTAGCTGCAGCCTATAAAAGGCCGCTGGATGTGTGTCCCATTTACCAGAAGTCAACCAACTGCAATGGGAGCCAGAGGTGTTGCAACTCTCATCTTAAAAATCCAGCTACTGATCCTGCTAAGCGGAGGTGAGATTGCAGAGAAATTTCAGAGAAATCCTTCAGGCTTTCTTGTTCTAAACTCTGATAATTCTTTCAGTTTTACTCTCCATTCGAGCTGCACCAGCGGAGGTCCCAGGAGATGTAACTCATCCCCCGCCAGCTCAGTTGCAAACCGAGTCTCGGTCCCGCAAGGATGATGTCCTGGAAGTGGACGAAGATCTGGACGGTCGAAGTGCCTATGTCAACAATCAGTTTGTACCCAGTGAGCCAGTCGAGGTGCTGGACGATGAGCAGAACACACCACTCTACGAAATCCTCCAGAAACAGATGGAGCAGGTGCTGGCCTCTTCGACGCCCAATGATCCTGTTTACGAGCAACGCGAGAAGCAAGAGCGCCGGGACCAGCAACCGCCGCACCAACCGCCTCTCTTTTCCGATGGGCATCGCGGGGATGGTGTAGGTGAGTTGCAGGAGGATGACTACGATGACGAGGAGGATCAGATTGATCAGGGCTATCCTGGGGACCCAGAGAAGCCAGATCCAGTGGCTGGTGGTCCCGAGGAAGAGCAGGAGCAGCCGGAAGCGGGATACCAGGCACCCCAGCTGAGTCCACCAACCAGCACCACTCGCAGACCGCACAGGCGCCGCACGACTGCCCAGCCCCGAACCACAAGACCCAGGACCTCCGCCCAGCCCAGGGTCACGGCTAAGACCTCGAATCAGACCAGCAGCACGGAATCCCCGCCACCACCAAGCACCACCACGCCAAGACCCAGAATCAGTGGCAGGCCACCTTCAGGACCGCCTGCAGATCCTCAGGTCTACCAGCACAAGCGTCGCATCGTCTTCAAAACCATTTCCACGGGCTCGCAGTTTATCAACTCTCCCATCGGCGACCTCATGATCAAGTTCTCCATTGGATTCGCCAAGCCAGCTGCTTCAACTGGAGCGGCCAGCTTACCCAGCTCACCCAGTTCCTCCAACGAGGCCCTACGCGCCCTTTCCCAGAACCTAATTCGGAATTTGGAGCTACAGAAACTTAAAAGATCCAATAAAGTACAAAAAGATTAAAGAAATTGTAAAACTAACAAAGAACCTCTATTTTTCTTAAAAAAAAAAACATCATTGAGGGAAATAATTTTTAAGGAGAATTAATTTTAAAAACTCGCTTTCTAAGTTAGTATACATTTTTTCATAGTTCCAGAAAATTCTGTCGATGGATTTGTAGTCTTTGAAGCCTGGGATCTTTTTTGATTCAACAACAAATTATAAGTTGCACATATTCTTGCAGTTTAAACATATGCTATACCATTGTTATAATCTAAATTACCGAAAAGTTATTATAACATGACTTGCGCCAGTTGAAGGCGATTACGTCAACCGAATATCTTGCAATGAGCAATCACAATGAAATGTGAGAGTTTCTAGAGGTCATCTATAAATGTTGCAGTTCAATTGAATTAATTTTTTTCGGAATTTAGAAAACAAATAAAGTGGCACGTTTGGTCAAACTGTGGGAACATTCATGAACTCATTCAAAAGAATTTGTACAACTCATCTAGTAATAAACCTAAAGAAGTCAGCTTTTAATAGTTTTTTTTATTTATAATCTAAATGGACAGTCGCAGGGGCTTGTACTCAGTATTAACAAAGTTATCCCCTGAGGAACATACATCTGTAGCGATCTACCTTAGCTTAAGATACATTATAGCTTGCCGTTACCAATTTCACTGCGTCTGTCCAGTCGTTGTTGTTCCTATCAAGTCTTCTTTTTTAGTCAGTTAGTTCGCTTGGCGCCGTGGAAGTTTTACAAAAATATATGTAACTATTTAGAGGCAGCCCCTTTAAAGTGATAAATTTAAGTAAGATCACACAATCTCAAAGAGTTATTACTAATTGTTAACAAATTTTTGAGCCTGTGGGATAGACATTTCTTGGAATTAACTTAGTTTTCCTCTAGCGGTGCTAGGAGGGCTTATTACTAATAACAGACAACAGTGATACGTGCTCAGCGCACGGGCCAGTACTTCTGGGCCAGGACGGGTATGGTGACACCGGTGACAATGCTGGATATGAGGTTAACACTGTGATTGTCCAGGATGCGCAGTCCGCTCACGTGGCGCACGCCCTTGCCGGGTGCGTCCACAATCTTGCCGTCCTCATTGATGCCCGAGAACTGCAGCAGGCCGCCCAGGACGGAGTCAAGAAGAGATCCAAATAAGCCAGCAATGCCGCCAAACACAATGATTGGCCACTGCGGCGGACTGACCAGCAGCATTTTGGCCTCCACAGTGTAGCGTACGGTGACGAAATAGCCAAAGCCCACGAGCAGTCCGCCCAGCAGACTCACGGCAATTCCGGGCAGCGAAACGCCACCGTTGGTACCGCGCGGCACTCGTCGCCAGGTGAGGATTGAGACCGGATCCCGGCGCGAAAGCACGCTTCCCAGTTCGCTGGACCAGGTGTCGCCGTTGCAACAGGCAAAGGCACTCATCACAGCCACGCCCAGCCAGCTAGAGCGGTACTCTCTGGCAAAGTCCACGGTGCGCTCTCCGCTGCCGCAGTCGAGCAGATAGAGCAGGGCCAGCTGGGCGGCCATGCCGCCATTGCACAGCACCTGAACCCAGTTGCGCTGACCCTCACCTTCACGGAAATCGCTCTCAAAGCGACGCTTCATATGCGCCCGGAACTTGGTGGCGCGCGACGAGCTGAAGAAGAACACCACCAGGCTGGCGAAGAACGGATGGCTGGCGATTGACAGCACGAAGGCCACAACGATGCCCAGCGCGGCCCCCGATCGATTGACGCTTCGCCGCTTCAGTGCCACCGTCATGAGGGCCAAAGGCGCCATCGTGGAGAAGAGCCAGCGCACCGGCGGAATTACCCGCGACTCTGTGGGTGAAAGAGAGATAACCCCTGGGCATTAGTTCACCTGTCCGCCGATTTAAATCTTAAGCTCACCTTCGAAGTCGCTGCTCCAGAGCCGCGACACGGCCACGTTGCCCAGCCACATGAACAAGGAGAGGGGCACGGACAGGCCGCAGAATAGCAGTGGCATCCAGTCGCGCATTGTGGCGTTTCCAAAACTTCAATGTTTAAAATGCAGCAACGGCCACTTTCTCCTTTCGATTTGTTTATTTTACTTTGTGCTAGCGATGACACTACAGGTAGATAAGGTTACCGGGCCGGCTACCGATACTATCGATGATTCGATAACACTTAAATGTGAAAATTCAAATATTTATCAGTTTTCGTTAATTTTTTTTTATTAGTTTTATTAGCTTTAAAATAAATCCATTATTTAATTATAATTTGTATTGTATAGAATAGTTAGTTATTGAATAGTCGGTTAGTCGATCGTTCGAATAATACCATAGGCACCATATGTGTTTGTTTAATATTTATGTTTTGTTTGCCAGAGACAAATGTTTTGTTTTAAAACTATGCCGTGAGGAAGTCGTTTGAATCATTGATAGTTTTCTTTATTAAATTTATAGGGAAACCCTAACAAGAATTGGTGTTAAATATTTGCAAATACGAGAGATCAAAGCTCTTCAGATTGGTATAAAAGGGCTTGTTCCCGTTCAAGTTAATCATACCACCAGCTCCCTGCAATCTCGAATCAGTTACACCGATCGTTAATCCAAAGGATATCTCAGGATGAAGTCAACTTTAGTAACAGCTCTAGTCGTACTCGCCCTCCAGTTGGCCACAGCTACAGCCTACAAGACCATTGTTATTGTGACTCGCTACAAGGGTTAATAAAATAAATATTTATCTTTAAAATAAAAATCCTTTAAAAAATACTCGCTTGTGTTATTTGTTGTTTTGGGGTTTGATAAGAACTGAAACTTGATTTACAGATAATACAGGACTGCGGGAAGAGGTTCAGTGTTCCTCAGTTAACACTTACTTTATGATCGATTTCTAAAACTTTATAGTTATTTTTAAGTTAACAACATTAAAAACACTTTGTTTATAATTAATTAAACGAGTGATATATAAAAGTATATATTTGCGCTGTTATTGAACAGTTCCAAAGAACCTAAACTTAGTTTAAATATTATTTAAGGATTTTTATTAAATTCTATTTAAATTCAAAATAATTCTTGTAATATAATTCGGCCATTATACATTATACTCATATCTCAGGGAAAATCAGAAGTGTTTCTTGGATATATTTATTGTAGACAATAAAAATACAAACTAAATAATATCCCGGACTTGTTTTAGTAGAATCCTTATTTTAATGTAAAGCCCTTTTAAGGAATATCAAATACAAAGTGATTTTTGCTGACCCATAATATTATTTTTAAGCTTTATGCTTATGTTCATATTTGTGTTTGTATAAGTACCAAATTAGTATCATTTTTAAAACAGATTGTAACCTTGAACTTCCCAATCAAAGTAATTAAAAACTACAAACTCACTGTTCACCACAATTCAATATTTACTTTCAGCAAATATTACATTTCTTGATACTGTGGCAGTAAAGTGACTTCAGAGACCAATTGTTTCAATAATTATTTAGCAAATAAATCTTACATCAATAAGGAATCAAAATGGACCACAACTTGGAAAATTCTGCTATAAAAGGGGTTACTTCCAACCATTATTTATCGCACAGCTTTAACAGCAACACCTCAACAGAGTCTCAAGCCTTAATCCAAAATATCAAAAGATGAAGTTCATTATCGTAGCAGCTGTCATCGCCCTCCAGTTGGCCGCAGCGACAGCATATAAAACCATTGTAATCGTGTCTCGCCACAAGGATTAACTGTGTCTGCATCATGAAATAAATTCATAAACAAATTAATAATTATCCGAGTCTTTTAATTAACGCATCTCACCCAAAACCATTATCATAAGTAATGTATAAACGTACTTAATTAGCTACAAAGAGTATATGCCTTCTAAACGCCGCACACGCTCATCGATCAGGCCTAACAGCTTGGTTATCTCGTCCAACTGCACCGAACACGAGCAGGATTCTGAAACGGACTCCTGGCATACGTCCACCACCTGCGGAAGGTCGGGCTGATTATGTGCGGCAGAGGCTAAGTAAAACGTTTGCTTAGAAAAAACGGGGGCTGGCGCTGCGGTGCTTGAAGTCCAGACCCGGCAGCTCGGCACTTGTTTCGCTATGTGACTGGTTCGAGTGTTTGCTATCAAGCACCTGGAAATTATCGTCCGTTAGCTGGTAGGCCAGCGACTGGCGAGGATCGATGCGTATGCTTAGATCGTTGGACTTGGACGTGCCGCTGAGGAGGCTCTGCTTCGAAGAGGAGGAGGCAGCGCTGGTGTCGCAGGCGGAGGAGGCCATAGCAGACTTGGCTTCAAACTGCGTGGCGTCGTATGTGTGGAGGTTAGACTGCCAAACTAGGAGCTGTAATTAACCAAAGAATTAGAGAAAGGCGATCCAGGGCAAGGGTAAGTCTTACCTGACGATCGTTGCCGGCGGTGGCAAACTTGTCTCCATCACGGCTGAAGGCCACTGCATTCACCGCGTCCGTGTGGCCTTTGAGTGTGTAGATGGGCCTGCCCTCGAGCAGGTCCAGGATGCGAATGGTGCAGTCATCGCTGCCGGAAAGCAGAAAGTGTCCGCTCGGATGGAAGGCCACATCGTTAACTGGCGCCGAGTGCACCACATAAAGCTGCAGCAGCTGGCTAGCAGACACATCGAAGATTTTGATGCGGTTACAGCCGAGGGCGACAGCCACCATATTGCCCCAAGGATGCCAGGCCACCTGACGCGGTGCAGCGCGCTCCTCTGTGAACGTGCGCACGCACTCGCCGCTCTCTATGTCGTATATGCGCAGCGACTTGTCATCGCTGACGGTGGCCACCAGCTTTCCGTTCGGACTGAACTTGGCGGAACGCACCCAGTTGGTCTGCTGGGAAAACGAGGCCATGAACTGACGTCGATGGACGCGCCACATCTTCACAGACTTGTCGTCGGAGGCGGTCAGCATCAGGTGTCCTGTATTATCAAAGTCCACGCTTCGCACCGGCTTGCTGTGTGCCACAAACTCCCCGGAGACGCCGCGCACCTTCGGCTCCCAGATCTTCACGGTGCGATCATGTCCGGCGGAGGCCACCAGATTGCCCGTGGGCGACCAGGCTACACCATTCACGGCCGACGAGTGCGATCCGAAGCGAATGCAGCGGGCCGCCTGGTTCAGATTCCACAAGATCACAGAGGCGTCCAATGACGATGTTGCGATTTGAGTTCCCTCCGGACTGAAGCGCAGCTGGGTGATGGCGCCCGCGTGACCAGTAAAGTGGCGCTCCAGCGCCGGATCGCTAAATAGTCCCTGATTGTCGCCTTTCATGTCGGATCTGGCTGTCGTCTGGAATTTTCACAAAAATCGTGGCTGGCTTTGACCGCTGGTGTTTAAATTTTTAAAATAAATTGCGTCCCAAGCACAAGTGTGACCGCAGTTAGTTGCGAAAATAATACCAGCTGACGCTCACAACTATTGATCAAATATATCGATGTGTAGTTTTAGTGTGACCGGTAGAAGAAGACTTTTCGTTGGTATTTTTATTTGAAAACGTTTGAATTTAACGGAATATTATTTGAAATAATTTAAATGATTTTTTCTTGAATGACATATTTTTGATTAAATCTGTGGAAAAGCACCACAAAGCAAAAATGTAATTTTCGGACTCTGTTCTTGAAATTCCCAACTGGTTTTGTCAGAGCTGGCATGGAAACCCTGCCGCCGAGCAGCTTGGGTAACAATTGTTTTATTATTATTATATTTTGATTTGCTTTTACGTATATATTTTTATATATTTTGATACATTCTGATATATTTTGATTTAATCTTTATTGATTTGTTTTTTCTGTGCTGATGTTAAGACGCAACCATTTATTTGGGTGGCGATGATTGAGTGATGGTTGTAACTTTTTAAAAAAATTTTAATTTTTATTTATTTGTTAGATATTTAAATATATCAATTGTTTTGTTTTTAACAAAACATGACGTCACTCCTGTCTGATGCCTTTTTGACGGTCTCCTGAGTGTTGTTTATCACTTACGTTATTTTTGTTAGTTTTTTTTTTAAATTTAATTAATCTATATTTTCCAACATATTCTTTTGTGTTGTTTTCATGCTTGTTTTAAGTTCGACGCGACTATAGAGAGTTACGTTGCAGTTAATTTGTTCTTTTGCTTTAACAATTATATTCTCCCAATTTTTAATTTTAATTCGTCTTGATGGGCTGCGTGACTATGTTAAGCAATTTTTAATGTTATTGTCAAATTTTTATTTGTTGAATTTTTTAAATTCCTTTATTTCTATTTATTTTCTGGCTTTTTAAATATTTCAATTGTTTTGTTTTTAACCATTATATGTCTAATCGGAATTTCAGGTAAGGTCAATCTGTCCTGTAACTAAAGGGACCATCGGCTTTTATTCTTTGTGCTATTAATTTCATTTATCAAAATGTCGCCTCCCCTGTGAAGAATAACGGATAAATTGTATCCATTATAGTTTATGCATTTTGCAAGTGTCCCTGTTCCTACCTGCTCTCATTATCTTTTCACAAACATCAGGATCGACGAACTCTGGACACTCTCTGGTTCATTCAACTTCAACCTGCTGCCGGTGCCAACTACAACTGCAAGTGTGTCCCTCTAATGATCCTCGTGGCCAAGTTCAATGCCTTCTCTGCTGCTGCTATCTCTATCGGCTAATTATGCGTTTGTTTGCCAACATTTCATTCGGGCAAACGACCCCAGAAACCAAGAACTGGCCCATAGTGGCCCAAAAAAACTTGGCCAAGCTGACATCCTATTAAGCAGCGGCAAACTGTGAAAGTGCAGCCAGCGGGGTCCTCAAACAAAGCCGAACTCGAACCCTGGGAAATTAGTGTGACAAGCGCACGATTTCCACCTGTAGGTCCTCGGTGGCAGCCCGTAACTCGTAACTGTTCTTTGCCAAAATGCAGTTAGGACGACCTGCATGTTGCAACCCCTGCGCAAAGTTTGACTTCTGCAGATCGCATAGACAAAAGGTCGTTGTCGTTTATGCCCCGAGGGGAAGAGCCCTTCGACTGCACCGGAATCGGAGTTCAACAAACTGTTTTTTATCAAAAAACTGTTGCACTTTCAGAGAAACTAAGCTAATGTGCCCGAGGGGCCAAGTCGGCAGAACCTCAAGCTGATCGAAAATCCTCGGTTAAATAACAAAGGACAAAAGGATATGGCTTGGGCATAGGAAAATGGGGAATACTCTTTGGTTATTATGTCCGAAACTAACAAAAATATGAAGAACACTAAATAATTCAACTTAATTAAATCATTTTAAACTTTACAATCAATTTCAAGAATATAAAATGAATCCTAAACAAGTCAAGAATCTTGTCTTTTACAAACTTGGCCACAATAGGCGTACAACCCTTAAGTAGAGACATCTAAAAGCCGCTCGGCAAAGGACCTGGGTGCGTGGCATATGTGGCCTGTGCCACAAACAAGCCGCTGGATCGAACTGGGTCTAAAACTGGCACCGGGACTGGGAACCGGGATCTCGGGATTGGGACCGAAGAACACCCCAAAGGCACCGAACGGGGAACCGAGAGACCAATCAAGCTGCGGACCCTCGTGCCAAAGCTTCTCGGAGCCCTCGGTTGGCTCGTGTCATCTGTTGAATTATAAAATATGGCAAGGAATTAATTTGGCCAGCCCCTGCTGGCCGTCAGAATCTGGCACAGCAGCAGCAGCAGCAAAAGCAGCAAAAGCAGCAGCAGAAGGAGCAGCAGGACCAGCAGGACCAAAGCGGCAGCAGGATAACGATCCACTCCGATCCGATCCGAATCATCTACCGCTATGCGGACTGTGCTCTTATCTGGCGAGCACCTGTCGTCCCGAATCGGAGTCTGAACTCGAATTCGAATCCCTGTTCCATAACAAAACGAAAGGTGCGCTTAAATTCTCATAATGACTTGGCTCGCTCGCGTCCTTAACCTGCTGATGATGATGCTCCCTGATCCCTAAAATGTTGCATCGTTGGCCGCAATTTGTTGTCCATTGTGTGTGCGAGCAAGCCTCCTCCTCCTCCCTCGTCTGTTGCCACCGATGCCGTCTCGAAATCTGTCTATAATCTGTGTGTGTTTTCGGGTCCAAGCTGAAAACACCTTGAGATCGGTGTGTCCGGCACTCGAGGGTCTTCCTCTACCTTTTTGTTTTTTGCACCTTTTCTCACAAAATCCGTACAAATTTCGTGTTTAGATTTTGTCGTTTTAATTGCCGGGTCTCGGCTTTGTTTTGTTTTGGTTTGTGACTGGCCTCTTGGCTTTGTCTCTGTGTTGTGAATTGTTGAGTAACCCTTTTCTAAGTCACCGGATTGGTTGGTTGGATGGTTGTTCATTCAGTTTGTCTGGCCTTCTTGCTGCCAATTAAGCTGTAAGCTGTGGAAATAGATTTCCCAGCCGAGGGTTGATTTGCATGCATATTTGACTTGGATTTGTCCTCTGAACTCAAATCGAAACAGCTTAAGATTTACTTGGAGGGTTGGAGGAGACTAATCGTCAACTTGCAGACTAGTCGTTGACACGGCACTCTGTTGGCTTCCGATTTGGCCAGCGAACTTGGGCTGGCTTGGCCTCAGACCAGCGAGGCTCCCGGCTGAGGTGGAGGAAAACCAGCTTTACAGCAATCTCAACCAGGAAGGGAAAATTACTAAATAACAGATGTAACTTGTTGTTAAGGGAAAATATATAATTTAGAGTCTCCTAAGAAGGGTTTTCTTTATAGGTAAAAGAAATAGGAGCATATATTAGTTTATATTACTGGAATAACACAGCAAAGAAGCTGTTAAAACCTTCAAAACGACAGCCGTTCCTAATCAAAATATGACTACTGTAAGGACTCAACAATGACTTTACCAACGAAAGGACATTTCATATTTTTATTACACCATATGCAGCCCGTTCACCTGTCTTTAATGTCCATTAAAATCCTATATATTTCCCTCTAACAATCAATTCCCATTCCAGCCAGGTGACAATGCTCAATCAAACAAAAGCAAAGGCAATCATAACGTATCACTCACTCTCTACGAAGGGACATCGATGGTCCGTTGAAATTGGGTCACTTTTGGCCCGGCCAACAAGTCGAACGATCTTGTAATATCGATCGAGCGTGACAGGTGCAGCGGCGGCGTTGGTTGCACCTTCGCCTGAGCCTAAGCCCAGCGACAGCTTGTGGCCCGCAAGGCACTGGCAGGCAGTGCATCCCCTGGGGCCCAGATTAGATGCAGATCTCGGATGTTTCTGCGGTCGGTCTGTCTGTGCTGGCAGTGCTGTCTGTCTGGGGGAGAGATTTTTACGACTGTTGCATCTTTTGGCTTCTGTCTCACTGAGAGAAACCAGGCCAGTCAAGCCGATTACGAAATGTAAGCAAATATTGATACTACTTTCCATTTAAGGGAGAATTCTTTAAAAATCTTTTTAAAAGACTAGAAATTAACCAGCTTAAAAATCAGTTAACTTGTTAATAACATTATTTATGCAAAAATGTATATCTTTTATACTTTTCAATCTCTATTTCTTCCTGTGTTCCACTGCTGCTGTTCAGAAGATATGTTTTGCCGGTGTCGTGTGGCCCATGTCAACTGGTTGCAGGTCGTCGTTGTAATTTGCCTCCTGGCATATGGCTTTTGCCGCAAACCGGCTTTGAGCACGCGTCTCGTCTCCTGGACGAGTCCTGGCTCAATAATTGTGCGACAGGTTCCAGGATTCCAATTCCAATTCAACCGCCAGAAGATGCGGCATCAGCAGCAGCAGCAGCGGCAACAGCAGGTGCTCAATGCGGCTGGAGGGAATCCGGAATCAGCGCCAGGCTGCTGCTGCCACTGCTGCTTACAACGAAAGGACATAAACATAAATGAGCCGATGTAATGTTGAGCCGCTGCTCCTTCTTGAGCCCATCCCCGATCGCCAGCCATCTCCCTCTATCTGTGCGTTACAGGTGCCTTTTCGGTTGCATCCCCTCCGCATTTTAATTGTGCGCCGAGCCGAGCCGAGCCGAGAGCCGGCTTCACCTGCAACTCAACTGACCTAAGACATCTTTTTTGCCCTTGCTCTTGGCCGGACTCTTCACCTTTTTCTGTGTTTCGTATATTTTTTTTTTTTAGCCGCAACTATTATTTTTATTAATAGCCAAAGTCAAAAGTCACCTGCCTGGGCACCCAGAGCTAAGGGTAGCCGGAAAACGGAACAGAACCCATCCGATCCGATTCGATTCGTTCGGAGAGAAGAGGAGGAGACAGGACCCAGACCCGCAACTTGCCGGGTCTGTGCTAAGGAGTGGGATCTCCTCTCAAGACCACTTCTAAGATCAATTTCCTTTTCCCCCCGCACGGGTTTTCCATTGTTTGTTTTTTGGGGTTGCAGCTTTCGGTGTCTCTTGATAGGCATACTTTTTATTTTATTTCATTTTCTTTTCTGTCTTTTGTTTCCATGGGGGCTTGGCCTGCGACTGGAGAGCTAACTGTTGAATAAATTCCAAACGGCATGACAAATTATGTGGGCTCAGGTGTTATGCGGAAAAAGGGGTTAATAAACCGAGAGTCACCGCTGCGGAGAAACTCCAGCATATGGCTGCGCCGAAGTATCTCCTATATCTAATCGGGTCTGAAGTGCAGGCCAACAATTTGAGGGGAATATTGTCTTCAAAAAATAATTTTCTGAAGTTGTAATAACAAAATTTTAGAGGAATGTCGATGATTAACCATTAGTTAATCAACATATCCTCATGAAAATCCAGTTAATGTACTTTAAAAGGTTTTCAAAGTACTCTAAGGAATCAGCTTTCAAAGTAAGGACCTTCTAAGAGTTCAGAGTCTCTTACCCCTTTCTATATTTCGACCTTGGAAAGTCTTATTGTCCACCTGTCATTCCTATGCAAAAGCAGCATCTATGGCATCGACTGATCGAGCTCTACATTCTTTGAGTTTTGAGCCTTACTTTGTCGGCACTTGGCGACAAGTCCTTGAACTGCATTTTTCCTTGCCAACAATTGAACTGCATACTTGTGTCTCTCCTTCCCTTCCCTGTTTGTTTTTTTGTTCATTCAATATTTTGTCAATTTCGATCAATTTGTGGCGTGCCAAAGAGCCAAGAACCCAGGCCGACGATCGGGTTTTGGCCACTGAAAGTGGTCCCCAAGTGAAATCCTGATGATTTCGTTGATTTCTGATTGCGGCTCAGTCGATGAATGGCGATAATGAGGGAAGTCGGTGATTTGTAAACTGCCAAACTTCATTTCGGGCGTTTTAAAGTGCCGCAAAATGCATTCGGACATTTCGATTACCGAAAATTGCGATCAGCAGCAGCAGCAGCAGCAGTCCTCGATGACCATTCCCCCTTTTCTCACTTTATTTCGCCAGCAATTAGTTCGAACTTCGAACACTTATTGGCGTTTTCCCCAAGGGGAAGGAGGAACTAGAAGGGGGGATGTGCTGGTGGTGGGTTACCTGCTGTAACGCGGCGACTTACAAAGGACATTCCGGAAATGCCATTTTGGACACAGATCAAAGATCACCGCGTCACCCGAAAACAGAAGCAACTTATTCCCTCCGATCAATCGAGTACGTGCTGGCATTTGTCTATAAAATCAGGTTTTCGGCCAAAGCCACCCCGAAACAAAAAAAGAGAAAATATTTGGAGCGCTTTGGACAATTTGTAACAAAATTTGGGTCTTTCAATGGGGAGGCTGTGTCCTTGATTCCTTGAGAATGTTTGAACTCAGTGAGTAAAGGGGGGGATGGTTGGTGGCATTAAATATTTACCCCACAAAGAGAGGAGTAATAAGTATCACTAAGAGTTTTCTTTTATGGGAAATATGCATTCTCATATATGTTTTTGATTCAATGATATCCCTTAGTCATTTCCCTTCTTCCCAAAAAATCCATCAGTTATTTCTCTTTTAGCTTTCAATTTTATTTTCCAAAAAATCATACGGTGTCTAATTAAACATAAATACAATACAAAAATCATTGGGTATTCTACAAATTAAAAGTAAACTAAAACAATTCGCATTCAAATCGTTGGGTATAAATAATCAGGGGAGGATACTGAATTTGGACAAGTGGTCGCCAAGTGGTATTTCATTCGTTGGTGGTGTTCTTTGGTACGTTTAGCTGCCAATTTTGGGTTAAGTTTAAACCAAATCGATACAGGTTAATGCAATAAATTAGATTACTTAACGAGTTAGTTACGAGCTAGCAGAAGAGTCTTGTTTCCATAACTAACCATAGGTATTTATGTACAGGCTTACGGGCTACAGTTGAGCGGAATCTTAGTGGGAATGTGTGTAACAATAGTGCTTAAATTCTAGGTAAATCTTTGCCGAGGCCTAAACAAAACAAACTTTGGCTTCTTAGCAGCGACTTAGACCAACTGTGTGTGTGTGTGTCTCTCTTGGGGTGTCCTTAGCTAATACTGGGATCCAGATTAGGATCTGGGCGTCCTTTGCCTGGGTCAGCAACTGCTGCTGCTCACTTCCATCTTGAGGGGCATAAGGTCCTGTGGCTTGATGTCCTCCAGCGGAGCCTCCTCGTGCCGGCTCTCCCGATGGCGTCGCAGATCCACCTTCCGCTGGAAGGATTGATCGCAAAGCCCACAGCCGAAGGGCTTGTACCCAGTGTGCTTCCTCATGTGCGTGATCAGGTTGGAGCTCTGGCTGAAGGCCTTCAGGCACACGGTGCACTTGTGTGGCTTCTCGCCTGGAATCATAAGAGAAATCAATAAACACATTAGTCTCTGCTAGTCGTAAGTTATTAATTGAGCTTTACAGCAATTAGACAAATTGAAAGGCGATAGAAATCTGACTCTGGGGTGGGTTTGTCCACGCTTCAGACATATTTGCTATATATGGAAATTTCCCCCAGGATAGCTCTGATTTCCCCGGAAAACCCCACTCACCGGTGTGTATGTAGGTGTGCTTCTTCATGTCCGACTTCTGGTGGAACCGCTTGCCGCAGTACTGGCAAGGATATGGCCGGGTGTCGCTGTGGATGAGCAGATGCGTGGACAGGGTGGATGAACGCTTGAAGCTCTTGCCACACTGTTTGCACTGAAAGAAAATAAAAGAAGAATAGAAAAGAGAATTAATTTAAGACACATTCTAAGCAGGCGAGTCACGGTAATGCCCGAAATGTCCCATATTTGAACAGCCTGTGCGTAGCCCCAAAAAAAGCCGAGCAAAATCTGAAAAGAATGGCTTTAGCTTTATATATATAGACACACTCGCGGTGTGTGTGTGTGTGCCTGAGCCAAATTCTCAGTGGCAACATGAATTAAACTAGATTTGTGAGTGCTCAAATATTTGTTGTACAGGTGACGACAACAACCCCTCGTCCGAGGGAAAACCCAAAGGTAAGCTCCACTATATTCGCTTATTTTTCGCAGAGAAACAGCTATGCAAACAGGGGGCTGTCTCCTCGGCCCAATGCTAAATCTCAAGTGAAACACTTTCCAGCGAAGAGTATAGATATACTCGCCGTGTATTTGTGGGCCAAACACAGCTGGGACTCGATCGGATCGATCGCGGATTGGGCGAGCTGGCAACCGAGAGATGGAGATCCATGGGGCTGGGGCTGTAACATCTTCGGCTGTCGGTTGTCAGATTAAATGTTTAAACAGTTTGCGTGTTGCAGCAACATGCAAGCAGCAGGCAGCCAAGTAACCAAACATTGACACTCGGCCAGCTCACAAAGCCACTCAAATCGCTGGGACAACTCAGCCCCGGGCTACGTGGGCGACATTTATTAAAAATAATATATAGCCAACTCGAAAACGAAAACGAAAAATGGGTAAAAGTGAGACAGTTTTTTGTTGTTTCCCTCTAAAAACCCAGCGTAATTTACAAATTGACACAAGTGTCTGTTGTGTCTGCCTGAATTTCTTTCTCCCTTATTGATTTTAATTTATATTTTTCCCCCTCCGCGTTGTTTTTGGGATTTTCTATTTGCGCATTGCATTCGGAGTGGACCATATCCACACTGGCTAGACTCGGAGACCCAATTAGTTGCTCTATTGTTAAGCTGCGCTCGCGGCCTGAGCCGTAATGTCAATTTGCTTAGCTTCGACAACGGAACGGAAGTTGGCAAAACTCGAAAAAAAACCGAGAGGAAAAAATAAGCGAAGGAGAAACCCCAAAGTCTGAGTCAGCCGGGTGGGCCTCCTACATGGAACAGGGAACAGATGTAAAGCACGAATTACAGAAAAAAAAAAAAGGAAAGAAAGAGTGCCCGCGCCTGCGCCAGTGACTCTGGCAACTGTCTTCTCCCTTTGGCCATATGGCGGCCAGGTCCTGCAGCCTGGAAACCTATCGCATTTCACTGACCCTCGGCTCGAATGTGTGAAAAAAAACGAAGGTAAACGAAGACTCGCGGCGGGTGTTGATGGATATAAACTCAATATGACATCGGGGGTAGGCATAAGGTCTGACCCCTACCCCAGGCGAAGCCTTCTCGGGTTCCACGGGGTCGTGTGCCCGCTCGATGGGACAACAATTTAATATCGAAATGACAATTATGATTGTAATTCGTACATAAATCTTCCCGAACCCCCTCCACTCGCGCTAATCAAAATTATTTGATTAACTAATTGCGTGATTTCGATGGGGCTTAATTGAATTTCCATAGAGCTCTATCTCTTTGGGTTGTATTACCAATTTTATGACAGTATTTGCTGTGCCACTTTTCCAAATTGAAAGTGGGCAGCAAGCGGAGGGCTATATTTCCCTTGGCCTCGGCGACAATTAAAACCTTTCGAGGACGAAATATGAAACAATTAACACAGGGGAATTGCCGAGGACACGCAATGCTTATGCAATGGATATATATCTATCGACGAGGCTCCATACACGTGATAAACCCATTAGATTAGACCGGACGAGAGTTCAGAGATTTTTCAAGCGATTTGCCCTCAATTTTCCCTAGTTTTTTTTTCTTCCCTGCATCAATATCCTGTTTGAGACTGCTTACCTGGAAGTTCCTGCCGCTGCGCTTCTCCTCGCCTTCGCCTTGGTACGAAGAGGAGCTGGACGAGCGACGCGCAACATCTGTGGCCGTCGAGTCAGGATGTTGCTGCTGCTGCTGCTGCTGATGATGATGATGCAACTGCTGCTGCTGGGGCTGTTGGTGTTGATTACGCATATAGCCAAACTCAGCGGCAGCCACCAGGCCCATCAGAGCTGCTGCCGAGCGATTCTCCTGCTGCTCATCCTTGATGTGATGCGGCTGCTGCTGCTGTTGTTGCTGGTGCTGCTGCTGCTGCTGCTGCTGGGACTTGAGGTGCTGGGTGAGCAGCTCAAGATTGTTGCCCGTCAGTCCGGCCATGAAGGCACTGCGGTGGGCATACAACTGCTGCTGGGCCACGTCGAACTCCAGATCCCGAACAGGATTCGTTGACGGAGCGGATAGCGAGGAGATTGGCGACTGCAGGGAGGATATGGAGGCTGTTCGGCGCTCGTACTTGAACTTCCTCACTATGGGATCCACCTGGTGCTCTTCCTCCTCCTCCTCATTCTCCATTTTCAGGGCATACTGCTCCCGACGTGCTGATCTTTCGCACATCGAGGCAGGCGACCAAATGATGTTACCCTGCGATCGCTGGCGCTGCTGCTGAGGGGTTCCGGAGCTCTTAAGATTGACCGCCCTGAGTGGCGGTGGGGTCACGTTCAGAGCCTGCATCGGATGCAAAGGCTCCACCTCACCGCTGCTGGAGCTGCTCCGGCTGCTGTTGTGACTGCTGCTGTTGCTGCTGCTGCGGTTGTGGTACTGCTCCTGGTCGCACAGATCCGACTTGGTGCGATGCTTGGTGCTCAAGTTCAGCGGCATGTCCTCGTCCTGCTCCTCCTGCCTGGCCAACTCGCTGCTGCTGCTGTTATTGTTGTTATTATTGTGGCTGCTAAGCTGCAGCTCGTGCTCCTTTTCGGGGGTCAGGGCGTAGTCACGATCCCGCTGACCCAGCACTACGGAGGCTGGCGATTTGGGAGTCATGGGTGTGAGAGGTGTGCCCAGAGCCGTGGCCGAGGACAGCAGGAACTGGGGCCATAGCAGGGCACTGGAGTAGAGCAGCGGGTTGTACAGAAAGGGAAGATCTGAGAGGGAAAATTTACGTAGAGGTGTTTTTTAGTTGGATTTTAAAATGAGGAGGTCAAGGGTATTGTTTTTAATTTAAAGATATACCTTGTAAATTTAGGATTCTTGGTAAAACCTAAATAAAAATTAATATTTAGACCTTTTCCTATATGTGGAGTTTGGTTTAACTTTACATAATTTGATTCTAGCTTTCTAAGTCTTCAATAAATTACATTTAATTTATTTAATTTGGTTTAAAATATTTAAGAATAGCTTCTTTGAAAATGTAGCTAAAAGAAAAGATCCTTAAGACCTTCATAAGGTTAAATTTAATCAAATTTCTAGTTCCTAGTAAATTATTATTAATTTTTCTAGTTTCTAAATATTTTTACTAACTTGCAAATCCTTGCCTCAGCAACTCTATAAATTTTTCTACCGTTTTTCACATATCTAAAATTAACATTTTTCCTATTAAATCTTTTATAAATTCCTGAGTTTCTTTACTATATCTTAATCCTTTTTTAAGCTCTGAAACTCACCTCTTCCGTTCAGTTTCTGAGCTGCAGCGGAGGCAATCACGGTATTGAAGGCGGATGCCCGCTGCATCCACTGCTTGTCGAGGGCGGCTCCATTGTAGGCTGGACTCGGCTGCTGCGAGTGCGGCGATGGGGGCGGCGATAGATGGTTCATATTGATCTCGTTTCTCACTTGGCTAATACTTTGCCTTTAACTCTTTATTCCTCTATCTGTGGGCTGAGGGATATATCGATCCTCAGTTGGGTTTCACTTTGCACACAAATCTCACTTTCGATCGCAGAGATCTCTTGGTTGACTTTTAAATATTCGGCTGTGCGGGATTCTTGGCTCACTGGAGGCGAACACGTCCGTATCGCTCGGTGCTTCGCACCTGACTGAATCTTTGGCCGATTGCTCGGTTCTAAATTGAGCCAACGGTGAAGCGACTTGGCCCGAAAAAAAGGTTCAAATCGAGCTCAGTTGTGAGAGTGCTGCTTCAGTGTGAGTGTGGCAGCAAGCCGAATCAAAACGAGCCCTCGCTGTGTTGGTGTTGGCGTTGGCTCTTTTGGTGGTGGCTCTGGCCCTTGACTGTGTGTGAGTGTGTGTGTTGCCAACTCTGGTTTTTCACCTTTGGCAGCAGTTGGCGGCTGTTGCAGTTGCTGCCGATGTTGCTCTCTGCCTTTGCCTCTGCCGCTGCTGTTGTCCTGCATGTTGTAAGGGTCAAGACGCACAGTTAGGAGTAGTGCTCCTCAAGCCCTCCTCTTCCTCCTCCTCCCCCTCATCCTTCTCCTACTCCTCCTCCAGATACCGATCGTGAGCTCTCCCGCTCCTGGCTTCTGGCTCTGTTGTTTGGCAGCACGCGTTTCCCTACTAATTGGTATGCAGTTCGACTTTGGCGGGCGTTCGTTGTTGTCCTTTTCCCGCTGCCGTGTAACTGTTACAATTGCTCTTGGCTGTTGGCTGTTGACTGTTGCCTTTGCCTTTGCCTTTGCCGTTGTTCCTGCTGCCACCAACTGTTGTTGGCTTGGGAATACTCCAAAGGGCGGGGAGAGGAACGGATAAAGGATCGAGGACAGTGGACGAAGGCGGCAACCGGGAGGGGTGACTTACAAATATTTATGTGGATGGATCTGCGCATCTAACAGCTGTCGCGGCCACTCGAATTGAGTGCATTTTTAGGTAATTGTTTTAGATTATGCCTCGATTGCATTTAGATTTTGGGCAAGATTGGAAATAGACACTTCTAGTTTTTAAAATTTTTATAAAATATATTTAAGGTATATTAATTAATAGTAACAACACAAGTCAAAAAAATATCCAAAGCTTAAATTTTACAAATTCAAATTGAGTTTATTCAAAGTTACAGAAATGCGTGATTTGGTTTTAGGTTTCAGTTGTGGTTTATCAATAAGCCACTTCTTTTTACCTTTTAACGTAATTATTTGTTTGGAAATTACCCAGAATTTTAATGGACTATAAACTATTAAAAATATTAATAATATTTTTATTTAAATAACTTAAGAAGTTGTTATTTCATTGCAGAGTATTTAAATTTGCTGTATTTGCAGTGAAGAACACTATAAAAAATATATATTCTTGGTCAGCATCAAGGTCTAAGCCAATTTAGGGATTTTGGTAGACAAAAATGTATTAATTTTTAAAATGGGTTCCGTTACTAAAATGGGTTTTATTATTAAAGTTATAAGTATTATATCTCCCTGGATGATTGCCAGAAGCCAATCCGATTCCTTCAAGCTTTTTGCTTATAAGAAAGTTTTCTTTTAAAATAAATTTGTAGGCCAAAGAATTCCCAATGAGCTTAACATTAATTGTATAATCTTTTTTAACTATTTTTAATATATTCTCTTACTTAATTTGCAATCTTTCGTATTTTCATTGCTGAATAAAATGAAAAACTATCAGAATTTAGACTACAAGTCCTCCTTGGATCCTTCTCATTAAAAACACTCTCAAAAGACCAACACCTGCCACTTTCTCCCTCTCTGGCTAGCTGCACCTTTTCCGAGCCCGAGCTTATCCTTCTTCGTTCGGGGTCCTCCTTCGCCACGCTTGGCCACCTCGTCCTGGCCGCCACGATACCAGTTTATCTAAGAGTATCCTTGGCTCGGTACACACCTGCCTAGAAAACAAGTCAAAAGGAAGACACGGCGGCGGGCGCGCACTTCCACATTTAACGATCCTTTTCCTTCGGTGGCGTCGGCAATTTTTCTTCATCCCCTTCCCTTGCTTATTTTTTTGGCGCAATTTCCTTGAAAGGACATGTGCCACGATGAGGCGACACCGACATTCCAATGGACACGAGTCCGCCACGGGTGCCGCCGCTGCAGATCTAGCGAAGCGTGCTACGTAGCTACGAGGCCTGAAAAGCGGGCCAAAATGGGGGAATTTCAACTGCGATGAGGGCTGGCTCAAGTCGGTGCCATCGTTGCGCTTGGCAGCGTTTCTCTCCTCCTCGATGGCTAAGGGCGCGTGCCTCATCCCCTCCGGCTCACTCCCTCAACCCCTATCGCTGTGTAACGGATTCACCTTATGCCGCTCACATCTATCGTCGTCCGATATGCGCAGTCGTGGCGGTGTTCACTCAGAGAAGAGTGTTCTTAAGGTTTTATTTTATTATGCGATTTATTTATTTTATTTACGGAAATAATATGCCAAGCTTTAAAGATTTATTTGGTTTATTTTATTTATTTATTTATTGTACTCTGTACTCCAAAAGTTACAAACTTAAGGTACAGTCGGGAATCGGCCATAGCAGCGGTGACTTTCGGCCGGAATGGGTGTTCCATGTAAGCTTACTTATAGGTTTTTACAAATAAATTAACAATTAACAATTAACATAAATTATTACAAATTAAATAACAGTTTTAGCGAAATGAGGAACGGAAAGAACATGTTTAGATGAGATGTAAAAGGCTAGCTGATTTAAGAAAGTCTATGATTAGCTGGAGGTTTGCAAAATTAGGGTTAATTAAAAAATCCGTAAGTTTAATGTTTGGTAAATTTGGTTTATTTTATTTATGCAAGTTGTATTAATATCATTTTAAAAAGTTCAGGCTCCAATTATTTATTGTTATTTTAAATATAAAAAAAAATATATTCGTGATTCCGTTAGTTTGAATTTTATATATCTTATATATATAATGTTATGATAACTATAAATAATATATGCTTGCATAAATTTAACTTTGTTTTAAAACCATATTATACCTCTGATCTTAAGACTACTTTTCGGCATAGAACTGACTTTTGCAGTCACTCCTTTTAACCCATATATTTTTTCGAGTGCCTTGCAGCAGTCGTAAATAATTTCCCTCTTCTGTTTTTCATATCGGCGACATTTTATTTACGACACCCTCCGATTCCAAGATCCCCTGCGTTGTGTTTGCTTTCCCGCTTGGCCAAATCGCATTCGGAAATGCCGCTGCACTTGGCCTCTTGGCTCGTAGCTCGTGGCTCTCAGCCCGCCAATCGCTGATTGGCCAAAGCGGTTGAGAGGGCGGGTAACACACACACACGGAACGGGTTTACCTGTAAGTGGTGAGTGTGGCCTGAGCTCAGGTGAGGTGAGTTTGCAGCCAGCTTCGACGGAGGTTGTGTGGGCTGCTTGGACCGTTAGAAGTTGGATTGGCTGAATGGAGACTCGGGTGATGAATGGTCCAGTGGCTTTGGTGAATGGTTGGGAGATCTTTCTTTGATTCCATCCCATGGGGATTTTTGTAATTAAAAAGTGTATTAATGTTTTATTCCAAAGAAAACGTATTTAACGCAGAGGGAAATTATATAAAAAATGTTTTTAAAAAATAATTATTAGTTTTTTAATAAGATTAGAGATATTTTCTTATCATTTTGATATTAAATCAAGGATATAGGTGATTCTTTTATTATGTAAATTCTAGATATCAATTTGTAATAATAAAAAAATCAATAAAAAACATATCTTTAAAGATATGATTTTACTTCTTATTTTCATCTTATTTAACATACCACAGAAATAAGTTTACTCAATTAAACAGGGAACAAATTTGTTAAATATTTCTTACCAATTGATATACCAAAACAACTTTGCTTCCCCCCGCTGCTGAGATTCCAGGCTGGACTCTTCTCTCCTCCTGCAGCTCAACCTCACCACCGATCCTTACTGATTTATCGTACTATCTGCCGACATCGTTTAAGGCACCGAGAGACCATTTAAGTATTCTCTATTTGTCTCACAGTGGGTGCTGGTCAGGGGGCTGCTTCTGCTGCTGCTGCTGCTGCTGCTGCTGCTGCTGCTGCTGGAAAATTCCTTACAACAAATCAGACGGAAATCTGTAATAAATTTATTATTATGTAGCCTGGCCATGCGGATTATAATTGTCTTGGCAACAAATGGAGGCCGGAACGGTGCCCATGGCGAGGCGACATTGGCCACTGCCTGGCTACTGGTTATGAGCACGAGCACCAGGAGCGGACTCGCAGTCGGATTCGGATTCGGACTGGGAGTAGGAGTAGGAATAGGAGTCGGAGTCGTCCCTGTCGTCGGTTCATATCGTGCAGATTGTTGGCAATTATTAAAATGATAATTGCACAAATCTGGCTATCAATTGACGACCATCGAAGACCTTAGGCCAGCCGACCGACCGACCAAAACGAGCGAAAGCCGCGCACAGCAGCGAAGGAAGCCCCCGGGTGCAGACGCATGCGCAGATGCCAGTTCCCAGTTCCCAGTTGCCAGCTCTCCAGCTCTTGGCCTGGTCTTGCTCTTGCTCTTGGCTCTCGGTTTGTTGGCCATTTACTGGGCCTCTTATCATGCGGCGTTGGAGCGCTGTGCGGCTTTTCGCCAGCGTTGACAATTTGGTATTAATTTAAGACAACAACAGCGGCAGACCAGGCCCAGTCGGGGCAACAGTTGGCCACTTGGGCCACTGCCACTGGGTAGCCAGCAAAACAAAAGACGGACATTTACATGCTGCCAACGAGGCTAACAATGAAATCTGCGTAGTTTGTTTTGACCCAACGCGGTAGGGGGAGTGCGGCTAGCTTAGTCAGAGTTGAGGTATGACCAGAGTTGGGAAGGTAACTTAAATAGATCAAAGAATTAGAGGTAGAAATATTTTTAAGCTTTATTTTCGCCACATAAAGGTGAAGTTTAAAAAGTATAGTAATTAATTTTCACAGCTGCCTTTTAAGTCTAATAAATTGAGCAATGTTTTTCCAAAAGATTTCGTAATAAAATAGGAGTAATGTGATTCTTCGACCCATAAAAACCTTGCAATAGTTTTATTTAAATTGTAAATACATTTTTTTTATATTATTTTTATATTTATATATTTTTCTAGAGGATAATACATTTGGTCACACAAAATAGCTTTCGCTGCTTCGCTCTGCTTAGCTTTGCTTAGTTTTCCTTTGTTTTGGGCCAACTTTTGTCCCTCGACTGCGTCTGCGCACAATTATAAAACAAAATTGATAAAATTATTGTGGCTGTTGCTGCTGGCTGCTACTGTGGGCCAGGCCCGAGTCCCGAGGAGCCACGATGGGCGATTAGGCCAAAGCCAAAAGGTTGCCAGTTGCCAGTTGCCGTTGACCAGAAGTTGCAGGGAGCAGCCGAGACCCCATTCGCATGATGAAAATCAGCGAGTGCCGCAGGAAGCCACTGGAATCTATGGTAATACGGCTCTCGGATGCTGGGATGGGAGCTCGTTCCGGCTGCTAGGTGGCTAAATGAAATTTATTTCAATTTCATTCGATATTAATTGCAAATGGCCATAAGATTGAATTCCAATGGCCTGCCCTATTTGGAGACGGAGTGGAGGCCTAACAAATCGGGCCAGGCGACTTCTCACTCGCGGACAATGTCGGTGGCTTGTTAGGACTGTGTGTTTCTTGGCTCCTGACCAGGCCTCCGCCTCCTCCAGGGGGCTGTGGCGCCACGACAACGATTTCGGGCTACAAATAAGGCACCGACCGGGGGTCTCGCCCGCACAAATCTCTGACAGTTGAACGCCGTTTGTCGTTTGTCGTAATTAGCAGCCAAATGGTTAACTTACGATACCTTACCTTACCTTTCCTTTCTCCCGTCTCCTCCTCCTCCTCCTCCTCCTGCTGCCACTATTTTGACCATTTCTGGAGCTGGAACTGTGCGAAAGTTCAGGACGGAGGCCAGGGAATCGGAATTGGTTGGTCGGTCGGCTGACTTTCGAAATGGCAACCCACACGCTGACACAATTAAGCCAAACACATGTCGTCCCTGGCGGAGATAAGCCATTTATTAACTTTTCACAAGACCTCCAAATGATGCCATAATCTCCGCTTACGGTTAGACATATGGGAGAGGAGCCGCCGAGAGGGCTATCTGCCCGGCAGCCGAAAGATGCAAACAGATAGAACGGAAGGAGGATCTATTAAGGCTGCCAAAGTCGACGGGGGGATACTCTCTGATTGTTCTAAAATTCCTGAGAATAAATCTGTAATAATATGAGATTTGTGCAGCCTAAACTTTAAATTTAGTTAGGGTTTTCACCCTATTTCAAAGATAAGTATAAGTATAAGTATAAGTAGTGATCCTGTTAAAACATCTCAGCTAAAATATAGCCTCCTTTACTCCCTTCAAGCTTAATTGCTTAATTTATTCTACCGATCATCTCGCTCGACTAAGTTGTAATGCCCCAACTCGGGACGGTAATTTACTGCTGCTAAACTGCGGCTACTGTTTCGCTTCGGGGACCTCCAACGAGCGCCGCTTGACAAGATCCCAGGCAGCAAAACAAACCCAAAGGAAGCTGCGGCTGAAGCTCGGCCAACAATTGAACTGCAATAAAACAATTTACCCAAAATAGCGCTCGGCCCAAGAGCAATCTGCTGGTTAACCCGACATCAGACTGCAGCGGCACTTGGAGAAAAAACTGAGTAGTTTTAGAGGAGTTTACTTCCTAAGTTAGCTACCTTTCTAATTTAATTTAATTTTAAATATTTGTTTAAAGCAAAACATCTGTAAGATATTTTCTAACTATCCAAGCAATAGACTTTATTTGCAATTATACCAATTTTATGAAGTAAAAGCACCCTTTTTGCTTATTTACTTTTTGTGTCAGTGCTTAACTGCTGCTGGGACTGGGCCCTGGGGCAACATTTATCATTGAAATGTGGCGTGCGGCTTCTACGCAGTCGCAGCAGCAGCCGTAGCCGAGGATGCTTTGCGGCACCAAAACGAGCTCCCGAAACTCTCTTTTGACTTTGGCGGTTGCTTTGCATATATGCAGTGTGTGGCAGCAGGGCTCCAAAGGGGCGGCAGGGGCGTGCCAGTTGGCCGATAAACTAGCCAGTTTAGCTGGCCAGTCAGCCGCGTAAGTCAGAGGCAGTTCGGCAGACTGTGGACCGGGAAAATCAATTCATTGGCAACCGAAGCGAACTGAAACTGAACAGATTTCCCTTTATCTCCTGGCGGCAGCCTCTAGCCTGTCCGTCTCGGCTGGGCGGCTGATTTGCATATGTTTTGGTGCTCCCCGGCACTTGGGTACTTTGTTGCCTCGATACTGGCCACAAAGGCCCTCATAATTGCTTGATTTAGCGACCCATTCAAGACGAGTAGTCGGCGCCAGTCGCATCTCTGGCCCACAGCCTCAGGCGATCGCTGCTTCTCAAGTTCTCGGGCTATCCCCTCGGGTGCAAATTGTCGGCCGAGAATGCTACGTGTGGCGCTGACTGCACGGAGAGAAATCTAAAATCATAATATAATAAAATTATAGATGGTATGAAAATTTATTCTAGCTTTTCCTCTTCAGAACAACAAATTTTTTATGTGTTTAATATATCATTTAATTCCAGTTGAAGCCCTGGTTCTAGGCACCCCTTTTTCTTTTCGGTGCCAACTCCACTGTTATGGTTTTCGCTGTTGTTGTGATCACAGTGGTTGTGGGTGTCGTGGCGGTTTGTGTCGCGTAAATTGCCAAGCAATTCATAAATGTCAACGCGTCTTGCATGAGCGATGGAAACAGGCTGCTGGGAGGCTCCAAGTTGGGGAGATTTATGTGTTTGTTTGGCCAGTCGCATTGGTTGGTCAACAATTAGAAAAGGTTCAAGAACCCAAAGCTGGTTAATCTAAGCAGAATCTCAAGATACGGCACAGATTGAGCAGAGAAATGTCATGGGAACATAAATGTAATTAAACATTCTAGAAGGATAATGGATTAATCTTTTGGAAATCTATCCTTCACACTTTACCTTAACAATTTTCTGTGAAGAAATGTTTTCTTATGTAAACAAAATCTATTTCCAAAAGTAATACTTGATCTCTAATCACTTTAAATCAAATATCTTGTCACTCCAACTATAGCTCTAGTAGGATACCATAAAATAAAATTAAAACACGCTCAATTTTTGCCACCAGTTCGAGCTCTTTGCTCCTTTGCCATCCTGTTGACTTCCAACTGTCCTCGTCTCGGCCTCTGATCAAAATATTTGCATAAGCAGAAGCCTGAATTACAGTTCAAGTCCGAAACCTCGACGCCGGAGAGCGAAAGGCAAAAACTAAAGGTAAGCAGCGGCGTCATGTGCGCTCAGATACAGATGCACCGAGCTGAAACCCAACCAAGTCAACGACGACAGCAGGCACGCGCCCCGAATCCCGAGTCCCGAGCCCAGGAACTCAGGTAGTGCCAGGCAGCCTGCCAAAAGGAAGGCAAAAAAAAGGCAAAGAGAGCAAAAAAGGACCCAGAAATGTGCAACTGTTGGGCAAGCGATCGCACGGGTGAATAACCCAGGAGATGTTGCTCAGGGAATCTCGATCTAGTGGAGCTTAGTTTATAATTTTCGGCAGGAAAAAGCTGCTGCTGCTGCTGCTGCTGTTGCTTCTGCTGCTGATGATGATGATGGAAGATGTTATCGTATCTAATATCTGTGCGCGCTGCTCGATCAAATTACAGTTCCGGTCAAGATTGAGCATTTGGTTCCGCTCTGGACCCAAAGGACCAAGGGTATCCTGCCCGTTAACCTCAACTTAATGATTTGGCCGCCGACGCTGACGCTGACGCTGCCTTTGGTTGCCTTTGCTGCCTGCGCTTCAAGTGCAGCATATGGCGTTTTCCCCGCTCGCTGTGGCTTCAGCACAACTGACGCAGGATACGCAGGACGCAGGATTGCAATGCCAGCCTACCTACGAGCTCACTTCCTATCCTCCATCCATTCCCCATGCCTCTTTCATCCGGGAATATGTAAAAAGATCAATCAAATATTGAGTTCCCTTCGTCGAGTTTGACGCTCCCTAGAAGGAATTCTACTTGTATCTAGATGCCACTTGACTCTGGCATTTTTTTTAGCATTTATACCGTGTAATCATAGGTATTGGGGTTTGCAGGGTATACGTATACTAAGGGTATGCCAAGGATTCATAATTTGAATTAGAAAATATGATAAAATACAATAACTGATTGCATTTGAAGCATTTGAAAATAGTTGCAGTATATTTTTTTAAGAAATAAAATGTAATTCCTCTTCGAATATATACACATATCCTTTCCAATTATCTAAGAACTTCCTTTTGTTCCAGGACATCACCTAGTCCATTACTGTAAAATTCTTTTTGTGAACCTTTGCTTAACAGGCAGTTTTTATTTTCTTTATTTTTTCTCGAATGCCGGTGCTGCTGTGCACCTGCTTGTAGCCTTTTTGGTGCCAGGACGCGCGTCTGTTGACCGCAATCGTGGCCCAGGTCTCGCCAGGAAAGCAGGACAAAGCAGAAATAAGTACCGCACTTACAGGCCTCGGCAGACAGCCGGCATACTTACATATATGCACAAGTGTATGTGTCTCGCTGTTAACTGTTAAGCTTGGCGGGCTTACATCGTTGAGGACTCCGAGAATCCTGGGGAGCAAGGATCCAGCCGAGCGTGTGCCAAAAACCGAAACCGCAGCCTGCCTTACACAAAAATCGCAAAAGCCAAAACGAATCGCAGCTCCTCGTCGTTCGTCCTGGGCCCCACAAACCACTTTCGTTTATTTTAATTTGGCCTGCGGTCTTGGGGATCGGGTAGAGATCGGAGATCGGGGTAGAAGCTTTGGGGAATCGAGGATCGGGGAATTGGCAGCCAGCCTGCTGCAATCTGACAAGAGCCTGCTGCATTTAATAACTGTTTTCGTTTTTGCCGCTTATATATAGGGATACCCTTACAAAAGGCAACGTAACTGTGACCAGAGATCAACGCTCCTTTTTTTAATGAAATTCCGAAATCTCCCAGAAGTCTTCCTGAATTACCATAAATTTTAAATTAAATATTTTCTGGTATATAACTTTTAAAAGTATTAAAATACAATTAACTACAGGGCTACTGTTGCAAGGGTACTTAAACTTCGGTTCCCCTAAACTGGATATTTCTTTTATGTTTTCTGTTTCCCAGCTCATCTGCTCGTGTGCGTAAGACCCCGGAGTGCTCACGACCTGGTCCTGGATCTGGACACTCTATAGCGGTTTGTGGTGCACGTGCCACTTTTTGCAGCTTGCCCGAGATGTCCACCGGTCGGTCGACCGACTTCTTATCTCCCCAAACACCGCGCCTTGAGTTTAATTAAGTTTTATTTATGTTAACGAGCCCCTGGCTTTTAGCCAAATCAAAGCCTAGGGCTCGGTTTTGGCTCCCAGATTCGTCAGCTCAATGCAGAAGTTAGTCATGGAATTTTCTATCATCGGTAGAAGGGCTCAAACAAAATAATAAAATAATATAAATATTTATTTATTTATTAAATCTTCATAACTTTACATATCCCAATTGTATTTAAAACATAAATCACTTCAGTTTTTCGCTGAATTCATATACCGAATTTCCTTATTTCTTTTTTATATTTTGTATGGATGTAGGGATATAATAATAATATAAATAAAAATATAAAACTCGAAAGCACAGCCCCGATTGAAGTAGAAATGGCCTTTGAAGCATAAGAAATATTTAGAGCACCAAGCTAATATAGTAAAATAAAACATAATAACTTCACATATCCAAATTTAATCTAAAACATAAATCACGTCCGTTTTTCACTTAATTCATATATTTTGCGTGAGTATAGGGAGGGGATAAAAAACCTCCGGAAAGCGAAGCCTTGATAAATGTAAAATTTAGAAAAGTCTTTGGCCGCAAAATAAATATTTCAAGGGAGGTACCCGGCATAATAATATAAATAAAAAAATAAAAAACAAAACCAAAAGAGAGTGTTTTCCAAATAATAAAAGTTTAAAAATAATATAAATAAAAAAACAAACCAAAAACTGATGTTTTCTAAATACTACCAGCGTACATGTGGGAATAAAAATGGTCCGGCCTTACCGACCTTACCTCGATTGAATTTGGAAAAGGTCTTAAAAGCATACGAAATCTTCAGATCTCAAAATAAAAACAAAATAAAACAAGCGCATCATGGATTGACTATTAATTTAGAGAAGTCTTTGGAGAGATACAATCTTTCAAGCCCAATAAATTAATTTATATATAAATATACATTTTATTTATTTTACATTTTCAAAATAATTAAACGAACACAATAATGTTTACATGGTGTAGGAAGTAAAGTCAGTAACGTCAGTAAATTACGTAAGGTAAAGTCAGCAAAGTCAAAGACGCACACCATGTATAGTATATAGCTGAAGAACATAAAACCATATAAAGCTCAAACAGCTATAACAGAAAGCACAAAAACTCTGGTAAAAATAAAAAAAATAAAAAGCAAGAGCAAAAAACATGAAATAACTTCAAGAAAGAGGTCTGTACTGCTCAACATTCAGAAAACGAATGAATTCCTTGAGAGGTAGGAAGAGTCTCAATGGCATACTTGATGGGGTTTCCTTATTTATGTTTTTTTAAATCCCAAAAACGAATTATTTGTATTTATATGTATTTATTATTTTGTATGTGGTGTGCTATGTGCTGCTCAGACTGGCGGAAAGGCCCCGCAAAGCGCTCTATTGATTGTCGGAAAAGCCCTCCAAAGTGGTGCTATGATTGACGGAAAGGCTTCTTCTTCTCTTAACGAGAAGTGCCCCCCAAGCCAAGCCTTGATAGATGTTGAGTCCTCCCATAGCCCATCTTTAAGTGATAGAGTTCCTGCAGACTCCCTCCGAAGCATGGCCCCGATCGAAGTTGAGTCCCTCGAAGGCACAGCCTCCATAGACCTCAAGGCCCTCCAAAGCGGATCTTCTATTGACCTTCAAAGCGCATCATCGAAAGCATATATATACCCTGAAAGCAGTACCGAAGTCCAGTCTGAAGATTCTGTTCAGGCTTTATATATAAAAAAATCGTTTGTATCGTCAAGCAGCGATCAATTAAATTCACGATGATAATTCAAATAAACCATGTGAAGAAGTCCTTAGAATGATGACGGATTTAAGCTACATTATTATACATTTGCATTTTAATTACAAGTTAATGGAAATGCTGAAATTCGATTAATTATTGTATCTTTACATTTTAATTATAAGTTAATGCAACTTACAGTCTTTGGAAATGCTGAAATTATGCTGAAGTATTATACATTTACATTTTAATTACACGTTCATCCAACCTGTATTCTCTGAAGTTTTTCTGGGTTTTAATTGAATTTTTCAGTTTCAGTAAATCAAGACTCGACCGGGTTAAACAGATGTTTTAAAATTTTGAATTTTGATACTTGGTGTTGGCCTGAAAAAACCCGAATGAGAAAATGTTTTGAAGTGTTTCGTTTTTTATCATTTTATTGTGACAGCAAATGCAGAGTTCGAAAATAGCCGACTTTGTTTTTGTACTACAAAATATTCTCTTGGATAAAATATATAATATATTCCGAAGGTATTCTGGATGTGCCTACATATATTCTTTTATGGACTTACAGCAGATATTAAAATGAAGGACAGTATTTCGATTTATTAACCTAATAAGAACTAACAACAATAAAAACTTTCCAAATTAAAATTAATGATTTTTTGCCTACAGTTACGTTATTTTTTTTAATTTAGATCTTTTACAAGGTTAAGACAATTTTTATGAAAAAAAAAACCTTTATTAAAAGGCTATTTTCTCCGTCAGACTCAACTTCTTAATTGGTATTTTCCATTTTCATTTTTCAAAATTTCTCAAATCTTATATATGTATGTATATCCTGCAACATTTTCTATAATTCACTTTAGCTGATCAAAAGCCTGTCGAAGCATCTGATTGCAGAGCGCTGCAAAGGGATTGATTTCCACGAGCTAAAAATAAAACAAGGATTACTGGAGGACTCTTCAGTTGTAATATCATCATTTTTTACCTGTTCTTTGGCAAACTTGCTGCCCAACTGAGCTGCTGCCTCAAAATCAGAGCGAGCTGCATCCAAATTATCCAGTTTGCGATACAGAACACCGCGCTGGCATAGGGCGTGGCTCTTGGTGCGGTTCTCCTGCGGACTAGCCAGCTCTACGGCTTTATTTAAGTCAGCCAAAGCCTCTATATTACGAATATTTACATATTAAAGCTGTTTACGAATTGCGGAAAACGTAAATCATGATCTAATTAAGTTTTGACCCACCTTCCTCTCTTTGGGCCAGTCGTAGTGCTTGAGCCCGATTGTTCAGCACCGAAGGCCGCTGGGCCAGATCGAAGGCCTGGCAGAAGAGCTCCAGGGCCTCCGGCAGCTCACCCTTTTCGGCTAAGCAAATGGCCTTCAGCTCTAGCTCTCTGGACGCCCTGATGGCGTCGGTGTCGGGCTCTACATCTGTTAGGTCAGGTTCGGCGGGCACTGCATCATTCGGCTGGAGGCTACTGAGCTCGAGGGGATTGAAGATGGAGTCCAGCACCTGCTGGTCGTGTGGAGTCAGCTTAAGGTTGGCCTGCGGCATTATCCGTTGTGATGTACTGGAGGGTTTAAAGCAAACTAATAGACATAAAATCAAAACAAGCTCGACTGGGCAGACCAAAAATGCAAATTTTGTGGTTCGACCTGTTCGGAGAGCACTATGCTTGGAAAAATCTTAATTATAAATGCGAGTAGAATCTATTAATGTTAATGTTGATATATACTTAGAGATCTGTTCGAACCAGTTCGATTTCAAAAAGAGAGGAAGAGAGCACTGAGCGCTAAGATAAGTCTTGGGATATGTCTTTGCTGCTGTCAAAATGATCAAGAAAGTCAAGATCGGAGCACCAAGTTTAATGGGGCACTAAAGGTCTCTAATTTCAGATTCTTGCTAATCATAATTAATCAGAAATATATTTAAATAGTTCCCACTAACTGCTTGATTCAAAAATAATAAACAATAAACAAATTATAAATCACGATTTTCTACAGAATACACATAAAAATATTGTCCAAACACGCGCCACTGTCGCTTGGAATTAATTTGGTTCTAGGGTCAATACAATCAGACATTCTTCAGTTGTGGCGATAAGAAAGCTTCATTCAATTCGACAGCAAGACAAGCTTTCTTTATGGATAGTTTTCCAACGATTAGTCAGTACAGATTTGTTCCTGAAAATGGCAAGACTGGCAGTTATCTGTTTCTTACTCGCCCTGTGCAATGTAAGTTATTATTTAATGTCCTGGCAAGAATCGGCAGAATACTGTAGGGGTTAAGTAAGCTAACAAGTGACTTTATCTCTGGTTTCAGGTGGTCACATCCGCAAACCGATATCCTGTATTATCTCGTACGGACAATTCAACTGTAATTTTAGGGACGGTAAGCTCAGCAGATGATTAATTTATATAACAAGTGAATTGAATTCTTTTTAATTTATTAGATCCAGGATACCGTCACGATTGAGATAGAGGGTGCGACAAAAACAGTAAACGAATTTTTAAAGCTGGTGGAAGAGGGCAGAAAGGATGTTAAAGGTCCTTACGCTGATCTCAAAATATCCACAGTTACAAAGATTCATCCTTGGTGCGCCACAGATGACACGAGGGATTTTAAGGAGACTAAAGAGCCCACAAGGATTCAAGATCCAGTCCAGACAACCAATGAACCCATGAGTATTCCAAATCTAGACCAGCATGTGGAGGTTGGACCCCTGTGGCACTATTCGCCGTGGTTTGGGACTAAAAATGGGTTCATGGGTAGTCCAGCTCCAGTCGGAGGCCAGTGGCCCTTTCCGCCGTGGTTTACTGCAGGGTATCAAGGAAACTGGGGAGAGGATGCTAATCGTCCTTCTCAACCTGTTTTAAGAGAATAGGACATTTAATTTACCTGTTGCTGGACTTACTATTTAAAGCAAATGCAAAGATCAACCCGACCAGAGAGAGCGGAGCTCGTACAAGTCTCGGTTTTTATAAAAAAACATTTGGTTTTTATTTTTCTTTTCTTATTTTTTTGCTGTTTTTCTTTATGTATATGTAAATACCAAGGACAATATCATTTGTTTTTCACTTTGTTGTTTGCAATAATATAATTAATAATAATATAATATTAAATCAGCGCTTTTGTGTTCATTTCCGTTTCAATTTATATATATATATATATACATATACACATATATATATATATATATATATATATATATATTCCATTATCATTGCTATGCTAATGCCTTAGATTTGTTTTATTAATTTTGATAAATACAATTACTTTTTAATGTTTCAATAAATTGTTTTGTTTATGCTTTAAATGTTTAACTTTATGTCTGCTCTTTCATAATTGTTCTTTACAATATACACAACTGAAATACCATTATTGGAGTTGTTTACCTTTAAACACTAAGCACTAGTTTAGCTCGATCTTTTGCGTTTATGCCTGGTGTTATGTTTCCTAATTGTCTGACTTTGAATGGGGCTTAGAGTTGAAACAAAGATAGGGGACATAGGGAAAGGTAGGGTAGGGTAGGGTAGGGTAAAGAAGGGGAATTTTGTCTCGCAAGCAAAGCAAATAGGCCCTAAAAAGCAATGGAACCCATACGGATATCTAGGCATATATAGAACTTGTACACTCTATAGAAATATATGTTCTTCTGGGAATATGAGAGTTTCTTTCGTATGCTCCTTCGACTTCGGTTCAGTGGTTTAGTGGTTCTTACGGTGCTTCGTTCTGTGTCATTATTACTTTCTTTAGCTTTCTGATATATGCATGTATAGATGTATGATAAAAAATATAAAAGTGAGCATTGAATGTTATCCTTCTCTCTCTATATATATATAATATATCTAGGTATAATACAAGTCCGTGTTGTAAGTGTTAATAGTGTCTATATAGCAGATACAGATATATAACCATTTCTTGTTATGTACTAGGTGGCACAGTTTGTTTTTTTGTAGTTGGTTGTTCTTGTTGTGGTCTGGTCTGAATGCATTAGGGGACGGGATAGGGATGGGGATAGGGATAGGGGCAGAGGCTTGATATATACTATAGAGTAGGGGTAGGATCAACTCAAAAGCGAGACCTGGAAATCAGAGGAGTTCTCTCATCCGGTAATATACACAATCATACATATATGCTATATATGTGATATATATCTACAAATTGGATTATCTCTGGTTAAAAGTCTAGCTCAATCTTAATCGTACAACAAGTTAGCTCCGGCTGAGGCTCTGCTAAGTACCCGGTAAGTGTTAGCTATTCATTATCCATTAACCATTATCCTTTACCTATTATCCATATCAACTATGACTATAGGCTATTGCTATTTACGATACGATATTTACGTGGTACATGGTTTTGTGGCTGTGGTTGCGTGGATCTAAATGGTATGGTACATATACGGTTCAATATGGTATTTATAAGCTGTCATTTCTGTCTCGGTTTGAATGAGTTTAAATGCCGTTTACCCTTTTATTAGCATAGCATACATATGTAGATAGCGTAGCCTGTTCTCGTCTGTAATCGTAGTTATATATAGTACTTTACATATTAATTCACATAAATGTGTGTGTTTCTTGCGTGTGGGTTATTGTTCAAGTTGAAGTTGAAATTGAAATTGTTCTCCTCACCTTGCTTACAATTGCTTCTCATTGTCGTTACAATTTAGATATAGTTTAGCATGCGGCTTATATTCCGCATGATTAATACATTATATTAAATAGATATTTATCTCGTAGTTCTCAAAGTTTAAGTTAAGCCCGCAAATATACAAAGGCGTACAAGGCAGTCCCCTTGATATATTTTTCCATCTTCACGCTCGAACATTGCAAAATGATTTTTTTTTATCTCTTTGGTTTCTATAAATTTTGGAAAATTCAACTTGAGTTTTACATTTTAGTTTTTTACTTAATTTGTTTTTCCTTTTGTTTTGGTTTTGGTAAATTCACTAACAATAAGTAACAGCATAAGCTTTTGCTTGAATTTGGTATTCAAATTTCCATTGGTAGCTAAAAAATGTACACAACTGATATTCAGTAAAGCGTTTAATTACATAATAGTCAACAAAAATACAAGTACCATACCTCATATAACGATTCAATTTCAATTGTATTAATTTTGTATATTTACTTTCCACACAGACACGTAAGTAAGGACATAAAGAGAGTTAATAAGAGAGAGTTAAGCAGAGAAATATAGTTCCACTGGCGATCTGCGATGATCAAATCAGGAGCGGCACAAGGACCCAGGACCTTGCACTATACACATATCAGTAGACACAAATCGAACAAATTGCTCTTATGACATGCAAGGGTTTCGTCTTATATTCCAAACACTATCACACACAACAAACGAAATCAACAGACTTTTGCCGAAACGATTGACTGAACGATTGACGATTCTGATTCTGATTCTGATTCTGATTTGTGAGTGAGTGACAGAGATATACATAGATAGATCGTAGATCGTATAATCGAAAGTGAAAGAGAGAGCGAAAAATATTTGTTTTTGTTTTGTTTAGTTTTGTTTTTGATCTATAAAAAGGATTTTGTCGTTTTGCTAATATTTTACACAATACATATGAAGTTATAGTTTCGCACAATCCGGTGTTCGACGTGCCCCGTTCAAGTTGTTAGTTATACTCGTAAATATTATTTTTCTTTATTTGCTCGTGATCGCGCCCTGTCGGCTCGGCTCTTTCCGCTTCAACATCGTTTAACTTTTACTTAATGCCAATCAACCTCAAATTTTAAGCGTTCTTTTTGTTGTTCTCTACAGCGTTAATGTTATTTGTAGCACTTTTAGTGGCAGGAGTGGGCGTAGAGGCCCTCCTCCCGCCCTAGCAGTTTCATAATTCGTTTACCATTTTTTTTATTTGGGGTTTTTCGGGGGGTTTGGAGTTGGATCGGGATCATTGGGACCATCTGTGGGTTCTGTGAGGGAAGGGGGGCTTTCCTTTAGTGAAGTGGAGAATACAATTTTGCAGCGGATTTACCTGGTGTTGGCTGTTGCTCTTAAAAACATTTAACAAACATTCAAAAATCGTGCAGTGTGCAGTTTAAGTTGTACTAATAACAGGGATATGCCTCTTATGCGAGATCAGACTGATCGAGAAATCCCAGATTGGGATACCCAATCGAGGCCTTTCGATAAGTCTCACCTCAGCCAAGGACTTTACTTTGATATTTTTTTGGTTAAAATTTAGAATTAATGCGCTTTTCGGGCTAAGTATCTCTGAGGGGTGTTGGTGTGTTGTTCGTCTTCGTGTGCGTGTCTTGTGTGCGAATATGTGTGTGTGTGTGTGGCTACTGCATTCTCGTATTAATATATATTTATAATTTTTATACATTTTCTGTGAGTTAATTTTACGATTATTTTAATTTTTACAAATTATCTCTGGCTTAGGTGGGCTTCATATTTGTTTGTTCTTGGTTTCTTGTTCAATTAGCTGCTGTAAATACAATCAATTTGGCAATATGCATGCGTATGTGTGTGTGTGTGTGCTGTGTGTTAGTGTTTGTGCTTGTGTGTATGTGTTGATTATAACAAAAGCGATAATTCATTGCTAGTTCTTTGCTGATTATTTTTACATTTTACATAGTGTTGTGTGTGTGTCGTCTGTGCCTGCTATGCGATTTTTCTTAATTTCTCTCTGCATCGTCTCCTTCCTGCTTACTGTTTAGGGGATTCTTCATTAATGTTTAGATATTTTACGTGTTCATTTTTAACATTTTAAGCTCTTGGTTTTCTTAATGTAATGTCTGCCTTATTCGGTTGCTCTTGTTGCTTTCCTTCTCCTCCTGGGGGGGCTTTGGGGGCTCTGGCCCTCATCAGTATCATCGTGAACCTAAACTGGTCGGCCCTTAGTTTAAACAAGTAATGATCAACTGTCTAAACTACGTTGCTCGATCGATAATCAATAGTAATAATAATCATACAATAATATGTTTTACAGTTTACACAGATTTACACGTTTCGACTAGCGCGGGGTTCGATAGGGGATCTTGGGTGGTCGGGATTCGGCACCCAAGATCGTCTGTTTAAAATCTAGTTGAGGATTGGAGTGGTTTTTGGTTCTAAGTAGTATTTAGAGAGAGATTTTCGGGAGATGGCCAAGCGAGTAAGGGAGATGCTCTGGGATTTTATTTTTATATATTTTATATGACTTTGTTTTTAACCTTTGGCAGTGTTAAAATTTTGCATTTGATATTTCAGAAATAAATTGTAAGTTTGTTAAAATGTGACCTGCTTTTTGACATAGAAATTTCATTTCGAACATCTAAATATAATCCATCACTTCAAATTTAATGGCAAAAGAAAAAAATAAAAATCGGAGCTGAAGGACAATGTTTGCTTTCAAGATAAAAATTCTTTGTAAAAAAGTGAGTCGCATCTTGATATCATAAAGTATGAAACGAAATTGGGTTTAACATAAACTGACTTCAAAATTTGTAATCCTTTGTTTTTTTTTTGTCCAGAGCATCTCGTTAGCTACAATAAATTGTAAACACATTTCTACACGGGGGTCTAGTTAAGCGTTACAACACTGTTGCAATTTGGATAGACACTCCAAAAATAAAAATGTTACAGCATTTTTTTGCGTGAAATTCAGGCCAATTTCCGGGTATCTTCGGACAAGCGCTATGGAGTTTTTTTGCAGTGTAGAAAGAGGCGTGCATGAGGGACTCAGGGGACAGAGTTCAGAGTTTGTTTTCGTATAAAAGTTAGCACAATTAAACTGTTTACTGATTGAATTGCTGTTGCAGTTTGAAAGAATGTTTCCAAAAAATTCGTGGCTCCAATCGCTGGAATTGCATTTTTGTTGAGTTTTTGAGATTTGCGTACGGTTTCTCCTTACTGGTAAACGGAATTATTATGAGTTTTGTAGCTGTTGCTGCTGCTGCTGTAGCGTTGGTGTTGCTGCTGCTGTGATGCCGATGAAGGATGATGATGATGGTGATGGTGTGGCTGGTGTTGGTGGTGGGAGTCGTGGTGCTCCCGATGATGGTGTCCGTGTTGGTGGTGTCCTTGGTGATCGTAGTCGTGTTCGTGTTGGTGCTCCCGCTCGCGTTGTTCACGCTGCTCCCGCAACTGTTGCTGCCGCTCGCGATGGTGTTGCTGCTGCTCCCGTTGCTCGCGTTGTTCGTTGCGTTGCTGCAGCTGCTGCTGTCGCGTGGGCGTGTGTTGTTGTTGCTGCTGCTGCTGTGGCTGGTCGCGTGTGGGCGTGGCATGTCGCTGATGCTGCTCCCTGGTGGGAGTCGCCTCCCGCGATGCTTTTGTGGGCGTGTTCGTTTTGGTGTTGGTGTTGACCTGTTGCTGCTGCTGCTGCTTGTTTGTAGCGGCTGCTGCTCCCGTCGTTGGTGTTGCTTGTGTGTTGGTGTTGTTGCTGGTGTGTGGCTGCTGCTGCTGCTGCTGCTGATGCTGAGGATGTGAATGCTGATGCGGATGTGAGTGAGGATGAGGTTGATGATTGCTGAGCGCCGCACTGCCGCCATAGTGGCTGTTAAGGCTGCTGTCATGGGGCAGCGGCAGTGGCGGCGGATTCTTGGCTTTCGTTAGCGGTATTGGTGTTGGCATTGGTTTTGGCGTCTCCGTTAAATCGATGCCCCATTCATAGAGGAACTCCAGTTTCTGGCGTTCCAATGGGTCACTGGCCGGCAGGGCAAGCAAATGTTAGGCTTCTAAAAATATCAGCGCCGTGGGCTTCGGTTCCAAATTTGATTTTTTTGCTTCGACAACTAAGAAGGTTATTTCAGCCTTTTCACGATTAGCAAAGCATTCGGCTATCAGTCGAGCGACCTCCTGTTAAGTTAACATTTAATTATTTATTTTTTTTAGTATTTAATTTTATGGCATATTACCTGATGGTGTAGACCTTCCACCTTGGTTCCATCCACCTCCAGGATTAGTTGCCCGACTTCAAGGCCGCCCGCTTCAAATGCTGCACCATTTTCCTGTTTCCAACATCGATTTAAAATAATTTATTTATATTAATAATTTATTTCACTGGATACTCACATGGATATTGATTATCCTAGGGAGCGGGTGTTTTGTATTAGCACCACCTTCGATAGCAATACCTAAAATTGGTTTGGTTTTCTTAACTGTAATGTGTAAGTTGCCTCTATGATCAGGTACGACGTTTGGATTGTGTTCATGTGTTTGTTCAGTCGTTGAACCACCATTCTGCTCCGCTGACAGACGCTGCATGGACTGAAAAAGAGACAATTCGCACTCGTGAAGTCATATATCAATATTTCCATTTAAATTTCCATTTAAATATAGATTTATTTGTTTTTAACCAAGTCAAGGCTCTACTGGTTCGATTCTAGGTTAAAGTAAATACTCAAATTGTGTTTTGGTTTGATCAAAGGTAACTTGGTTCAAGCTGGTTAAGTAGATTTTGTGATTTGGTAAAGTCAAGGCAAGCAAATTGAACGTTTTGTCGATCTGAGGATCTTGGTAAATAGTTTGTTGTTCGGGCTGTTGTACTTATTTACGTGTGTGTTTGTGTGTGGGGCAAACAATAGGAAACGGTTCAAGCTATAGAAAGTTAGGCCAATTCAAATTTATACATATATATATTGCTAGTTCAAAAATATTCAATGGCATAATTGCAGTTTATTTTTGAGTTAGGTAAACAGAGATATACAGTAGATAGAGAGATAGAGAGAGGAGAAACTTTGTGTGATTTGTTTGGAATGAGTCATGAAATGTTTGGGGGAGGTGACCAAATTGTATAAAATTTTGTAAACAACCGACGAAAGTCATATTTGTGATAATTTCGAACCGAAACTCATCATTTCGCATACGCTCTTAGTCATATTATTGAAGTTGTTACTGTTGTTCTGGGCATTCAAGTGCTGTTGTATAGTCAGTTATATTATTGGTAGATATCTGGTAGTTAGTGTGCTTGCACTAGATTTCGAGTAGCACTCACCTGATGCCTTCGTACACCTTTATCGCCCAGCAATGTGCCGCCTTCCTCCTTCATATCGAAACTCCGTGAGAGTTTTGTGGCCAACTCCTATACATTTATATTGTTTCGGTTTTTGATTTCGGTTTTCGAATATATTTATATATGGCCACATTGTGTGTTTTGTTTTTGGCAAAGTTTTTGTTTGTTTTCATTGGATTTTGCACAGTGAGCAAACATTTGATTGGTTTTTGAATGTAAAATGAAAGTAGTAGAAATATTTGCATAAGAATTCGTTGTAGTTGCTTAGTAAGTAGTAGAGATTAAAAACGTTGTTCATTTCTTGGTAGTTTGTATTGATTGCGTGTGGATATATGCTTAGAATATATACTATAAATATAAAAGTCTTGGTTTCAGCCGTTTCTGCGAGTGTCTGCTGTTTGTTTTGGTTGTTCTCGTTCACTTGCAAACTTGCAAACATACAGATAGAGATTTAATTGAATAAAGTATGACAGTTCACTCTACGGTGGGGTAAGTTGGGTGGTTGGGTGGTTTTTGGGACGGTGGTTTTCGGTCAAAGCGTGCTATAGAGTAAAAGAGAAAGCTTTAGAGATATAGATAGAGAGGGAAAGAGAGAGACAGTCGAAGATTGCGTATATCGATTGGCATTCAAAGTGAATTGAACTGAGCTGATTTGCCTCAATCGCAGCCGAGCTTTCATGGTTCATTTTTCATTTTTCAGTTTTCCCTTCGGTTTCGATTTTTCGTTACCTTTCAACATATTGGATTATTTGTTGATGTAAGCTCTTGCAGTTGTTTGATTGGCTTGGCATTGGCTTTTGCATTTGATACTTTGATATGACTAAATTGCGGCTTATCTCGGAGGAGGAAGCGTTCAAAATGAACTTAAATTGAATATTAGGAAAATTGTTCATCTACAGGGGATGAGGAATAGACTGGACAACGTATAAACTTGTCATTGTATATGGAAATTAACCCTTTGTATGGCAGTTTTGGAAGGAGGAAACAAAGCTGTCTTTGCAAATATATAACTTTTTTAATATATAAATAAAGGGTTTAAAAAAGTGTATTAATTTGTATTATGGGTTTTCTTTCAAATAAATATAAGCTTATGTTTCCTTTAGGGAAACCCCTAATTCATTAAAGACCAATACCCTTTGTTTTCTGCAACATCAAGTTGCTTTTAGAGTGCTTTATTCTTTCAACACTCCATAAATTAGGACTTGGCATAGTTCCTCTGTCATTTCACTTTATCCAAGGACCAAAACACCCGTTCACCTTCATTTTAAGCTCATATCCTGGACTAAGCTGAGTGTCAGGTGCAAGTTATGAATATGCGAGTGCTTGTGTGCATAGTATCTGTGGACTGTCTGTGTGGGTTTCTCTTTTATTTTTCAAGAGGGAGTGTTTTTCGCTTTGAGTTTGTGCATTTTGAAGGCTTTTAAGGCGACTATACAGCAATATACGTTCTAGTTATAAAAGCTAATGGCAAGATTTGGCAACTAAGACTAACACTTAGATTTGGGTTGCTATTGTATGTAGACTAAGTCGGACTAAGAGTATACTTCCGAATGAAGCGCTAACTAAAACTTCGGGAACTCGAACTTATTTTACAGGATTTACAGGACTAATTAATAGCTGCTAACTACAACTAGGATGTGTGTAGGTTGTGCGTGTGTGGTTGTGTGGGATAGCAGCAGCTAAAATAAGGCCAACATAAATCGGGATTTACACTAATTACAGGGCAAAAGAAAATAGAAATGGAAGAACACTACTAATCGATGTGTGAGTGGGTGAATCGGTGGGCGGTGAACGGTGAACGGTGAACGGTGGTTCGGTGAATCGGTGGATAATGGCTGGCGGTGAACCAAGACCAATTTGCTCGATTTTGTACGAATAAAGATATATTTGGCGTGTGTTTAGAAATCGGGGTGACTCATGCGTAAATGTGCAAATGTATTTTTCAAGCTTTTCTTCATTTTTTGTTTGTTTTTTTTTTTGGTTTTTTTGTAATTTATTTCGGCTTGACCTTTCGCGTTTAAATGCAAATGTCGACTTTTTCAGTCTCGTGTCTTGTTTAGCTTTTGTTTTAAGATACTTACATTGACAATTACTTTACAGAAAAGAGACTAAGGAAATCTATATGAAACGTTTTTGAGTGCGCCACAATAAAAAATAAAATAAAAATGGAAACACAACAATAAGAATGTGATTCAACTTGTGGGGCAAGCAAAGTTCGATTTGAAATGAGAGCACAGAACTAAAACACAATCCTACGAATACAACACAAAATGCTGGAAATGCAACCGAACAAATTTTCAAAGTTGATTTAGTTTTTAATTTAAGTAAACAAGTGATTGGCGGCTTGCAGTCGTTGCAATGCACATTCAAAACAGTTAAGTTTAGTTGGGTTTTAGTTTAAGTTAAGTTAAGTTAAGTTAAGTTAGTTCATACAGAGACAAAGACAGAGTTACAGAGAGAGATAGAGAGATAAACAGAGAGAGATAGAGCGAGTGAGAGAGTGATAGCAACAATACTAAGTTCAGGCCAAGTTAATGCAACGAGATGCAGATCGAAAGGTCTGTTCCAAAAGAAAAACAAAATGCAGACTGTGAGAACGCTTCGCAGACAATTAATTCCACTCAAGTTGCGAACACAATTTCTATGCTGTGGTTGCTGGTGTCGTTTACATTATTAGTTAGGTATTTTGTTTGTTTGTTTTCGTTTATCGTTTAACGTTTAACGAAAAATACATTGGCACTTACTAGAGGTCGTCCCCAATACCATGATTTGACACGTTGTGTTAAACCACCCAAATGTGAACGCAGTCCATCTAAGTAGCCGCCCTGAAATGCACACAAATGAACAAACGAGAACAATTTCGGGGAGTACGAGGCGAGGCACGGAACGGGTGGATCCAACTCAAAATCGGGACTCTATATGATGTCCTTGATGGAACAACTAAAGAGGTGCTCTGGTGGGTGGTGGTGGTATGCCAAGTGAAATGAGAGACTCGAGTGAAAATCAGGGGTTAAATCAGAGTGTGTTTATATTTGGGTTAGGATAGGAGAACAAGATGGAAATAAAGAAAGAAAATACGGGAAATTCTTTGTGGGTCTTTGTGGGGTTCCTAAAGTTGTTTTAATTTTTATATATAACTATTCAAGCTACGATTACTGGATATAATTCCATAGTCGATTACAGGTTTTCAAGAGTATTACTTTTACTTAGTTTTGCTATTAAGAACTATTGGATAATGAGAGTTCAAACTATATCTCTAAGATCTTGACCAAAATGGGTACTTTGATGTATCTATTTTTAATTGTTTTCGAATTCTAAGGTAGTAAATGAAGAGATTTAATGGTTATAATTTAAGGTGTCAAGGGCTAGGCCATTCTAGTATTTTTTTCTAAATATTAGCCACTAGAACGATTTTATTTGTACGATTTATTTTGCTTGAGTACTAATGCCAAATAAGATTTACAAATACATAATTTTCTTTGTGAAATATATATTATTTTTATAATTTTTAAGAGTTTCAGACCTTTGAGCTATTTTAAAATATATATTTTAGAGACTAATAAGTTTATGTGAATGGAATAATTTATATAAGAAATCGCATTTATTAATCAAGAGTTCACTACTACTTTTAAATAATTATTTAAGCCTTAAAAAAAAGAGTTTTCTATATTTTCCTCATCTACTGAGAGCTTGGCAACATATGCAGCTTGAAATGTTGCTCAAAATGTTGCTAGCAACATCAACATGTTGCCATTGGCTTACTCTCACATTTTCATAGCATACTTTTCGGATTCAATTGGAAACTGCACTGACTAATCCCGGATTTGAAGCTACTACAATGCCTGCAACTACGTAAAACGCGCGCTCGCTGGCTAATTAGTCTTGGTTATGTCAAAACTTTGTTCGGTAATCTTCTTCTCGAAAGCTTCGCTCTGCAGGCGGACGTAACACGCCCACGTTACCGCCTCCTCCCTGCAAAATTATGCACACGAATCACCGGCGGGCGAAATAAGTTAAGAGCAAGGCGGCTTAAAACGAGTAGCAGGCTAAATATTTACAAGACTCTGGCTGTTTTGTGGGTTTTTCTCTGGTTACGATTGCTTCCTTATTGGTCTTTTCCTTTGTTATGTGTATTTTTGGGGTGTGTGTGTGCGTGTTATGTTTATGTGTTTTATTCGTGGGTGTGTGTGTGTTTGTTGTGTCGAAAAGATAGTTTCGAAAAAGTGCTTAAAGTGTAACAAACGGCGAATGCGTCGAACATCGAGCTTACCTGTTCCTGTTTCCAATTAATGCGATTCCAATGGTGATTCCGATCCGTTGCGCATACGCCGCGTGTGACGACGGAAAAGATGGAGAGAGAGAGAGAGACGGGAAGAGAAAGGGAAAACCAAAGAGGAAAATTAATTATTGCAGCTCAGGAACAACAACACTATACTAATGAGCATCATCTCTTTTCAATGCCAAATGCAAACGCCTTTCTGGCCATCAACTCCCGCCTTATTCGGTCGGCGGAAAAACAACAAATTTTCTGTTTACGTCATGCCCGAGCAAAACAAAAAACCAAAGAAAAGAAAAAACCAAGCGGATAAAAAAGACACAACACAACACAAAAAACAAAAAAACCGCCGCCGCACAGCTGCAACCGCCGTTTGTCAGCTGCAGCTACCGCAGCACCGCAGTATCCCACAGATACATTTTATTTATTTGTCACTCCAGTTTGACCATTGCGTAAATCCAGCACTTACCGACTTACAACATACGAGTATATGTGAATGTATATATTTGCACCCCGTAAATCTTTGCGATATAATTGCAGTATAATTTTTAGTCATAAATATTGACAATCTTTGTTTATCAAATCGTTCGCCATTGTTTCTGTCGTCGCTGTGGGTAATTTTTTACATTACTAGGCCATAAAAAGTAACTGGGGGAAACAGCGTTCGTTCAGTGGCAAAAACGTCAAAGAAAGCAAAACCCCAAAGTAACAAACAAGAAAATGCCCAAGATGATGTGTGTCTTTCTATAGAGAGGCAGCTACCAAATGCTCTTTATGTGGCTAAAAGTTTTTACTGAATAACCTAAGCATTTATGAATTTGTAGGTAAAATTTTATGTTCTGTAAGTCATTTTAATTCTCTTCGTTTTTCATTCAAATTTATAGATTATAAAATATAGAAGAAGTAGTTAAATTAAACAAGGAACTCAGACAATAGTAACCCCTTAAAGAAATTAATTTTAGTATATAAATAAAATTGATTTTAGTATTATCTTAAATGTAGAATAAGCCTTAGCCTATTTAGAATATTAAATATATTTTTCTTTGTATTTAAGAGTAATAAAAATAGTGTTATTGTAAGAAATCTAATACCTTATTTGTTTATAAATATTAATAAATTATTTTCCAACCTAAGCTAGGCAGAAAACCAACTTTATTATTTAAAAGTTTCTAATTTTTCTATATATTTTTTTTATTTCAATTTCTTTTGATTTCTTTGCATAACCAAGCTGATCTTAGGTAATTTTCTAAACTAAGCTTCAAAGTTCTGGGCCGTCTCTTTGCCCCATATCCCCACCTATATGTAGAAGTTCGATCGATACTGTTGGTAATCCAAGGTTTCTGTCTTTTGTTTCCTTTCGGACAAACTCTTTGCCGTCTGCCCACAACTCTGGCCAACAAAGAGTAGCTCCACTGCTGCTGCTGCTATTGCGGCTGGCTGGCTTTTGGCCAAAGCAGCGGCGGCATCGGCAACCAAAGCGGCAACATGAGCAACTACAATTGTGGATTGGATTGGTCTCGAGCAGAGCTCAGCTGCCTTCAGCCAAGTCTGCAGTTTCAGTCGCGCGTCGTCGCTTCAAGCGTGAGGTTCAGAAAACGTAAACAGCAGTCAGCTGAAGTTGGAGTTTTACTAAGAGACGAGAAGCATCAGCAATAAGTGCGTATTACCAGGTCCCAAATTGGCCGAGAAACAAGTTGCTGCCAGTGGTGGAGTTGACAAATCTCGCGTTTCGTTACATTTCGCGCTCTGTTTGCTGGCAAATCGTTGCATAAATTCAAAATAATAATAAAGCCAGCAGAAGTTTGGGTACTGCTGGTGGTACTCTTCTCTTGTCTGCTGGTTATATCATCGCGCTCTGTTTTTTTGGAGGGGTCGGTCGCTCTTTGGCAACAGAAAAATCACAAATTGCGGCAGACAACTTTATTGCCTCGCTTTTTGCATTCAATTAACTTCTATTTCTCACCTTTTTTGGTCGAGCTAATTTCCTTTGTTTAAGGTTTGGTTTTTGTTTCTCTTCTTATATATTTTTTTTAATTACCGAACTGGAGTTGGGCAGCGGTTTCAGTTGATTTGTTGCTGTCTTTCTTCTGCCGCTGACGGATTCTAAGTGGTAAGACTGCGAAATACTCGTAGTTGCTAAACATTTCGACCCACAAAGAGAAAAAAAAACACTGGCTGTCGGCGACAGGGAAAGCCAACGCAAAAGGTTCAGAAGAAATGGGCATAAAATGGGCAAAAGAACGAGCGAAATGCTTTTAATGGCTTTTGGACAGGCCTTCACGAATGTCTCTCTCGCTGTCGCTGGAGCCCAGGGGCTAACCGAAAAGTAATTGCTATTGGAAATGGCATAAATAAGAATTCTCCTTAATGGAGATTGCTCCAGTAACGCATGGCTTCGGCCGATAATTCATACAAATTGGTTCCAATTTACCAATCTCTTTAGGGCCAACTCTTCTGACCCACTTCTCATCTACGGTGATCGCGAGATTTGATAAATTATTCTCGGGCAGCGGATGAGCAGCAGTCGGTCAGCTGTCAGAGCTGCTTTATGGGTCAATGAGCTAAGCCCCAGAATAGGGTTTCTGTTTTTTTGTTTTCTGTTTCTTTCTTTAAATATATACACAGAATTGTGGACAAAATTATGCATGGCCTCTCTGCCACAACAATAGTGTGAATTAAGTGCTCACCTTTTGTTTGGCTTTGAAAAAGTTTAAACAAAACCAAAAAATGAGTAAGGTTCGGGCTGCGACAGCCAGAGAAATTTCACCAGAACCAGAAGGAGCAAGTTCGGCTCCCGGAAAACCGGGAGACACAACAACTTTCACACCAGAAAGAGACGGAAAAAGAGAAAGAGAATTTTCCCAAACAATAATGAAAACTTTCAGTCAATTGTCTGCTTTGCCAGCCCATTTAACTGTATTTTGTGCGTAAGGCACACATCATTTTCCAACGATTTTTCTCTCAAATTGTCCAATCATTTTTGTTGTTGCGTCTCCTCGCTAAGCTGCTCAGGGCAACCATTTCAAAATCAATCAAATTTATGACTTTGCAAACTTTTGCAGTGAAGTTTTGATGTCGACGCTCTGCTGCTGTTGCTGTTGCTGTTGCTGATGATGTTATTATTTTTGTTGTCGTATTTTTTTATCTGTTAGCCGCAGCTCTAGTCGTAGTCGTAGCTGAATTTTTGTAACTCGAATCGAAAAGCTGACAATCATCATTCAAAGCACATGCCATTGACCTCGTTGCGTAGTCGGAGTCTGGGCTCTGGGGGCTTTTAACGGGGAATCGGGGGCACCTCTTTGTCATTAGATACGATACTCATGCGAGTGGGAGGGGATCGAAGGGGACAGAGTTCACGATTGGTTCACCACTTTGAAGGGGTTACCACAACGTATTTTAATCCCCAAAAAGCTGAATTTTATTAATGCCTTTTCAAGGCCAAAAATATTAATGTTTGGAAATTTAAATCGATTTGAGGTTTGTCAACTGAAGTGATGGCCAAAAAAATAGCCTGACATGTGCAATTTTTGAATTATAATGGTTTTAACTTTTACTATATCAATTTTAATTTTAGAGTCTTCAAATAAATACCTTAATCTTTGAAACTGCCTTAAAAAGTAAGGTTTTTAAATTCTTAGGTAAATTTTGAATGGGAATCCATTAAATTGCTATTTAATTTGTTGATTATTGGTTTTCCTAACCATTATATATCCTGTGACTACAGATCTCATATATCTTCCTTCTATCAAGCTTGATTTTTTGCTACACATAACACCTCAAAGCAAGAAGATACCCCCTGAGGGGCACTCCCCTGAAGTCTTGCCAAAAAGGTAATGTAATTACCTAAACCTATAACCCCTACCAACCTCACAGCGGAGCCCAGTCGGGTATAATTAATAATGTCAAAAGATGACAAGCTGTCCGGATTGCTAACACGGCCTAATGGATGGACGTGAAAGAGTTCGTCATAACGGTTAATCAGCATTCAAGAATTAGCACCTCGTCGGCGCACTCCCCTCGCCTCAATTAAGGTTCTCATTATGTTGATGGACGGTTGGAGAAGTGTTTTCTATTGACAGACATGTCTTCTTGAAGTCTACCAACTGGGCTCAATCTCATAATTATATATTTTACACCCATTGAATTTGTGGACCGGATTTTGGGGCTCTTGCTGGTTCTTGCTACGCATCCAAATGGTTTATTTACATTACAAACAACTTGTTTTTCATCATCCATCTCCCTCTCCCGCTGCAACAATTTACTTTCCATTTAAGTCTTGCTCTTGACAAAGTTTTGTACCTTATTTAGTACATTTCTCTAATGACCCACTTTGAGTTTTGGTCTTGGCTATTGCTCTCTCGATTTCTATCCCCCTCCGCATCCGCGGTAATTTCAAGAGAGAGAAAAGTGAGTGTCCCCGTAAGCCAGACAAGCGACATCCAGCAAAAAGTTGTTTGTCAGTTTTGGTTGAAATCAAACTGGTTACTCAGCTGCCGGCGTGGTCTGGGTCCGTCTGTCCCATTCATGGTACATGCACAGTTCAAAATAATTGAAGGTTTTAAGTGTTATTTGTAGGTCTTAAAGTCTTAAGTTATAAGGAGATAAGCAAGTGCTAAATCTTAAAGCTTAGAACAGATTAGTCAGATGCTCTGACCTTTCTCTACAAATTAAATACTTGCAAAACTTAATTTTCATTCATTCTAAAAGCAGTTTCAATTCAACCAGAATTTCCCAGAATTTAATTTAATTTTAAAACTCAATTCCAATTTATTTTCTCCTGTGCTGTGTGCTTGGTCCATCGGTCAAGTCAAGTCAAGCCGGCCCAAATGGTGTCAGCTGTGTAAACAGGGCTAAGCAAGCGGATCGCAAGCCGTTTAGCTCCTCGAATCATTTCCCCCATTCCCACAGAGTTAGTTGCCCAAAGTCCAAATCAATTTCGTGCGAACTAAATGAAAATCTTGCCCTGAACTTGACTGCTGCCTGCATGTGATGCGGTTGAACGCCTTTTGCGGAAATTATTGCAATTTTCTTGTCTTCTAGCCAAGCACACACACACACTTACACCGTCTTGGGGCTTTTGGCGGTGAATTTACTTTCACTTTTGCTGCACTTACTCAACAAGTTGTGGGGCAGAGTCCAAGGAAGTTTTTGCTCATCAAAAATAAAGAATGAAGAGCTCGAGTTTCTTGCAGTAAATCAAACAAGAACTTAATTGAAGTTGGCTCTCCATTAAAAAGGATCTCTCTAACGAAAATAAACTTAGCTTTTTAATTATAAATCAGAGAGCTGTCTGCTTGATTAAATAATAACTTTAAAACCTTTCTAAGTTATTAACTTTAATGGATTTTTTATATAGAAATTCAAGGGTTTCCCCTCTTAAAGATAATTTAAGCATGAAACTTAAACTCTATACCCTTGATTGGTGTGAAAGGGTATACACCCAATCCCCAAGTTTTCCCATCTTGTTGTTTACCCTTTCTATTTACTTTGCCTGACTTTTTCAACCGAGTGCAATGGCAAACTCGCGAACAAAGTCCACTCCACACTGATTGCAACTTGGCCAAAGAACAACAAATCATTTAAACAAATCAAACATCAACAGGCGACCGACAACCGACAACCGACGACCGGCAGGCAGCATGGAGACCTATTTGACGGAGATCAAACAATTGCGCATACCACGCCCGAAATTCGAGCCCAACAGTTGCCACCAGCAGCACCAACATGCGGTGGCAGCCACTGTGGCGACCGTGTCCCCGTCCTCGGTCACGCCTACCCAGACGCCCCCGCCCCTGCACCATCGTCAGTGGCGCCACTTTGTTCGCCCCTTTACGCCGCCCCGTGACTACCATCTACCCATGGTGGCCGAGGGCTCGCTGCACGACAAGATGTGAGGCGTCTATATATTATACTCCGTACTCGATACCTTAACCCCACATAAGATAGTGCTTAAGTCTAGTGTTAGCTTAGTTGTCGTACTAATATATAGAACAGATACAGTTACAGATACAAAGAATAAACAATAGACAATAAACTGAGTGGAGTTTCGTAATATTGGGTATTAGTTAATAAGGAATATTTAATATATATGATAAAGATTGTGCTGATCATGAAATGGTAATTCATGGAATGAGCAAATGATTATTGTTCATTGTGTAGAAATAAATTTAACAAAGCTACAGGGGTTATGTAATATATTAAAAATGATTAAAACTGTTACGGAAATGATTTACTTTATGAACTTCAAAAATCTGTCCAAACTTCTCCCTATATACTATTAAATTACAAAAAATTTATATGATAAGATAGAACCTTTTCGCTATTCATCCCTACAACGATATATCTTTCATGATCAGTTAGTGATCACTTACTCACCGCATCTTGATCGTATTCCGGTAAAAGGGTTTCGCTGCCCCGGCGAGTTCTGTGCTCATCACAGCCGTATTCCTAAGCCGGGATGAAAGAATTTACAGAATATATATTGTTCAGCGTCTCGAATGCTCCTCTTTAGCTGGCAACCAATTCAGTTTGGTGCTGCGCTTAATTCGACTTAACGGTATTACAACACTCAAGGCCAATTGGACAACATTTATAAAAAAGGAAGTACAACATAACCGGAAACAGAGACGAAACGAGACGAAAACGTAAACTGAAACCACATAGAGCAGGTTGGACAAAAAAAAAAAATGCAAACATATAAACACGACAATAGACGGCACACACACAAAACGTAAGACAAAAATACAAAAAGTAGTTCGAGATACAGATAGATAGATAAAGATACAAAGAGAAAAGCTAAGACAGTTAAGATACAAAATGAAATAAAACAGATACCACAGACAGACAGAGATCTGAGAATCTCAAATCGTGGAGGCAATTCATCCGAATGTCAATTTTTTTTCTTAATTTCTTACATTTTTAAAGAGATTAAGGGAAGTCCATTTATTAGGTAATCTTTTCTATGGACTTTCCTGAATTTCGAAAAACCCTATTAATTTTGTAAATTAAAAAGGAATTTAGTTTTTCATAGAACTAATCTAAAAAGTAAATTAAAAGTTAAGAAAGCCCACTGAGACTTTGAGGAAAGTTTTGTTAAATTTTGCTGAGAATTCGCTCTACATTATACCCATAAATTACTTTAAGTTCTTAAAGGAAATCCCTCAAAGTAGTGAAAATATCTATATAGAACAGCTTCAGGAAAAGTGTGACAGTAGGTAGAGTAAGTTTTTCAGCTTTGCTACACTCTTCGCCCGACTCGCTTCGGTCCTGACCTGTTGCACATTCTCTTTGGCCTGCTTGAACCTCAATTGACTTGGTCCCGACTGATGGCGGTGATGATGACGCCCAGCTATAGATACCGATCCCGATCCCAGGCCCGATCCAGCGCCGCCCAGATGACGCAATGAGGCATGATGCTGTCGCTGATGTGGTGGCTGCTGTTGTTGGGGTGGCGATAATGATGATGATGTCTGGTTGCTGCCTGCCTGATAATGGGATGCTGATGCCGATGCCGAAGCCGATGCTGGGTGTGAGCGATGCAGTATGGGTCCCGCCGACATGGGCCGATGGGGCAACTGGAGTGCGGGTCTATCGTACACACACACATATGGTTTAGAGGTGTAAATTGCATTTCTTTCAGAGCCAAAATCGAGAGGAAATTTGCTTTAAGCATAAAGAAAATTATTTCTGAAACTTAGACTTTATAGCTCTGAAATTCATGGAGTTCTCAAATTCTCAAATTTAAGAACTATTTCTTAATTTTATATCTGTTGAAGGTTGGTATATATTTCTTGAGTATTCAGAAATATTTTTCTTAAAAAATAATATATTATATCAATGCGATTTTGGTTCTGACTGCGATTATGGAAAAAGGATGGTGGGCTAGGGATGTGGACTTGGGATGTGGATGTGGTTAAGGATAACGCCATGGCTATGGTTATGGATATGGGTAAGGATATGGATATGGGTTTGTGGTAGCTTCTTCTAGGCTAAATACCGCTTGTGGATATCCGTTACGGTCATGCCCAGGCCCGAGTCCGACGAAGGACTCCTTCCGGTGGCGGCTAATATTTCCAAATCGTCGGATGTCACCTGTTGGGGAACGGAACGGAACGGAATGGTACGGAATGGAACGATACGAAAACGAAACGAGCGATTTGGTTTTGCAAACGATTCAGAGAGCGAGTGAAAGACAGTGACAGTGGGTGGGAGTGAGAGTGAGAGTGAGAGGGGATTCTGATCTAGGCTTTCGTAGATCACTACTTGGCACAGAGACAGCGAGAGAGAAAGAGACAGAGAAAGAGGCAAGAGCGAGACAGAGATAGTGGCTGGAGAGCGCAACAGATTTAGAGTGTTTTTGGGGTTTTTGGTGCATTCGTACTTTCGATTTATAATATATATTAGATATGGTTCTATATGCATATATCGGTGCTAGTTCTGGGTGACTGTTCTTAGTTTCTTAATTATCCTTTTTTTAAGTGCACTTTTCGGTGAGGGATTACATAGGTTCGATTCGATATGGTACAGTAATTTTGCTTACATCTAAAACTAGAGCTAAAAATAACTAAGCTGATCTAAAATAGTTTTGTTTTGAATATATCCTGCATATGGTTTATTTACAAAAACAGTTGGAAAGTCTTTAAAGGTCAACTGTAAGTTCCCAGAGCTTCGTTGTTTTATTTTCGAATTTGTTTCGTTTTCGGCTTAATTTACAATGTCCACAGAGACCTTTATTTACCTTGTTCTTACTGCTAAAAAAATGGTGTTAAACTCTTGGCACTACAATGTAACTAAAGCTGTACGTGTATGTGGATGTGTTTTGTTGATTTTGGAAAAATTGACATTCGATTTTTTGTTGTTTCTGTTACGAGTTGTTTGCAATTTGAGTTGCCAAGGTCCGAATCGAAAGTAAGCGAGTTTCCGAAAGCTTTCTCGTCAGAGAAATAGGAAAATAACATGCAAGTTTATTGGGAAATGAAAGAAGCTCTAACTGGTTTCAAGTTTGGGTGGCTAAAGAAAAACATCAAGTGTGTTGGTTGACTCGTTCATCAATTAAACTACAAGTTTTGTTTTGATTTTCTTTTCTTAGTTTCTTTTCTTTATGTCGAGTGTTATTTGTATTTTGACTACAGTTGAAACAGATAAGTTAAAGTAAAAGTTACAAACATACAGTGACAATAACAATTATCAACGACAACAACAGCGAGAAGAGAAAGATATACTAAACAATAAACACTTAATAGGCGAGTTAATAGTTCTTTATAGACTGTATAGGATAGTAGAGACAGCAGATAGACCGTAGATAACATATAGTAGTTTAGATACATGCTCAGTGTGGGGCTAGAGAAGTGTCTCTCTCTTAACTAAGTGTATATAGTGTCTGTGTCGTAGAATAAATCTTCTAAAAAGCTTACCGGCAAATCACGTGCGGGGTCTCCCTTACGCTGCAAAAGATAATAAGGATTTACATGGATATGGAACTAAGAGGAATTAGTTCTCACACTGCTTACCCTGTGCCTGTCCACGCTGTAAGGATCGCGCTCCCTGCGATAGACTAGCTCGTCGTATCGCGTGCGATCCTCGGGGAACACCAGTTCCCTAATCTCCGTCACTAGCGTGTGCTGGAACAGGGAAAAACCTGTAGTATATAGCATATATATTCCTTAATATATCATACCTTTTCGTACGTATCTAACATCTCTAATAAGACGGCAACAAAGGCATCTATGGTCATTGCTTTCGCACTATATTCGGCGATATAGTAGGAAAGGCTTGCAAAGTGATGACGGGGCAGCAGAGAGCGCGCCTTCTCCTCCACCATGGTCGCAATCTGACCTTTTCGGCGTGCTCTGCGGGGTTATCTAAAGTTAAGTCAAATTCCTAGGATTAATGATCAAAGACCCACCTTGTGCCCGTTGGACTGTAGGCATCCCAGGGCTCCATTTCGATGGAGGTGCAGGAGTGCGGCACCTTGCCCACATCACGGATCACCAGCGACATGCGCTTGTGGTACTTCAGCTGACCCACCGCCTCGTCGTGCGTGACATCGAGGAAGGACTGCCCGTTGACCTCCAGAATCTCATCGCCAATCATCAGTCCAGCCCGATCAGCCACGCTGTCCTTGTCCACGCCCGTGACGAAGATGCCCAGGCCGTACTCCACGCCGCCGCGTATCATCAGGCCCAAGGACTGGCCCGGCTCGATCAGCAGCTCCACTCGCCGTATCCTGAGGTAGGGAAGAGGTAAGAGTTAGTGCCGAACTTAGGTTGCTTCTCTATTACTCACCGATCCCTTCGCTCGCTGCGCCTGCCCCCGTACTCCATGGGCGGTGAGGCGGGTCTGCCATGCCGATCCATCCAGGAGCAGGTCTGGCGGAAGGGCAGACCCGCTCCGGAGGCTGCTGCCGCCGCTGCTGCTGCTGCTGCCTGATTCTGCGGATGGAGCGGGGGAGCCATGGAGGCGTACATGGGGTCGCGGGAGGGCGGACCGAAGCCGTGGAGCGGGGCGGCCGAGTTGAGCGTGGGCGGCGCGCGGACCGTCATACTGATTTGACGTGACGATTTCAATATCTGCACACATCTCTGCGTTAAGAAAAAATGTGGCAATAGAAGAGACACAAAGAGAGGACAGATGCGAGCAAAACGGAACGAACCAACAAGAAGAACGTAGAGAGAAATATAGAGAGAGAGAAAGAGGGGGGGAAAAGGAGCCAAAAAGTACCAGGAAAAAGAAATAAGGACGAAATTGAACCAAATGAAATGATATTCGGTAGTAATTGCCGGGCGAAAAACGTGTACGGAAAGTGGTTGTGAAATTGTTCCCAAAAATTATTAATTAACTTTAATTGTGGGCGTGTCCGCTGCTCCTGTCTGGCGTCTGTCGTTGGCCTTTTTTGCGGTTGCGTTTGCTGTCAGTGTTTGTGTTTCCATGGCTGTTTCGGTGTCTGTGTTGGCCACATTTTGCTGTCATTATTTTAATTGTTTCTGACCAAAAAACTAATGTGAGAATGTGCGCAAAATTGTGTGGATCCAAGGACTCGGCTTGGGGGTGGGCCTGAAGGCAGGTGCGGGTGCTGCGTGCAAATTGGTCTGCGAATTCCCCCAGGTGTCGTGTCCCCTCCTCTCCAGGAGCCTTAATTTTTTGGTCTGTGGTTGGGTTTCAGCCCAAAAATGCACATATTCCTCTGTCGATTAGAGTGCTGAGTGTGTGGAGTAAGCCATTGTGGTTTTCATTTAGCCTTTTAGCTTGAAAGTCCTTTTGTCTTTTTGCATTTGTCTTTAAGGTCTTCAAGGTATCACGTCAACTTAAACTAACTTAAATTAATCGAAATAAATCGAAAGAAATAGCAATAAAACACAAAACAATGCGGATACAAAATGCGACTAGTCTATTGCCAATTTTTTCTCAGTGTATATTTGTATTAGTGTATTATTGAATTCATTTTCATGTATGTCTCGTATTTGGTTTAGTAATATTCATACATTGTAACTGTATCAAGTGCATAAAGATTTATATACTCGGAAACAACTACGAAAAATCGCTCAGAGCAGGCAGCAATCGATATGGGGGATACCATATATATCTATATATTTGCATTTCAGCTCATATGCCAGGGCATATGGTGTGTGGTGTGTGGTGTGTGTGCTACCAAACAAGTTCTGTCCAAAATGGTTAAAGTTTAAATTGGCAGAAAGCGTGAGAAATGGCACACCATGTGCCAGGCTCCAACCAGCCCTAAGCCTCGTCTTCTGCCAAGTAATATGCATGGCCAGGAATTATATTGACTATCATAACGTGTCACATAAAATATTCCACAATAAATTGACTTTCGTTGTTAGAGGCAGCTGCCACTAGAGGGGAGCAGGGGAAATCCTTTTCTTTCGGTTACTCTGTCAAGTGTCGGCCATAAAAGACGATGTGGCCTACTGGATGCCTTCGTACAACCATATCTATATGTAAGTATATATATAAACATATAAGCTTGTGCGCATATACATATGCTTGATGGATAGAACCCCATTATGGGCAACTATTAAGGACCAGCGATTGACAAACTGAAGCTGCCGATACACCCAAGACAGCCCGGCTAGAAAATCACATTAAAAATCAATAAAGTGTACAATAAAATTAGATATTTTTTTGATGGAAGAAAAAGAAATTTGACATGGCTGTCAGGGTTGAGGGAAAGATGAGGAGAAACCAAGGGAAAAGGTCTCAGATGTAGAGATTTGATAAGGGTTTCCCAACGGATTTTCCAGGCTTATAAGTTTTAAATTTATTTATCAGAATTTATTGAAATTTATAGGAATTTATTGCGAACTATTTCGAATCGATAAGAGTATTGTTTTATGAGTTTGTTTTGACCAGAATTTTATTACTCTGTTTTTGCAAGCTTTGAAATAATTTATTTTACAATGTAGGTTTTGTCTGGTATTTCTTTAAGGTTTTATAAAATATTTTCCCAACAAACTACTCTTTGATTATTAAATAATTAAAGTATCCCCTACATAAACATCCCTTAACCGCCCAAAATAACCAATATAAAGGCTGTTATTTCAGCTAAATGCCCAACAGCCATTCAACCGAAAAAGGGACGATTAAAAGTGTCAATCAATATTAATTTGCAATATAAATATCTTCGAGAACAACACACAGTGGTGCCCCGCTATCGCTGCATGCTCTGATCGATTTATTTTCTAAATATAGATAACATTAGCTACTACAAAGTACTTAATAAAGATTTATAAAAAGAGATTTAAATATATGTATATTTAAATGCAAGGAAAATTGCAAAAAGAGATGCTCACCTTCAGCGCCTCCTCGTGATTGATTGAGGTGAAGGGGGTGCCGTTCACCTCTAGGATTGTATCACCGGGTCGCAATCCGGCGCGCTCGGCCACCGAATTCTCCTCGATGCGTGAGATGTAGACGCCTAAGCCTGCCAAGAGGTAAGAGGGGAAGGTGGGAAATCAATTAGCAGCCAACTCACACATTCAATTTTTAATAAAAGTAGCCTCCACTTCCCCCGTAGACCCCATTTCCCTGTTCTTGGGCCTTTTTTCGATGTTTTTTCATTAAGCCTCAGCCAGTAGGCAAGAGGATGGAGTGCGGCAGCCATTTTATGTTTAATTTATAAAGCACATGAGTGTGAGTGTGTGTCTGTGAGTGTGCACAATGGCGTTGAAAAACACAGTGAGTAAGGAGACGGGGAAAAGGGGAATCCCAAGTAAAAGAGAGATGGAAGGGAAGCCTGCATACGGGGGCAACTTAAATAGATTTTTATCGATTTTAAAGCCGTCCGCATATTGCAAACTAAAAATAAATTCAAAGGCAGGAAATGGGAATGAAGAAAAGGTAACACACACACACAGAGAGAGAGAGAGAGAGAGAGAGTAAAGGTAGAGTGGGTAAAGAGGAAGGAAGAGCTGGTTAGCCAAAAAGGTAGTCAGGTGCAAAATGCACTTGGAAATGTCAAAGCTGCTGGCGGTTTGTCACACACCAACATGCACACGCCAATATACACGGGGAATACACGTGGCTACACGGATGGACTACGGACGGATGGACACATGGCTCAGTTAGGGAGAGACATGGCGAAGGGGGAATGAAAAGGGGGTGGGGACAGGCACCCGGACAATAAAATGAAATTGAAAACTAAATTGCACGTAAGAGCCTCCCGGAGAAACCAAGAAGCGCCATCAGCCAAAACCGACTGGGCGTGACATGGGATCAAGCGGCAAAGGGGGCGCGGCCCCACGACAGATTGAATGGGGGAAATAACAGGGAAAGGGGGCAACAAGGTGATGTCCGGGAATGCTCAGGTATTCTTTTGCTGCTGCCAAGTAGGGTGAAGTTAAACCCTTGGTTACTAATGTCGTTTCTTGTATATTATTATGCCCTTATGGTGCAGTTTAAGTGGGAATAGTATTTATTTGCTGCATTTAAACTTATGCTGTTTACAGCCCGTTTCTTTCTTTAGTTTAAAAGTTAACAAAGGATTTAGTTCCCTTTTCTGAATCCCTGATATTTAGTTTAATATTAGGCAAATTACCAGTTTGAACCTCGCCCTAGCCTCAGTCTATTGGCGGTTTCTCCTTCTCCTGATTTATAGTGACATTGTCCCCAAAAATATATCTATAAAACCCGGAGATGTCTAGTTTCTCCTTCTCAAGCTTGGAAATATATTTAAATATATAAACCTAACAAACATCTAGTGAATTTTTAGCATATAAAGTTATTGTGAGTATTAATAATCGATTTCCTTATTTAAAATCGAATTTTCCAGCATATCCTGTATATATCTATTTACCCATTACCCTAGACACCTGTCCCAGTCCTTTACTTACCTGAGTCTTTGCCTCCTTTGACGCAGATGCCGAAACCATGATCAATTTGCTGGTCGCGTGACATGGACACGGTTCGCGTCGTAAGTTCGTGGATGTTTGGGACACTGCGATCTCTTTCCCTCTCCCGATCCCGATAGATCTAAAAAGAACAAATATAAATATTTAAATTATATATTAAATATAATAAAAACACTCCTCACCTGGTGGGTGGTGGAGGGCGGACTGCTGGCCGGGCTCCGTCTGCCGGTGCGATCCCGATCCCGCGTGCCGCCGTTGCTGAAGTGATAGCTACTCGTAGGAACTGATGACGACTGCGTGGCGCCGAACATGCGCAGCACCTGCTCCGGCGAAATGGGTCGCTTCTTATTCCCATTGCTGCTCGAGTGCTGCTGGCGACCACTGGCCGCCGTCGAGGTGGGCAGGGTGCCCGCCGTTCCGGCAGCCATGTGGCTGGCGGGTGAGGAGCTGAGATAGGCGCTGCCACGTCCTGGCAGCGAACCGCCCTTGGTGGGCACGCCCGCCGAGTTGAAGTAGTAGTGCGGCGAATGGGGGCGCTCGATGATCGTGTATGAGGTGCCCGGTGGCGAGTAATACAATCCGCTCCTTCCGCCAGCTCCGCGCAGCGAGCTCGTGCTGTTGCCCACACGGGAACCCCCGGCCGCTGCTGCTGCTGCTGCTGCTGCCGCCGCTGCTGAGGATCCCATGTAGGGTCCGCTGCCCGGCGGCGGACTAATCATGCCGAAAGCCAAGCCAATGTCCTCCGCCTCGAAGCTGCTCGGCACCGCTCGGTGGTGCGAGATAAGGCCCCCCGATCCGCCCGTGGGCACGCTCGAGGACGACTGTGTGGCTCCCAATGTGGGACCGAGGCCCAAACCGGCGGCATTCGAATGGTATCCGTAGGGTCGGGCACTCCAGCGCGAGGGTCCAAGATCACAGAGTTCGGCATAGTCGTTGCCAGCTGCGCTCATTGTCAGGGGGTCGCCGTCGTATGGAATGCCACTGCCCCCAAGGCGCATTACACTGCTGGAGCTGGAAGGGGATAGAGTATTATTGGATAATATATAATATATAAAAAAATATACAGGATTTAAAGGCGAAAGGCTCAGGCTACCAGTTCGAATTTCAGAGATTACTGCTGCGCTCCTTAAGCCACTTATGGCAAGCAGAGATTCCCCATAATGCCACGCTCCTCAATGGTCTCTGCGATCAACCCCAACCTCTGGTAACAGGAGCAACCCATCCGGAATTGGGTTAAAACACCCGCTCAGCCCGCAATCCCTCGGAACAACTTTTGTTTGCGTACGCAGCCCGCTAAGCCGCAGCTCAGACTGAGCGCCACATTCGGTGCAAACAATGGCTTAATCTCCAGAGTCATATGGTGTCCTCCTCCCTCTACCCCTGAACCCAATGAAAATACACAAACACACACCAAACACACACACACACACCACACCCACATACACATCTGCACACACTGCGAAATCAATGGGAACTTATGCCCCGTGCTTCATTATTTATGTGCCAACTTTGGTTGGCAAAACAAAAACAGGTTAACACAAAGGCAGAAGCTCCTCCATGTGCCACGTCCTCCTCATCCTCATCCTCATTTCCATTGCCATTCTCCTGGGGGTAGTTCCCTTGCTCCACACCCCCTCTATGACGCGGGGGGACAGCGGGGGGCTGCTCTCATAAATAGTTGAAAATTGCCGTGCTCACACATTGGCACTCACTTAGCCATGGCCCTGGCACGCCGCGCTCTGTGCACATGAGAGCCATTCAACGCCACTGGCCAGAAAGTATTTGCAATTTTCCCATTTTTCCCCTATTTCCACCCCCCTATCCCTCCCTCCGCCCTTTCCTGGATGAAACCCAAAATGAAGCTAAACACATATGCATTTATCGATCAATTGTTGGCGATGGCTAATCAATGACACTCACTGCACAGAATATTTACAGCCCCAATAAATCGCACAGAGAGCTTTAAAAACATAATCTAAAAGCGGAAATGAACACCCCAACACGCAGCATATGTAGCACAGTGTAATGTTCAGGTCACGTTTATCAGTCATCAAAGATAAATTGTTCTTTTAGCAAAGTTTTTGAGTCTGTATATCAAATGGAGGATTGCTTTGACAGAATATGAAGTATAAAGCGATACAAGATGGTACATTGGAGTTATCAATTAAATGGGATATAAGATTACCTTTTTAAATAATAATTATTATAATCGTTTATTATTTAGTAAACAAAAGATTTAACAATTGAATCGATAAAATTATTAGCTTATCATAATAATGATGCTAAATATATAGTAAGTATTTATCTATTAAAATCGAAATCTAAAATGAAAAAAAGCTTTGACCTTTTAATTAAAATTTTCCCAAGTTTGAACTTTGTTTATATTTGTTTATTATTTTCGTATTTGTTTATTTATTATTTCTTTTCTTTCCACAACATTTAATTTCTTAACTATCTATTTTCTAAACTTGTGCCCTCCAGCTGGCCTGAAAAATATCGATTTAGAAAATCCAAATATTTGTATGATTATTATTTAGAGTTTTTCAATCTTAGGACACCATTTCTTTGTTAAAATAATAATAATTTTTAATCTATTTTCGGGGTAATAGTTCTACTTATTAATTTAACATTTTGAAAGTCTATGCTAACACATCATTTTGTAAGATATTTTATATAAACCCAAATTTAAAAAAGTCAATTTCTCCAAAATCTCCAAAATTATATGGAAATTAAAAACGGATTAAGGATCTCACTTCTCGTGTGAGAAAATAAATCAAATAGAATGTGTTTTCCATTGTCAAAACCCTTACAACTTTCAAACGAACTGAAAAATAAATAAATTGAATAAACTGGCAGAGGCCATAACTTTTTAACTGGCCGTCGAATTCAATTAAAAAAAGTTGGCCATCGATTATGCCAATAAAAGTAGCTTCAAAGCCATAAACGAAGTGCTGGCCGCTTAATCGAGTGCGAGAATAGCAAATAAGTTTCGAGTGCCGCAAATACTCGAGTGTGTGCGTGTTTTTTATATTTTCTGAATGAGAGGTAGTAGAGTTGTGGGAGTGAGTGTGTGCTTTGGGGAAAATGGAAAAGGGAAAATGCACTTTCAGCTAAGCGCTGCTGAAGAACAAAGCGCCGGCCAATTTGGTTTGACGCTTAAGCGCACTTAGCGGTCGACCATTGGCAAACACAAACACAGACACAGACACAGACACAGACACGGCAACAGCAAACAGGACACGCTAAACAAGAACACACACAGAGACACCTACCTACGTAATGGCTGGCAATTGTGCTTACGTCTAACAAGCAGCCAATAATGTCCTTTTTGATTTACCGATACACATTTGCATTTCTTTCAGCCACACAACAAATTGGCAAGCAGACGCCATTACAAATGAGCCACACACACACACACACTCTGACACAGTCGCAGGACACACCTGGAGTATGCGGCGGCCAAGGCGTCCAAGGCCACCGCTGCCATCTCGAGGATGATGGCCAACACCCGGGGCCCAAAGCAGCATAGCAGGCGTCTGATAGCAACAGTGGTGACGTCGACCATCCTGTATGCAGCCCCGATATGGGCTGATGCCATGAAGACGGCTAGCTACAGTCGGCAGTGCAAGTCGGTCTATAGACGCTGCGCGTTGCGTATCTCCAGCTGCTTCTGCACTGTGTCCGAGGAAGCCGCTCTGGTGGTATCGTCAGCAATCCCAATAGATCTGCTGGCAGAAGAGCGTAGATCTGGGATATCGGGCAGCAGGATTCAGCGAAGCAACACAATTGCCCGGTGGCAGGAGAGATGGGACATCGCGAGCACAGGGCGGTGGACCCACAGACTCATCCCCAACCTGACTCCCTGGCTGCAGAGAGCCCATGGAGAACTTGACTACCACACTACGCAGATCATCACGGGACATGGCTGCTTCAAGGCCTACCTACATAGGTTCAAGCACGAGGCTGACCCCTATTGCGACCACTGCGGCAGCGACTCCACTGAGGATGCAGAACATGCCTTTTTTGAGTGTCCACTTTTTTCGGCAGAACGTGCTGCTCTGGAGGCAGCCACGAGGTGTCACCTTACACCCGACAACCTGATCGGCTGTATGCTGGAGAGCCCCCCCAACTGGACAGCAGTTGCAGAAATGGCTGCATCCGTGATGC
>VNJQ01003909.1:0-40088 GCA_008042515.1 Drosophila truncata | reverse complement strand
TCGGTTAATACCACGAGGGTAGTATCGCCGGGCATCGGGAGTCGCAAGACACCATCGTACATGGTGTTCTACAGCAGGTGTCCCAGCACGGAGCGCTACGGGACGCCGGCTGAGACTTCGTATGCTCTGGAACCCATGTTCATGTCGATGGTGAGCACCCTCTCGCTGAAGTAGCTCCTGGCAGTCTCTAGCAGGTACTCGGGAATGCTCAGAGCAGCAAGAGACTCCAGTGTACGGTTCCAGTCTGCGGTGTTGAAGGCGTTCCTTTATGTCTAACGCGAGCCGCCTATCCACCTCGAGCCCTTGATCGCCTTTCCTGCAATCTCCTTCACCATCACAACTGCGTCCAGCCTCGACCTCCCCTTCCTGAAGCCGAATTGTCTTGGAGAGGCCACCGGCCTCCTCAATAGCTGCGTTCAGCCTCAAAATGGATGACAGGACGGGGAACCTAATGGTCCACGTCGCCGTGAATAAGGTTATAAATTACCAAAAAGGGTCTATTTTGGCACTTTTAAAACAATAATAAAACAGAATAGCTTCAAAACTGAGGGACTAGTTTGCGTATAATCGGACAGACGGGCAGACGGACAGACGGACATTTTTAGATCGACTCGGCTGTTAATCCTGATCAAGAATATATATACTTTATAGGGTCGGAAATATCTCCTTTACTGCGTTGCAAATTTCTGAATAAAATTTTAATACCAGGATCTAAATTCAATTCAATAATTTGCTTTATTTCTTTAATATTTTTCCATTTTGCTTAAGCTAACAAATGTTTTTTTAGAGTTTAGACTTATTTACTGTCTTTACAACTATAATATTCTGTTATTTTGTTTATTTAATATTTATTAGTAATTTTTTTTATTATTTCAATACCAAGAAATTTGGATAAAAAACTTGGCTCCAAATGGGCTTAAAAACTAATATAAACTAGGACTGGTACTTCGTGATTACTAGCGTAATGCTAGGAAGGGAAGGACCTGTCAGCACACAGTTGTGCGATATAAGATTTCGAATAATAAATTTGTTTTGTTTTGATTGTTTTGTTTTGATTGCATCGATCATTTGGATGTTTGCTTTTAAATGTAGACTGTTGGTCACATAGAGAAAAGGTAGATAATAAATCATTTTTAAAATTTTATTTTGAGCAGTTTGTAATTTATTTATATGGGTCTTTGCGCTACAGCCCCAGATTTCAGACCCATAAAGCATTATGGGTAAGAATATTTTTTTACATATTGTCAGTTTATTGTGATTAGACAGTTTTGATCTTCGATTTATAAAGGGGTACAATAATCGGATGGTCTTATTTATTTTGTCGATGGTATGACTTATGTGAACATTGAAAATAAGTTTTTTTGTCAATATTTATGTCAAGATACTTTACAGAGTTTTCCCATGTCAATTTTATTTAGTTAAAGTTCCTCATGTTTGGTGAAGAAAATGAGGCATTTAATTTAATTTTCCAGTTATAAAAATAATAAGATATTGCATGCAAGGACATTTGTAGCTCGTTTTCTATCGAATTATAAGTAATACCAGAGCTAAACATGGTATCGTCGGCAAAAATAAGTGTATGACAACTCTAAAAAAGGGGGATATCGAAGGTGTATATGTTATAAAGAACAGGTCCGAGCACAGAGCCCTGTGGGACACCAGCTTTGATAAGTTTTTTATTCGAACTGGTTTTATTTAACATTTTACGGTTTATATTTACTTCTGAATTTTATTTATATAGCGGCAGCTATATTCTAACACCTACAGTGTATACAAACTTCGAAGAGCCGAAGTTAGTTTACTTTTTTTTCTTTTTTTAAAATACCGTCTTGAAAAAAATAATAGAAACACAAAATCACAGTCAGTACCAGAAAACACGCTGCACACTAAAAATAATTTCCATGCTTGGTTTTGCTCTTCTCTTTTTTTTGTGTTTTCTGGTGAACGTACATATTGCGAAAGTGTAAGAAGCGAACAGTATAATAGAGTAAGTTATTATAAAACATATAATATCACTCAAAAAAGACAAAAAAAAAAGAGAAGAGAAAACCAAGTATTATAATTTCAGTCAGAAGTTTGCAACGCAGTGAAGGAGAAATCTCCGACCCTATAAAGTATATATATTCTTGATCAGCATCAACAGCCGAGTCCATCTAGCCATGTCCGTCTGTCCGTCTGTCCGTTTCTACGCAAACTAGTCCCTCAGTTTTAAAGCTATCTAAATGAAACTTTGCAGTTAGTCTTCTATATACTCTCACTCGTACATATGTCGGAACGGGCCGGATCAGACGACTTTAACATATAGCTGCCATAGGATCGGTAAATTTTTCGAAAAAAAATTATAGCTTTGTTAGTTTTCAATATATTTTCACCAATTTTGATATTTGGCCATTAATTAATGATCTAGAATTTTGATTTAAATTTCATGAAAATCGGACGACTATATTTTATAGCTGCCATAGGAACAATCAGAGAAATAATAGAAAAAATCATAACTCAGTTGTTTCTCAACATATTTTCATCAAATTTTAGATTCGGCCATTCAATGTTCTCTTAAAATTTCGTTTTTAATTTTAAAGTTCAATTGCAATCTGCAAGGGTATTTAAACTTCGGCGAGCCGAAGTTAACTTCCTTTCTTGTTTAGTGTGTTTTATTTACTTTTTAAACTATATGGTATTCTAAAAATTTCTTACCTTGAAGCAAGAATAGTATTTGCTTGAGTATCCTTTATAACATGACAAAAAAAATATGAGCAGAAAATTCTATATTGAAAAATTATAAAAGAAAATATGATAGCATGCCATACAAGGGTGTTCTTAAATATCATATTTCTTGGTCCATAATGATATCCGTCATTATTGTTATCTTCATTTTGGTGCATTACTGTAAAAAGAGCACGTAACATCGATTCACTATCGATTTTAATATATCTCTCCAGTACAATAATGGAAACTTTTACAATTATATTAAATATATTGAAAGCAATTAGACAATTCCAGCGGCAGATGATATAGTGAATGTTTTGTAAGTATACCTCAGAGCCCTGAAGTAAAAAGATCAAAGCAAATATTATATAGCCCAATGAAAGAATATCCATACTGCAAACTCCTCCCATAAATACTATAGCAAGCGTAATCCAAAAAAAACTACAAAATATTGCTGTTTTAAAAACGTCTGCATAGTTACGAACATATGAACAAAAGTCATGAGTTGGATTTTCGAAATAAACGTGCCCAAGCTTAGCGATATTATAAACAACATTAATGTTATCTCCACCTGGGTAAGAAAAATCTTTAATATGCCACATTTCTGCCTTAAAAGACTTCCGCTGCCTTGAAATAAGCAAAAGAATGATAAAATCAAGCATAAGATTTGATTTATACATGTATTTTGTTGAATAATTTGACATACTCCAGATAGTTTTATTGGTAATCATATATGGTGCTATGATAGTCTCTTGAATTGAAAATTAATAAATACACTTTTTTTAACTTACCGTTACCATTACACAGATTAGGGGGAAAATTTAAGATGTACAGGTATTGAGCAAGAATTGACAAAACATAAAATAGTTGAAGAATTTCCCAAATTCGTGCACACTGTACTCGATTAAGACATAAAATTAACACAATCAAAATTAGATAGGTCAACGCAATAAGATCCCGTCTATGAACAACAGTAGATACAAGTCCAATAAGCGTTATTTCAAGTCCAAATTTAAAATAGCCAAAATTAAGCATATATTTTAACAGCTCTGGGAAATCTCGTTCTGCATCTTGCCTTGTAATTCCTGGAAACAAAACTTTTCTGTCTTTTTGTTCATACATTGAAGACCGTATTAAATGGTTTCGAAGCTTAACCACAGCATGCAATGACGTCACTATCATATACACAATGTATGGAGATATGTAGCTTAAGTAAATAACAAATTTTTGTTCCGTTTTGTGTAGGCCCATCCACTCCGCAAAATTAATAGATTGATTATTCTAAAATAAACATATTTATTAAGTTTCTTAAAAAGATAGTGTAAAATTTTACGCATTTATAGTCGTATTTCCGTTCATCGAAATATTTTATTTGATAAATCATTTTCATTAGCACCAAAACAGAAACCCAAAATGTTACTCCCCTAAAAATAACACGTCTTAAATATCGGTTAACGCAAACACTTACTAATGACATAAGCACTAGAAATATATTTAGAACAGAGACTTCTGAAATCGCACAATGAAAAGACGCTAGTATAACTGCTTTTATCATGTGAATTTCTAAAAATCCCCAAGCCATGAGTTTTCCTGGTCGAAACAATCGACGACTTAATCTACGTAGTTTTTGATATCCAGCAGAAAAAAAAATTTTCCAGGACTGCTTGTGTACATCAAAAGATTTCAGTTGAGTGTCACTTTTTTCCGGAAATATCAAATAGGAATCACGGCGTTTTCGTATACTGAGTTTAGGTCGTCTTACAGAGTCCATAAAACGTCGATGAAAGTAATGAAGTTGAACCACAGTGAAAATAACCGTGAGGGTGGGAATAAGAAGATGCAGAAACAGGTCCTTCGTTTGGTATCGTCGCAAACCAATGTCATTTTGCCTAAAAAAAAGAAAATACAAATTAATGTTTTGTAATAAAATATTTAAAGCAACAAATAACCAAGTTCAAAACGCCTAGTAGTAATGTCACTTAAATATAAGAAATACAGGTATGCTACGCTTCTCTTATTTTCGTTTCGATTTTGATTTGGTCGAAGTCGTTCGAATTAGTTTTTAAATCCCTGGGTTGTTTTCGATAAATGTTTGCTATCGGAATATTTTGTATTCTCATGGTGTCTTACTGCTTAAATAGCAGACCTGTTTTTTTGGTCGAAAGCAAACGAAAAAACTACTTTTAAATTTGCAATAGCTTGTTTCGAAGCCAGAAGGTGGAAGATATTGCCAGAGTTAAGAAAATGAAGGCATCTAGGATGCAACATAGGTTTTCTCAATATATCTGACGAAAGGTGAATCACATTTAGAGATTAACCATTAACTTTAAATATTTCAGGATTGTTAATCTAACCACAGCACAGTGGACGGTCTTGTATGGAAAAGGCGGCCAAAAATACTTCCAACAGAGATATCAGCTTGAAATTTGTTTTGCAGCTAAATAATTCCACATTAATGCTATATTAATAATATTGGCGTGTATATAAGCTTTATTTTCGAGCGAATTAAAAAAATCAAATTAAAGCCCTAAGGTTATACAACATTATTTTTGCAGTTATTTCCAAAGTGAATTTACTAAACGATTAACTTTTAATACACAATTAATAATGCAATACCAAAAAATAAAAATATTATATACTCAATATATAATAATACATCCTTAAATAGCAAAATAATAAAAGAATTACTAACTTAAACGACAATAACAATAGTTTAATGTAATATACAATAAGTTGATTGTAAAAAATACTGTTAATTTAAACAAAGAAGTCAAGGAAATCGTAAACTGATTTGTATAAAATGGACACAAAAACATAGAAATATACCAATAAGAAGCGCACAAAACAAAGACGCGAAAAATCAGTAAGAAACGACACAAAAACAGAGAATGGAGTGAGGTATTGATTGCTTGATTACAATAAGGGTAGCAAATTGTAGCAGCTTATTTTGATAACATAGATTAACTAAATATTGAACAATTTAAAAAAAAAAATTTTTGTTGAAGGGCGTCATTGGCAAAACATCTTTTACTCCATCTAAAAATTGCAAATATAAATAATGCAATTCAAATAAAAATTACAAAAGCACATAGTAAATACCTTCAACTATTATGTTCATTTTAGTTTGATCACTTTAATTGAGCTTGTGTATGGTTTTTTAAGTATTTCTGAAGGGCTTGTAACTACGATGCATATACTTAATATTTGCCGCACGTTTTGTGCTGTCACTTTACCTGCCATTTTCTTCGCAATTATGCGAAGCAAAACAAAACAAATTATCAATTTTGATGCATAGTTTTATGGACAACGGGACGCCGAACATTTGAAGTTAAAATTCAAACATTGGTTTTTTCATTTTTGGCCTATGGGACCGTCCACTGTGCACAGCAGCCAATTGCATTGAGTATGATCAATGTTGCGGATTACATGTAACTAAAGTTCGGAATTCTGGAATAATAACAAGTGACCTATTTGATTTTAAATTCCGTGAAAATATGTTGAAAACTGACGAAGTTATAATTTTTTTCGAAAAATTTTACCGATCGTTTCTTTGGCAGCTATATGATATAGCTGCCAATTCGGCCCGTTATGACTTATGTAGGAGTGAGAGTATATAGAAGCCTACCTGCAAAGTTTCATTCAGATAGCTTCAAAGCTGAGGGACTTGTTTGCGTATAATCTGACAGACGGCCAGACGGACATGGTTATGCTGAGCAAGAATATCAATACTTTATAGGGTCGGAGATGTCTCCTTCACTGCGTTGCAAACTTCTGACTAAAATTATAATACCCTGCAAGGGTATTGCCCCGGGGGCAATACGACCGCCACGCCGCCGCCTATAGCCCCGCTCCTGCCGGCCGAAGTGCCTCCAGCTCGACACGGCGAGCCGCGCCGGAGGAGTCCGACGAAATTTTCCGAGCTAAGGGGCCCATCATTCCACCGGATGCCACTACCTAGCGGCCGACCGCCACCGACGCCTCCCATTCTGCCGGCCGATGCGCCCACAGCTACACGCCGCGACCCGCGCCGGAGGAAGACACGACCGCCACCCGAGCGGAAGGAGAAGCGGCCACCGCTGCCAACCACCGGACCTACAAGCATTAGCCCACCACGGGCATCTGTACGGCCGCCCCCGAGGACGAATACTCACGGGCAAAGAGGCGCCGCCGCCTCCAGCAGACGCTGGCCTCACCAGAGGGACCGACTACATCGATGGAGAACAAGTGGAGGACAAACTGCTGCAGCTGGTGCAGTTGAGAGCAGCTTGCAGAGAATAGTTCAGTTACGGCGGAGAGTTTCGCGAAGATCATTCCGCAGTTTGACGGAGAGTCCATACCCGTAATACAGTGGTTTGACAATTTTGAGCTGAATGCGGAAGCCTACGGTCTATACATAAAGCAGATGTATGTGCAGGCTCCTTCCAAAAAGACAAACACGACGAAGTTGTTTTTAGATTCAACTTATGTTTACCATACACAGAGATGCGTATGCTTCTGGAGACTGAGTTCAACCGTCAATACGTGTGCAGTGCGGATGTCCATGAGCAGCTCCGTGATCGCAAGAAACATAAGCTGTAATAGTTTCATGAGTACCTACTGTAGATGAAGAAGATCGCTGCACGTGGCAGCATAGTAATTTGCTATGTTGTGGACAGCCTGAACATGAGAAGTGATTTCGGATACTCTCTCTACTGTTGCAAATCTTACAAAGAGCTACAGGAGCAATATGAGGTGTTCGAACGCGTGGGCGAGAAGCCGTACAAGCCAAGTGATGGAAAGTGGACGCCGAGAAAGCAGCATGAGTATACCGGCAAGAAGAGTTACTGTTTCAATTGTGGATCAACAGATCATCTTCGCAAGGATTGCTTCAGTTGTAACAAAGAAGGACACATGTCCAGAGATTGCCCTGGGTCAGCTTGTGGTATCCAGGTTGTACGCAATGCAACTGGCTTGAAGAGGGTCAAGATCAACGACGTGGAAGTGGAGTGTTTGGTTGACACGGAAGCCGATGTATCAATACTGCGGAAGTTTGTCTTCAACAAAATTCCTAATGTCATCTTAGAGAAGTGTGTATCGAAGCTGTGGGGCTGGAAAAGAAGATCACGTGCCCAGTTGCCTGACGTTGCACTAGACCAGGAGGTGACGCCACATTAGTTTGTTGTTGTTGAGGATGAGAACATCGAGTATGATGCGGTGCTGGGCTTCGACTTTGTCTCGAAATTTGATTTTTCCCTGTCGGCCGAAGGATACAAGTTTTCTTCCCAGCCGGCGGAGAAAGCCTGTGAGGAACCGAACCAGATGAGTATTTATAATATAATTAATACAGATGATGACATCGATGTTCCCCCGCAGTATGCAAAAGAAGTTTTAATGTTGATCATGAACTACAAGGCTGTGGATTCCCTAGTAAAAGTTTCAGTCGAGCTGCGAATCGTACAGGATGGTGAAATCATTCCATTTCGTCAATCTCAGAGTAGATTGGCGATTGCCGAAGAGAAGGATGTCGAAAAGCAGATCGACGAATGGTTAGCTGCTGAAATCATACCCATCTTTGTCTATCTTTGCTTGCCGCCTTGTGCTAGGGGCAAAAAGGATGGCACTCGCCATATTTGCGTCGATTTTCGAAAGCTAAGCTCCATGGTGCAGTCTCTCTGACTGCTTTCTCGTTCGGGTAATCGACGACGTCCTGGAAAAGCTGCAAAAAGCGAGATTTTTCACTGTGATGGAGTTGGAGAACGGTTTCTTTCACATGAGGAGGATAGCAAGAAATTCACAGCATTCATCACCAAATCCGGGCTGTACGAATTCAACAGAACCCCGTTTGGATTCTTGAACTCGCCAGCTGTTTGTATTCGCTACGTAAACTACGTGTTCCAAGAGCTGATGAACAAAGATGTACTCGATGCATAATTCACGCCATGACTGCAGAGCAATGTTTGGAGAAGATGGCATTTGGTTTTAAAACAACTGGAGCGTTTGGCTTGAAAATCAAGTGACGAAAATGTCAGTTCTTACAGAAGAAGATTTACTTCTTGGGGCACAACATTGAAGACGGAAACGTATGGCGTGGACAGGAAAAAATAAATGTAGTTAGCAAATTTTCAGCGCCGAAAAACGTCAGAGCAGTTCAAGCATTTTTGGGGCTGACTGGATTTTTCAGAAAATTTGATCTGCACTATTCGCAGATTGTACGCCCGTTGACAGACCTGCTGCAAAAAGATGTTTATTTTCGAATGCGTTGACGAAAGAGCCCGTGTTAAAGCTATATATCAGAGGAGCCAAAATTTGCAGAAGTGTTAATGCAGTGGTTCGAGAGCACACTCTACCCAATACAATATTGAAGCCAGAAGACCTCAGAAGCTGAGACTCGTCAGCACAGTTAAATTCTAGAAGCGAAAGCCGTGTATCTAGCGGTAAAGAAGTTCAGACGCAATGAACTCCTCGTGATCCCGAAAACGATGGAGAAAGAAGTTATTGTTGACGCCCACAGTGCAGCTCATTTTGCGCTACAAAAAACTGTTCACGCTTTTCAACAATCCTATTGGATTCCTCACTTAGAACAAAAGGTTCAGGAAGTGGTACAAAACTGTGTCAGATGCATAATTTTCAACAAGAAACTTGGCAAGGAAGGATTTTTAAGCTGTATTGACAAAGGTGATCAACCCCTTCACTCGCTGCACGTTGATAATCTGGGCCCCATGGATGTCACTGGAAAACAGTATAAGTATATATTTGCCATTTACAAAAGTTCATATGGCTGTTCCCAACAAAAAGTACAAGTTGCGAGGAGACGTTTAAAAAGATCAAGACTTGGTCTGAAATTTTTGGTGACCCAGTGCGGCTGATTTCGGACAGCGGCTCCGCCTTCACGGCCAACATGTTTGCAGAACACATGAACACGTGCTCGGAATCGAGCACGTTTGGAGTAAAACTGGAGTTCCCCATGGAAATGGTCAAATTGAGAGTGTAAATCGCACAATTCATTCAGTGATTGCAAAAATATCGGCGGATGAACCAGCCAAGTGGTTTAAGGCCGTGCCCGAGGTGCAGAGAGATGTTAATTCACACGTAGATGAGCCGACTAAGAAGTCACCATTTGAGCGCCTGTTTGTAGAACAAGCCAGTGGATCGCATATGACAACTTCTGGAAGAGGAAATGTACCTAAACTTTGACGAGCAACGGCATCAGCTGAGAAAAGATGAGATTAAACAAGCGCAGAAGTTGTATAAAAATAACTTTAACCTAAAACGGAAACCAGAAGTCAATTATAAAGTGGGAGACTTTCCTGACTCACAGGAAATTGTCCTGAATACGTCAAACTTACAGGAAAGATACCATAACCCTTGGAAGACCACTTTTACCAAAGATAAACGTTGACGAACAATCCATTACTAGAACTCTCAATTCTAGAAATCCCCCAAGGCTTCGACCAGGAGCGTATCCAAGCAAATAGAACAATCCCAACGGTCAGGAATATAAAAACAATTTTCATTATGCCTAGCAAGGAGGAGCAAGCAGTAACAGAGTCGTTAGACTTGCAGGAAGAAATCAGTTAAGAGATCTCGAAGCTCATTCATAACTTAAAACTAGACTCAGTGGAGAAAAAGCAAAATCCAACTTATTATCAAACAAAGTTGGCCGCAATCGATGAACAGTGGAATCGATTTGCGAATAATGACAAAAATACGTAGACTGTCGTGACTCATACGACAGACACAGAACCATCATAACCGATAAGATGCAAGCAAGCTGATATCAGCATGTCGGCGACATGTGTGACGTTCCGTCGTTGTTCGGGTGGCTCAGGGGTGGCCAGGATTCGCCTCAGACATTTATATGTGTCAGAGGTGGTTGCTGAAAGAGATTCCGACGCCGGATCCAGAGTATGACGCAGTCGATTTTAGGCTTAAAAGTTACAATTCAAGAATAACTTCATGCTGCTTCGAACGCTGCTACAGGGCTGTCATCCTTCCCGTCTGGGCCGTTCCGTCTCCGCGAGACTAATACCCGGGTTTGGGGACTGGTTACTCATCCACGAGAGAGTTTGCGATTGGACTAGTAAGTCTTCAATAGAAGTGTTGTTGGACTCGAAAGTCTTCAAAGAGATCGGACTCGCAAGGCTTCTGGGTGCTCGGAAGTCTTCAAAGCGGGCGCACTCAAAAGTCTTCTAGAGAACTTACTAACTTCAATGTATAAATCGGACCAGATCGAGTGATCCGGTCGGCCCCAAAAAAAGACTTCTCTGCTGACTACTGGATGTGTGCTACTAGGTAGGCTAACCTCTCTCGATCGCTGTTGGATGTTAATACACCGGGATAGTTTCCACGTATCAATTTACTTTAAAGCAAATTTTACCATTATGAAATATAAAAAAAACGAAACGAAACGAAACGAAACTTCAAAAAATCACACACAGTGATACTGTTCCCTTCGGCGAGGGTGGACATGTATGTGTCGGAGAGAGAGTAAATGCAACTCTATGTTGGTTTCGTTATGCAATCTAGAACTTTCAAAGACGAGTTTACTGCACTGGTAAACCTTGTTGCTAGGCGGGTTACGTCGGCGCAGAGTAACACGAACATAGTAACGAAACGGAAAGAGACAGCAAAAGCAGAAAGCATTCATTCTCGATTTTACAAAGCAAACGAACAGAACTGATTGCATTCTTTCTGCAGTGAACTTTCGTCCGACATATGTATTATTTTACCTTCGCTTGTTAAATTTTTGCTATGCCGCTGTTCACTACCGCCGAGAGCTAATAGAAGATATAATAAATAACTTTAATTTAGAATCCATTTAAAATAAAAAAAAAATTTTTTAAGCTTAAGCTATTTCAAGAACAATCCACAAACACCTTAACATTCATTGCTGTCCCATGTTTACTAACCTTTAAAATACATTTTATTGAATATTTACTAAACCAATTTATTACAGTTGAGGAGGAGGAGTTAACATGCCCCCATGAAACAACGCGGATCCGGCAACTGCCTAATGCAAGAACAGGCAATTCTGAAGGATGCTTACATTGACTTACGTATATACTCATACGGACAAACACGGTCATACTGTTGTAATAAATACACGGTCATACTGTTGTAATAAATATTCAGTCTAATTCTGTTCTCCTCACAGCTCAGTCGTTTTGTTCGTGGGTTTCCTTCTGACATCTTTTAGAATCTTCCTTGCAGGTTTTTATCCTCTTCTGTTCCCTCGGCTACTGGATTGTAACTCGCGCGCGTATTTAATTCAAATATTTTAATGCAAATATTATCTCTTATTTTATTAATATATTTGTGCGCGTCTGCGCGTCACAAAAGGGCGATAGTCGATTCCATCAAACGGGCTCTGAAAGAATACTCAGAGACCGGTAGGGCTATTACAAAGGATTCAATAAACTCATTATGGTCCCAATATCAAGACATCCAATTTTCGGTTCATGAAAAATACGAACCCCCGGTCAGGGGACGATATGACATGCAGTCGTTCCTCCGCCTAGAAGGGGATGTTCAAAGAGTCTTGGGGTCGCGAACATACGTATCAAACAATGAATATGTGCATCTACCCAGAGTAAGCATCCCAAAATTCGATGGGAAGCTACTCAAATAAACTTAATTTTTCTATTTATTTAAATGCTGGGTTCATGATACCAACATGTCCACAGTTAGGTAGATGTGGTACCTCAAAACCACAGTAACTGGAGAGGCTGAAAAAATAATAAGGCATATTGATCTTAAAAAAGAAAATTACATGGAGAATATTGGTTGACGCATACAGCAATTCCCGCGATGTAGTAGGCACAGTTCTCAATCGTCTCTTAACGATCCAAAGTCATTAAAGGAGTTGTTTATTATAACAATTGAGTCCCTAACATCACTAAAGGGACTAGGCATTGATTTATCGAATTGGGATACAATCATCACTGCTCTCATCAAGCAAAAATTAGATTTAGCAAATAGAGCCCTCTACGAACAATCGTGCATTGAAAAGTACAGGGTAAAACCTCGCGCGCCGGTGCAGCAATGCAATGCTCGCGCAGCGACCCATGACCCATGCCAGCGGCGATCAAAATAAAGAAAACCAATACAGGTGTCTCGTTTCCAAACATACCGAACCCCCTGAACGGTCGTTCAGCACAGAGGCAGGACAGCAATTTTGGTAATTGGGCGTTTGTAGGATCCATGGATCGTCTTCACTGTAACGACCCGAACTTTGTCATCTGATCCTGGGTGCACCTTGCTAATGCGTCCATGAATCCATTTAGAGGGTGGTTGATTAGGCTCTTTGAGGACTACAAGTGTGTCGATCTTCAAATTCTCCATTTGTAGATACCATTTGGTGCGTTCGTGAAGCGGTCGGGTCTCTTCCACTTTTGGTCCAGTCGGTGGGGACGCCGACTCCACCCCTCCCAGGCGGCGTAGATGGCGCAGGGGTGGGAAGCGTGCTATCAGGCTGCTTTTTCTAAAAGAAGCCGGGTCGCCCTTGCTCGATTGATCCTCCTGGTTTGGTGCCACAAGCCGCCGCCACAAGATGGTCCGTTGGACTGTATGGTAGGTCCGCCATACACCCTCACCTAGCCGTGAGAATTCCCACTGTGCATTTCCACTTTTGTGGCTGCCACCTGGAGCAGTGATATTCTTCTCAGACGTTCCAGATTTGTTTTGCATCTTCGTCCAATGCTAGGCTGCATTTACAACCTTCTGCCAGGTTACTGTAGCTGCCGGCTACTGGGGCTCAGACACAGACCACGCAGAGGGCCAATGTGGGCAGACGCTGCGTGGATTTTCTATTCGCTTCCCGCTTCACAAGCGGGATTGCCTCCAGCCGAGCAAAGCCGAACTTGTAGCGGACGTCCTGTCTTGTAGAGCCTTCCACAATGGTCGGTGGGGGTTATACCGACCTATTTCTGGTGTACCGCCACGGCGACGGGGATGGCCGTCGGTCCGATATGAGACCTGTTCCACCATTTGGCCACGCGGGTATACCTAGGACTCGATGGAAAGCTTCAAGATTCCGCCTCCTTGTCAAGGAGTGTCAAGCAGCAGTCCGGGATTGTATGCTACATTTTGCAGCGATCTTTGCCTGCAGCTCATAGCACGGAGCTTCTGTCACAGTACAGGGAGGGTGGCGCAAGTTAACAATAAGATGATTGTAGGTTCCTTGATGTTGGCCCGTAGACCAAGTTTCCGACCAAAATATAAGACGAGTGTTTCTTCTTTAGAAGTCAATTCCAGAATAAATATCTTTATTTTATATATCTTCGTTCAAACCTTATTGTCTAAGTACAAAGTGCTGATCAAGCGGACTGGGTCTGTAATTAGACCGGAGCATATATGGGGCTTGGACTCAGCAGTAGCCGCTATGTTTGTTTGTTTGGCAACTTAGTTGCCAATTCAAGTGTTCGGTGTTTAGCTGCTTGATGACCGTAGGGGCTTAAGTGGGGGGCCACCGATGGAATGTGCTGAGGCGGTATCTCGCTCGTGTGCACCCATCGCATGAAGCGGTTATTGTAGTATGCACAATTATCGAATGCGCACTATACTTCATACACTGTTGCGCACTAGCAAATAAACATTTAATTGTATAAACAAAGCCGACGATATCCGATCCAGTCTCTATACATTGGCTGGCTAACGGAAATGCAAGTGTCAGCATAACTGATACGCGCAAGTATTTATGCATATTCCTCGCGCTCCAACTTTAGCGAGCATAGCTTCATTTATATACATAAGAATATACATAAGCGTCTCTCTGCTGCTTCTGTTGGCAGCGCAGCTTCATAGCCATGGTTTGCATCATGTTGTCCGCCGAGACCCTTGTGCACACCATGGCGTCCAGCTTCTCCCGCGTGGTGGAATCGGAAGCAGTCGAACAGGACGTGATGGGCGTCCTCCACCACTCCGGCGCCGCATTCTGGGCAGTTGTCCTCTTCTTCGTATCCGAAGCGCTTGAGGTAGCTCCGGAAGCAGCCGTGGCCGCTGAGGGCTTGCGTCAAGTAGAAATCTACCTGACCGTGCTTTCTGCTTACCCAGCTGCTAATGTCCGGGATTAAGCGGTGGGTCCAACGACCTTTCGGCCGAGCTGTCCCACTTTTCTTGCCACCTTGCTATGCTCCTGCGCCTGACTTCGCGTCTAGCCTCACGCCTTGTGTCTCCGCCGTCCGACCCGCGAGTGAGGCGGGTTTCTTTGGCCTCCTGCGCTAGATCGCCTAGCGGCACCAGCCCCGCGATGACCGAGGCCGCATCATCAGACACTGTCCTGAAGGCAGTAGCTACTCTCAGCGCACACAAGCGGTCGTGGCTTCTACTCCGCGCATGTAGCTTCTCACTTTGGACGCCTCCGCCCATGCAGGGGCTGCGTAGAGAAGCTTTCTGCTCGAGATGAGCACTGCTTTGGTCTTTTGCGAGGCTAGCTCTAGACCGGCGACGGCGAGCCCCGATTCGACCGCTTGGATTGCGTTGTTTGTCGCGGCCTCTGCTGCGGTCAGCTCTTTTGCGACCACAACCAGCGCTACATCATTTGCAAAGCCTACGATGGTGGTATTCGGTGGTAGTGGCAATTTCAGAACGCCATTGAACATCGCGTTCCAGAGCAGTGGGCCCAGGACGGAGCCCTGCGGGACTCCGGCTGAGACCTAGTGCGTTCTGGGTCCCCTGGAGGTTTCCAGGATGACGATTCGCTCGCTGAAGTAATTGCGGACGATTCTCAGCAGGTATCCAGGGATGTTGTAGGCCTCCAGCGTTCTTCTCCAGTCGGCCGAATTGAAGGCATTCCGGACGTCTAGAGTTACTACTAGGCAATACTTGGCGCCATTTCTTCATCTCGTGCCTGCGATGGCACTTGCGGCCAGGCTAGTAACACCTTCAATAGCATCGATCTATGCTTCCTGAAACCAAACTGGTTCGGTGCAAGTGTCCGCCTGCGTGCTCGATGGCTGCCTCCAGCCTAGTGACAATCACTTTCTCGAATACCTTCCCGATCGTGTCCAACAGACAGATGGGACGATATGACGAGGGTTTTCCCACTGGTTTGCCCGGCTTTGGGAGGAGCAGCAGCTTCTGGCGTTTCCACCTTCTGGGGAAGGTACCTTCCAGCAGACATTTGTTGAACAGGTCAACAATAGCCTTTGGGTACAAGGAGAGCAGCAGTTTGGTTGCCCTGTTAAGTATATTGTCGGGTCCTGGCGCCTTTTTGTTTTGCAAGACCGGCCAAAGCTCCCCGGAGTCGATGCTCTACGGGGGATGAGCGGTTGCCCTTCTGGGAAGAGAACACGGACAATGCCTTCAAGGACCTCCGGGTCTGATGGCGGGTTGTTTCCGGCGCTCACTCGCTTCACAACTTTCTTGTAGGCGCCACCCCACGGGTCTTGCTCTACCTCGTGGCACAGCTTTAGGAAGCATTCCCTTTTGCTCGTCCGCATCGCCTTTTTCAGGGCCTTTCTCGCTGCCCTGTACTTATCGCTGCAGGCCTGTAGGTTCTGAGAATTGCGTGATCTCTGGACCTGCCTTCTTGCTCGTAGACAAGCGGAGCGAAGCATTGCAATGGTCTCGCTCCACCAGAAAACGGGAGCATGGTGTTTGCAAAAAAACCTACTGCTTATGCATGCTGACACTGCACGCTTGATCCACGTCGCTTGCCAGCTTGTCCGCGGCCTCGTTGGCACCATCCGCGCTCTCTACGGATAGTCCCTCTAAGGCACTCGCGAAAGCTTGTGGTCGGAGAGTGTCCAGCTGGTACGCCTGTTGCGAGCTAGGCAGCACCGTTCTCCCCCGCGTCCTCCCTGCGAGTATGATCTATATAGCTTCGTGGTCGCTGGCAGTGTAGAAGACGCCAATCGTCCACGTGGTTAGCCGAGCTAGTGCGCTGCTCGCGTACGTTAGGTCGATGATTGACCCCGCTCCGACTCTGTTGAAGGTCTGCTGCGTGCCCTCGTTGAGCAGTACGATATCCAGTGAAGCAAAGGACTCCACGATGATGCGACCTTTGGCGATGGTTGACGGTGAGCCTCAATCTTGGGCCCAAGCGTTGAAATCGCCGCCGACTACGATGCTGCCTCTTCCTCTGATGTCGCTAGCGAGATCGTCGATGGCTCTGCTGAACGACTCTAGGGTGAGGCTTGGGGCCAGGTAGCAGCTGTACACCCACACCCCGTCTATTTTCCCGCGAACGAATCCATCCGCTGCCCTGACTTCGGTCAGCTGTGCAGATCCTCTGCCGCACATACATATCGCCGCCTTGCCGAAGAGGTCAGAGGTCCAACCGTAGGTGTTTGCAGCCGTATACGGCTCGCTGAGCACTGTCACCTCAGCGTTGATGTCGCGGACCGTCTGCATGAGCAGGTCCTGGGCGGTCCTACAATGATTCAGGTTTAGCTGAATCAATTGCATGCAGCTTTGTGCTGTTCGGCCCCACTGCTGCTGCTCCTGGCCGGGCAGCTCTTACTACCAGCCTGGTGGTTCGTCGCCTTCTTACCAGCCGAAGCACAGATGTAGCACTTCGCTGCGTTGGAGCATTTGAAGGCCTTGTGCCCCTGTTCACCACATCTTATGCAGCACCCGCTCCTGTTGACTGCGCTTTTGCATGAGCTTGCTAAGTGCCCTGGCTCCAGGCATCTATACCACCTTGGCGAGCCGCTCTGTTTTCTTATCGCGCAAGATGTCCAGCCAATACGTAGCACGCCTCTCCTGAGCACCATCTTGGCCAGACTGCATGGCAGGCTAATCACTGCCGTCTGGGATTTAGCGTAGCCGGGGCGGATGCCGCGCACCTTGACTTTGCTACTGTCGAGGCTGAACTGCTCCGCGATCGCTGCCACCAGTTCTGGCTTCCTGGTTAGCGCATCCAGCTCACGGATCTCCAGAATGGACACCTTGGAGTCCTCGGACATGGCCCTGACCTCCGCTGCGTCGCCTAACACCTGCGCAATGCTCGTCCGCATGGACTTTGCGCTCTCAGAGCTTGTCTTGGCCACCTCCAGCAGCAGGTTACCGTTTGCGGTGCGGCGAACCTTTTTAACGCAGCTTTCCAGGCCAGAGAGCTGATTGTCCTCTTGTCTGGGGACCAGGGCCAGTATCTCGCTGTACGACTTCCCCTTCGCTGTGACAATCACTGCTTCCGGGCGGGTTCGTGTCGGGACGTCCTTTTTCTATTTCTTCCTTTTTCGGGTCACTGTGCTCCTGGCGTGACGCTCGTAGACTCAGTCTGGTTGCGCAGTCTTTGTTCCAGGCCCTTAGAGTCTGCTGCTCCTTGTCCTGCCGACTCTGGGTGCTCACTGCTGCATTGTCGCCGCTGGCTGCACACTTTGTGCACACCGCTCCCCTTTCTGGGCCTTCCGATCCCTCGGCTTCCCGGGTGGAGTTCAGCCACTCTCCAATGTCCACTTGGAGGTCCTTAAGACGTCCGATTTTCGTCTTCATCACTAGGGTGATATGGCGGGCCTGCTTCTCGTTAATTTCGGCAAGGACATCGTCTAGAATCCTGCCCATCTCTGCCAAGTCAGCCACCGCCACGTCAGTACGTTTTGGAATGTTTTTTAGGGCCTCCAGACTCCATGCCCTAGCCGCGGGATCTCCCGCGTGTGGATTTCCGCATGTGTGGTTGCCACCTGGAGTAGTTTCGTTTTGCATTTTGGCCCAATGCAGGGGCTGCATTTTATACCTTCTGCCAGGTAAGACAACTGCCGGCCACTATGGCTCAGACGCAGACCAGGAAGCCGCCCAATGTGGGTCAGACGCTACCTGGGTTTGATTTAGGTGCAGCTGGGGCCCGCTGCTAGGCTAATTGTTCTTCAGCCGGCCACTATGGCGCAGCCGCCCAGTTTGGGTCGCAGCTGATCGTGCGGTCAGCTGGCGTGACTGGCAGATGCTGCGGGGGCAGCCACATTTGGCCGGGAGAGAAAATTTCTCATCGAGGCGCAAAAACACCGCTGAGGAAAGTAAGAAGGAAATGCTCTCACCACTCTCACCGCTGGCCCGGTTCCCTGGGGAAACAATCGGATGCAGCGGTTACTCCGTGGACATCCAGGGCTTGCTGTTGCAGGTGAGTACACCCGGATGCTTCCCTCTGCTGACCTGTACCACGAGACGCGCGGGGCCTTGCCACAGCCCGTGCGGCATGCACTATTCGCAGGAGCACCACCTCGGTGCAACCATACTCGGCGACTACACACACCACACCTCAGTGTGTGTCGCTGTGGTCCGCTGTGTGCGAACCGGTCGGCAGACGACTGAACTCCGTCATGTCCTTTTACTCCGCCCTGAGTGGTGTGGTGGACGGGTGGAACGGTAAGAGCGCTGGTGGCTCCGTGACGCTGGCAGAATCCAATTCATCGTCTGCTTAACCCTGAACTGCCTCCTCCAGGGTGAGTCCCTCGAACCAGTCTGGACCGATTGGTGGGGACGGGCTACTCCCCTCTGCCGGCCTTGATTGCAGCTCTGGAGTGGCGAGCCCAGGTCCTTGCGATTTGAGTTTGTGTGAAGACGCCTGGCGCCAGATATGGTTGTGAGGCGTATGGCGCTGTGTGTTGGTATATCCGCGGCGTTGGTCTATTGTCTATTGATACAAATACGAATTGATAAAATACGAATTTTTTCAATTCTTTCTAAACGTCTGCTTACTGGCTGAGATATTTCTCTTCAACTGTCCTGGCATACTGTGTCGCTAAGGCTGGTCTCTAGTGGGGTACCTTTATATTCTGAGCCATAGCTAGGCTAGTCCCTACGCTGAGCAGCATAGAGCAAAAAAATAAAGACACCAAGGGCATCAGCCCTATGCCTATCATTCATAAATCGAGCATGGTGAGTCTCTTATGTCATAGTCGTCTTTTTCGTACGAAGTGCGAGTTTCTTCTCCACCTCTGAGTGTTGTGAGCCCTTGCTTGAGCAAGTGTAATGGACGCTTATTAAAATAGGTAAAGTCAAGGTGGCTAATAATAGCGTCAAAATTAAGGACTGTTTTAAATGCGGAAATCACAGAATCAGTAGATCCCCTAACTTTATTGCGGATTATGAGAATAGCCTGATAATGCCTAGAACTACCGTTATACCCCTGAACAACTGAAAAATGATATCAGCTTAAGAATTTACAACGCCGAAGGAAGACAAATTACAAATTACTTCCGTGTTCCACCTCCAACAGCATGCCTCAGTAAACTTTTGGCTATTGCAATGCAGCTGATCATGCACTAACAAATTGCCCATTTGGGGGTAACTCCGTAATGCATGCTGTACGTCTGCTTCCTTATGTATCAGTTATCTGCGAAAGGACCATACTGTTTCACAATTCAACGCAAAAAGGGTTGACCTTACTATTAGTATTGGTGAGTCCAATTCTCAAGTCAAGAAAAACGTGCACACATTGGTGATAATAATGATAATGATGTCTCGTTCAATTTCTGGATCTTGAAAACGATCTCCGGTTATCATCCTGATCAATCGGTGAACGTCAGTGATTGAAAGATCCCAAAGAATCTACCATTAGCAGACCCTTATTTTTTTAAGTCGCAAAAAATGTATATGCTTATCGGAGCCGTAACATTTTTCGAATTAATAGCTGTTCGTTAAATAAGACAAGGTTCTAACTCTCCATCCAAAAGACCCTTCTTGGTTGGGTTGACTCGGGCAGATACAAATCATCAGACCCGAAACAAGTTGTAAATAGTTTCAGTTGTAGTGAAGAACCTTTGGTATCGATTGACAAACTACATTAATTTTGGTCAGTGGAGGAAAAACCAAGAAAATTGTGTCGCCTGAGCACATGTTAAGTGTAGACCATTACAGAAAGACTTCTCTAGTCGCTCTTGGTCGCTTGAGCGAAGTATAACCTTCTGAAGTGTCTCAGGTTTTTATTTGGCTAAATGGTTTTCAAACAGTAAAATCGATACCTACCTCGGGTTCGGAAGTTACTCTGCATTGGATCCGTTCCAATCCATCTTCGTTGTCGACATTTGTTTTGAACAGGGTCAGAGAAGCTACAAGGCGGCATGTTCCAACAAATCAGAACCCTGCAGGTATAGTTTGATCTATAGTTTGATCTTTGTTTTGTCTCTGATCCGGCAAGAGTTAGTTAAGCGAGGGTTGCGCCGCTGACGCAACCTGAAGATCCCTATCATCCTACTTTCGATGTGACACTCGACATTGGTGCTGATATACAGAATATATCCGATCGCCCAGCCAAAAGAGTCTACTGCTTTCGCAAGTCGGACTTCGACCGGCTGAATAATTTTATTTACGATTTTAACTGGTCCGATTTATACATGTGCACTGACATGGCAGTTGCCATGGATATTTTTTACAATGCCATGAATTCATTTTTCTTTGAATGTGTTCCGTTATACTATCTCTCAATTTCGAATAAGCCCCATTGGTTTATAAAAGAATTGAGTCGCCTAAAAAATGTAAAGTCCAGGCTGTACGCTAAATTTAAAAAAACCGGTTCTCGCACTGTCAGGTAACTTCCCGTTTTCAAGCGCTGAGCTCTTAGAAGTATTGCGAATTGAAACAGACCACTTTAACCAAAAATGCGATTGTTGACTTTATTCCTAACAAATTTGATAAAAGTATAGACATTGTAACCCATAATAACTATTTAAAAACCAAAGCAACATTTTTTTTAGGAATTTACGTGCTAAAAGGATAAAACGCTAATTTCTCGATCGTTCCTATGGCAGCTATATGATATAGTGGTCCGATTGTCATGAAATTAAAACCGAAATTCTAAAATAATACAAAATGACTATGTTTCAAGTTAAATGAAAATATATTTAAAATTGGCAAAGTTAGAAGATGGCTTTCGGTGTTTATAACAATAATAAGAAAACCGTTATGAAAAATCTTACTTAGTTTAAAAGTTATTAATTAATACCCTAAAAACGGGCAAATTCCCCATAGTGCGGTGGCCAACAACTATAGAGGAATCTCTAAAACTCTCCATAAACTTTTTGAAAATATTATTACTCCACATTTGCAGCACCTTTGTAGAATTATGCTAGGCATTACTTTTATTTATAACCTTATTCACGGCGACGTGGAAAGTACTGACTTGTTAGGTCAGCTCAATTTCCACGTACCGAGTAGAAATACCCTTAGTTTTGCGCCATTGTAGAACCTCATTTGAACTGCATGAACCCTTTAGAGTACTGTGTGCAAGTTATAATGATTTGTACTCAATAATTTCACATGTAGATAGTCTTCCTAAACTAAAATCTTTAATCCTAACACACTTAGTACGCATGCAAGCAAACATTCAGGCAGCACGCCAGTAGTTTATTTCCTTGTATTATTTTCTATATTTTCCATCGCGACTACTAATACCTAACCCCAACAGGCACGTGCCTGGTTTCATAAGGGCCACTTGAGTGTACTGACCGTAGTGCATCGACGTCTATTATTATAGAGCTTGTGACGTCGACGAAATTGGGCAGTCAATCTGGTTCACAGGACCACCGTTGCTGAAGGAAGAAGAGTAGAACTGGCCCGAAAATGCGAGCTGGATGAGGAAGTTTTGCGTCAGGAAGCTAGGAAGACTACGGTTGGACTGACTGCTGCTGTGCAAACTTCCGATTTACTAGACGGCATCGAGGGATTCTCGTCACACCTCAAACTGTTTAGAGTATTCCCTTATATATTCCGCTTTATAAAAAAATTTAAAGACAAGAGAATAGTTTTCGACTGAATATAATAAAACATTTAATAAGATTGTCGAAATAATTCAGAATAAAAGTATCAAATAGAAATTGGAAAAATTCATAAAAGCTCCAAGGTCGGCCCAAGTCTTCAGCGATTGAACCCATTCATCAATGAAGACACGGGCACTTGGTGCAACTTTTCGTTGTTGCGAGTTGGGGGGCGACTAGCAAACGCTCCTATATCATACGATGACAAGTTTCCCTTGCTATTGACAAAATGCTCCCATTTTGTGCAGAGCTACGTCCGGCATCTGCACCATACAAATTTTCATATCGTTAGCACTACGACAGCGTGATTGGACCATAAACTCTGGGGAACTCAGCAGTCAGCCAGTTCGATTGTGAGTGCGCTGTTTTAAAAGCAAGCCCCGACTGATAACTCAAATTATAGGAAATATTACCGCAGATAGATCTCCGCCCATTTGCAATTTTTGGCGTTGGCTTTTGTGGCCCTGTTTATACGACATTGAAAATTCGAGGAAGACCCCATATTTGTTTTTTCTGCGTCCAAGGCACTTGGAAATTGTTTCAGATTTATTGGCTTTTCAAATGTTCATTTGTTCGCCGAGGATGACCCCAGACCGTTCATTGCGACAACGCGACAAACTTGCATATTAATCGCAACAAATAATTGTATGACCAATTTGACTTGTGACCTCTATTAAGCTGGCTAATATTCTTCTCAATTGCAATTTTGTTTCATTAGAGCCGTATATTGTCACCAGTCCAATTTTGTATCTGGATACTTCAGGTCGGAACTTGCCATTTGTTGCGTTTGTGGAGTTTTTTGAGATACCCCTCTTTCCGCCGCGCACTAAACTACTGATGTTGGGCCTTCAAATGTTGCCATCGATTCAGTATCGACTTGGCTTTGCCTTTTATCTCAGGATCAGCCGTGGAAAGCAACGGCCCTCCAATCAGATCATCGGACATCGGGGAGAGGGGTCTGGAATTGAGGCAAGCTTCGATCTTGGCAAGCAGCGTAGCCAGTTCCTCGAACGTATACTTGCGGGTAGCCGTAGCTTTGTAGAAAAGGGTTTTGAAACTTTTCACCCCGGCTTCCCACAGACCCCCCATAAGTGAAGCCCCTGGCGGGATGAATCACCATACGAGTCCCTGGTGGCTGTATGCATCAGTCACAGACTCTTTGATGGCTTGTAGGAAGTCCCGAGCAAGCAGAGATGCTACCCCCACAAATGTCTTGCCATTATCCGAATGGATCCGCTGAGGACAGCCTCGCCTAGCTACGAAGCGAGCAAAAGCTGCTAGGAACATCTCGGCTGTTAGATCGGATGTTGGTTCCAAATGGATACCCTTCGTAGAAAATCACACAAATTCACATACATATCCCTTCGTGATTAGACACGCTCTTCCGGTATAATTTTTTATCTCGAACGGGCCGGCATAATCAATGCCCGTATATGTGTTTGGAATCTCTTCTTGTAAATCGTACAAATCTTACACGGATTCACCACAGCCTTGACCAGATTCTTGATTTAAGAAGTCCAATACTTTGATCAGATCAGGCGGTGGTAATCTGGTGGGTAAATTGAATAAGAAGGCGAGACAGCCTACAGCCATTATGGGATGGCGTTCATCATACTGGACAGCTCTCGAGGCAGTGACACGACCACACGCCCTTAGAAGGCCGAGTTGGTCCAAGAACGGAAATAAGTTAACAATTGGACTTGCTCCCGGAAGGGGCCTTTTCTCTGCCAAATACTTCTGCTGTTGGCCGTATGCTCTACGCTGCGCAACGGATATTAGCGCTCGTTCTGACTCTTGGATTTCTTTATTCGTGGTCGTGAAGTAGAGAAGATTGCGCCCTTACGGCAGCGATTAAGGAAGCGCCGAACATACGCCAGGACTCGCAGTGCTTTGTCCAGCTTAGAGAAGCGTTCTAGAAATTCGTCAGAGTGGCCTGGCTGAAATGCACTTTCAGCGCGCGCTGCTCGAGCTCTGTGTTCGGATGCACATCGCTTTGTGCTGGCCATAGCTCTTGTGGCTTTTGCAGCTACTCTGGCCCGTTCCACCAAAGTTGACTATCCGCTAACTCGTGTAGGGACACGCCTCGACTAGCCAAATCGGCGAAATTTTGTTCGGATCGAACAAGTGCCCAGCAGTCGACTGGTACTGCCTGCGTGATCTTGGCTACTCTGTTGGCTACAAACGTGGTCTAGTTGCACGCAGGCTTCCTTAACCAGGCCAGAACGATTGTCGAATCGGTCCAGCAGCGTATGTTGGAACTTGGTGTGGGCATATTAGGAATAATAGCTGTCACCATTTCGGCTAACAGCACGGCCCCACAGAGCTCTAGGCGTGGAAGTGACACGGTATTTACTGGAGCGACTCGTGTCTTGGAGGAGCTCGCTATGAAGGAGGTGTTCGGCTGGAATGTATTTTAGGATGCTCGTGTGGTTTGAAGTCCACTTTCTCAAAGGGAAACCAGCTGAGTTAAGAGCTACTTTTTAGCTCTTGGATCGAACTATGGGCCTCAGTTATGGAATTGAAGCGTTAAATACAACGCGAAGCTTTGTCGTGGTACTGTCGGGCTTGATTACCGCGTAATGTGGAAGATAGTAAGTTTGAGAACTATGAGTCGATGGTACTTCTTTCATATGACCCAGATCCAGATACTACTAAATCACGTTGTCATATTGATCTTTTAAAGGAAAGTATCTTTTTAAACGATTCTCGTTTCGAAGAAACTGAGCTAACGCAATGGACCTTGAATATCCTAAAGCGGACGCAGAGTTTTCAGGGCCGCAGAATGGGAGCGTAACCACGTACCTCCCGCTTGCGTCTTTCTTCGTAGTTTGGAGGAAGTTCCTTTCACAGTAGCAATCGAAATTTTTTACCATCTGGGCTGGTAGATCATCAACCTCCCATAACTTGCTGAGAAGCGAGTCTAATGAATCTTTTCATGAGTAAACTAGTGTCGTGAAGGATGCGACTCTGTTGGCCTTTATATCGGCCCCGTAAGTTCCCATTCGAAAATGGTCTCTTGGCCTAGGAGTGAATCACAAATGTTTCTCCCAGTGCCGATTGGTTTAAACTCGTATTTGAGGTACTTGTGTTTAAGGAACTTCCCGCAAGTGAAGACTCGCTTGAAGCTTTCGTCACCGGTTGGGAGATGAGAATTCTGGGTCTTCAAGCTTGTCGATGGAAGATATCCCCCTTTTGGCGGGACATTCGAGCTTCTATGTTTCGGGCTAGCGGGCTTGGGTGCTTGTTTGACGCGAGTAGGTAGCGGAGAGGTTTTTGTTTCCTTTATTGGGGTAGGTGTTGGCCCCTTCGAATCGGACAGCCTGCCCGCCGCGAAAGAAGAAGAGAAAACGGAGAATTGTTGCTTGAGCAAAGTAGCAGCTCTTGCACAAAGATTTAATGAAAATTAGTTGAAATACCTAGAAAATAGCTAAAAAAAACTATCTGAAGATAGCTGAATGCTCGTTGGAAAAAATTTATAAATATAGCTGAACCAAAATTTAAAAAAAAAGCAAAATAGCTAAAACACCAGCCAGCCCTAATGTCTAGGAACGACCCAATATAATTATTCAGCCAATCGATCAGGAATTCAACAAATCGTAGAACCGTTGCGAACAGGAAGAAAAAACAAACGGCAAAAAATACGGATATCAATGCCAATAAAATATCCAAAAACAATGGTCTAAGAGTTTAGCAGAATTATTTGATTCCGCTCTGAAATCCTCTGGCTAGATTTTTGTAATTTAGAAACACACACTTGTGCGAACAAAAAAAACCAAAAACTAGCTGAAAAACGACTCTAAAATAGCTAGACTTTGGAAATAATTGTTTGACAATGATTTAAAATTATTCGAGAAATATTAATTTCTTGTAGGTTGAAGATTCTGTCTGACTGGCACTGTATCACCGCTTTGTACTGAGGAACTGTATTAGTGCAGGTGCTTGTGCACGCTGAATGAACAAAGATAAGACGACATAAATTGCCCAATATATGTACTAGACTTCTTCATGAATGCATCCAAAAAGACAAATAAATCACTTATTCTAAAAGTGGGCACACTCTTTTTTCTGCACAGTATATTTGGGTGTGAGTGAGAAGGGTAGTATTGTCTGTCCACAAATGAGTACATTCATGCAGAAGTCTAATATGTACATATGTATTTGAAGCTGCCCTTCAGTACCGTTCAGATATGATTCTAGCCGGATTCATATCAAAGTGGAGCTTCTTCCCATGTAAATCGCATCTGAATTTCCATATAAAATTTTGCTGCAGGAGGCTCTCGCTAAGAATTCGGAGTACCCTGAGAATCACCTTAGAATACGACTGCAATCCTGCCAGGAATTTGCTGTGATTTTCGAAGAAAATTTACCCCGGAATCAAATGAGAATTTATAAGCAGAATAAGATGGGAATCTTAGATGAGTTGCGGGGGGAATCAGACATGATTTCCAGCACAATTCATAGTGGAATCCGTGAGGAATATATAAAGAATTCAGAGAGGAATCTACTATGAATTTATAAGGGAATACCATAGGAATTACTTATAGAAAATCACCGGAAAATCCTACCGCCCTTGTAAAAATCAGATGTAATTTATTCCTTTATTTTATTAAATTTTATATTTTTATTGTTGTTAAAGTTTTTGCTAGCATTAATTGTCCATTAACTCAAAGGGCGTGTCACGGGCTTCATCTGCCGGCTGCAGCTCCTTCGGGGCACTTACATATGTTATCTATAATTAAATGCATATATGTATTAGAATCAAATTAAAAAGCCCAGTATTTTGCACTTACATATATACGTACTAGTTTTAACTGAAAAGAAACTCCGCTAATCTAAAGAGTTTAGCACTCATATCTTCTAGGTTGATGTCGTATTGAATTCTGCGAAGGTATTTATTAATTGACTAACAATAATTTTACTTACCTCAGATTATTTAAATTTTACGCAACTTTAACTGGACAATCCGCAAAACACTTGTGAATAAAACAGAAGTCATCTCTAAATGAAAAAAAAAATTGGAGAAACGAGACAAACCCGAAGACCGAAAATTTTAAAGTGTCCTTAGGCAAGTATAGCCGACCAAAACAATGTCTTGTAATTAGAACCACACAAGGCAAATAATCAAATATTAACATTTTGGCTTTGCCTAAAGCAAATTATTGATACATGTCAATATACCATACGATTAAATAGGTAAAACTTAATTAAATATAATCTAAAATATATATAAATATTTCAATTTATTTTATAAAGGGTATTCTGACGTCGCTTTCATTCATTTGGTTTTTAACACAGATTTTTTTCTCTCCCTTCCCTCCTTCTACATCTCTCTAATTTGTCTCTTTGTCGAGTGCCGCTGCTCCGAAAAGCTTCGAGAATCATCGTGTTAGGAATCACAGTTTTGTATATAATGTAAATATTAGGAATAAGCTAGGACTGGGGATTAGAATGGTGTAAATAGTATAATTAAGTTAGTAATAGAGATTAGTTTAAGCCACCACGCTCATACAGCCGAGACAAGCACCCGGCCTAACAGCGGCCCAACAACAGCGGCCAAACAGCACCGCCTAGCAGCGGCCATGCATTGGCATAACATCGGCTCAGCAGCAGCCATGTGACCAAAGCGTCGGCCTAACAGCGGCCAGACCGAGGCCCAACCAAGGCACTACAGCGGCACAACAGAAGAGAAACTTCGCTGCCCAAGGAAATGGAGCGAGAGGAGGATAGCGCTCAGCCCCTTTGGCACAGCCACCAAGACCACCTAATAAGACGACGGCAGAGAAGCGCGAAAGTCCAGTGCGCAGTGCGCAGCCGCTGGCTCAAAACGAAGAGCGGGCAGAGGAGCGCAAAGCCTGGTGCGCAGCCGCTAGCTCAAGACAAGGAGCGAGGAGAGGAGCGCGAAGCCTAGCTGGCGCTAGCCCATCCCACGCCACGCTGCTGAAGCAACTCAGGGCGTCGGCGTGGGCAGTGACGGTTGGAATTATTCCACGTCGTCCGCCCAGTCTCAGTGGCCTGCCGTGGGAATAGCCCTGGCGTGGCCAGGACGGTGGCAGCTGGAGTTATTTCGGGCCGCTTGTCCCAGTTATCAGGGACCCGCCGCAGCTGGAATTGTTCCGGGCGCGAGTACAGAGTCGCGGCCGCTGGAGCCATTCCAGGCCGCCGGCTGGAATGGATAAAACGTGGTTTTTGTTTTTCGGACATGTCGCCAGGAAAAGGCCGGGAAGGCCTCCACAGGATGGAGTCCTATCGCCCCTCCTATGGAATCTGGTGGTCCACGACCTGATCAAGAGATTCGAGAGGAAGGCCCCAATAATAAAAGCCTATGCGGACGAAATAAGCATAATTATCACGGGTGAATGTACATCGGCCTCAGGGAGTTATTGAGTGGGCGGACAAGGTAGGACTCAGTATCAACGCGGACAAGAGGGACCTTATTCTCTTTATCAAAAGATACGAGGTACAGCTATGATTCTCCTAAAAATCAATACAGCCAGGCAGACCCCGAAAACCCAAGTGACATTTATCCGGGTTGATCCGTTAATTTGCTTGTTGTAGCCTCCGGAATACCTCCTGAAGTTTTTCCAGGGGCTCCCTCTTGGTTCGACCTATTACGAGTATGTCGTCCAAATATGAAAATGCGAACGGTTCCATCTCCGGCCCTCTGATTGTTTCGAAAGCCCGTTGGAACGGCATTACCGTCCATTGAAACAGTCCTCTTCCAGGTACTGTAAATGCTGTGTACTGTTTGCTGCTTGTCTCCATCGGAATTTGCCAATATCCTGACTAGGTCTATCGTACTTATAAACTTAGCCTACCGTAACTGATCCAGGATTAATTTCATCCTTGGTACCGGGTATGCATCCTTCTCAGTCTTATCGTTTAATTGCCGATATTCGATGCACATTCGCCATTCGTTGTTCTTCTTCCGTACTAGCACGACTGGTGCGCTATAGAGACTGCGTGATCGCTCTATTAGGCCTAAGGCCAACAGTTCGTCTACCTGCGCGTTGATTTTCGCTTGTTGTTTCGGATTTCGTGGGTAGTACCTTTGCGTAATCGGCCTATCGTCTGTCAGGTATATTTTGTGTACTTCTGCGTTGCTCACCCCCCTCATTCCCTCGAACTCTTGTCTATTTTAGTCCAGGAAGTCTAGTATCTCTGCTTCCGATGGTTCCTCTGCATCCGCATCCTCGAGTTCGTCTTCCTCCTGTTCTTCTTCCTGACTTCCAACTTCCCTTATATCCAATTCCAGGTTTCCACATCGTAGTGTACTGCGCGTCTTCGCCAGGAAATCTACCCCCTCCTGATACTTCTGGCATGATTATGAATGATAAACTTCTTCACACTCTGGTGTCCACTCTACCTTCGCAGTCCAATTTCCGAACCCTATCTGTGCTATCTGTGCCCATCACAATTGAGTTGGTCCCCCGGTGCTAGTTTTATTTTTGTCGTGTTTCTGTCTGTGTTTCTATAGAAATGCTTAAAGTCAAAAATACGAAATACAGGTACAGGTACATAAATTAATTAACAATAAAATAGTCGAACCGTCTGTATCACCTTAAAACAGCCCACTTTTGTTAGTTCCTATGAAATCTCTTAACGGTTCTGACAAGATAAAATGGAGATTAGTAATTTACTACCGCCAAATTAATAAAAAACTGTTGTCGGATAAATTCCCGCTACCTAGAATTGATGATATTTTAGATCAACTATGAAGAGCGAAATACTTCTCGTGTCTAGATTTAATGTCTTGTTTTCATTTAGCTTAAAAATAGCGGCAAATTCATTCCAGAGGATGATGACTATAGCATTCTCCGGATTATAACCTTCTCAAGCTTTCATTTACATGGTCATTGGTCTCATAGCCATTGATTGTTCGGAAAAACTTGTTTTTAAAACTAACTGATGTTTTTGAAAAATGTAGGACGAACAATCTGAGACTACATCCTGAAAAATTCTCATTTTTATGCATGAAGTCACATTTTTGGAACACAAATGCACAGATAAGGGAATCTTGCCTGACGACAAAAAGTACGACCTCATCAAAAAATATCCAGTTGTGGTGCGCATTTCGTATTCTTTTTACTTAATCTGCGTCCGTTGGGACTGGGTATTTTTCTATGACATTATATTTGTCTGGTAGAATACTTTTGTCTGTACACTTGTGTCCAAGGAAGGTTACTTTGTATGTGAAAAAAGAGTACTTTTCTGCGTGCAATTTAAGGTTGTGTTTCCTTCTTAAATCAAAAACGTTTGAAAGGTTTTTAATCTTATGCTCTTCTGAACAACCGATGCCAATTAGGTCATCCATATATAGAAATGGCTGTGAAGGTTCGATACCTGAAAATGCAATTGTAATCTTTCTGTAGAAGGATTTTGGCGCAATTTTTAAGCCATAAGGTATTCGCGTCAAACGGTAAGAGACATAACTCGTGGAAAATGACGTTATATTTCGAAAGTTTTCTTCGAATTCTATTTGATGAAATCCTGACATCAGATCGAAGCATGAAAAGTATTTTGCTCTGCCTAGTTGATTGAGAATATCGTCTATTCTTGGTAATGATAATTTATCGAATAAGATTTTCTTATTAATTTGGCGGCCATCTTTTATCGGATGAATTGCGTAATGACTTTTTGGGTACAATTAATAACGGTCTGTTATATTCTGAGACTGAAGGTTGTATTATTTTATCGTTGATTAATTTGTCGACTTGTTTGTCTACTACTCTTTTATTTTGACTGTGAGAAATCCTATAGTTCTTAATGTAAACTGGTTCATCATTTTTTATCCTTATTTTTTGTTTGTAAAAATTATTTGTTGATATGGATTCGGTTTTTATTCCGAATATGTCCTTGTATTTTGTACATTTTTTTTTTGTATTTTGCGGGTTAACAGCTGACCGATAGTATTCTTGTAGTCAAGGGTGTGATAAGAGTCTCGCTCGGTGCATAATTCATTTATTCAATTTATTTAAAGTGTGTGCAATGTTTTCATCTTTATATGTTTTTAATATTTCATAGTCATCTATTGATTAAATTTTTATTTCTTTTAAGATGATAATTTCAATTTTGTTTGTGGTATTTAATATGACAACAAATTTATTTTTTTGAATCTGCAATGGAGTTTCCAATGAATACTTCGTTTTGGATTTTTTGGTTTGGTATAAATATATACCTGTTGCTGAAATTATAGCAATTATTCGGACGACTTCGGATCTTGCTGGTAGAATTGTCAAATTATTATCGAGTGTATGGTTTATTAAAATATTAATGGGATTATCTATGTTATCTGGTCTCAGTATGAGCAAATCATTTTGTGGTTTTAAATCTATTTGACAATTGTGTTCTTTCATAAAATCTATACCTATAATTTCATCATATGGAATAGTATAATTTGATGCTACTATATTAAAATTTTGCGGTATAGCATAGTTGCTTGAAAGAAGTTCTATTGATACTAATCCTTTTGAATTGATTGTTCCTTCAGCAACACATTACCTCTGACCGAAGAAGGGGGAGTCTTTTAGGGATATGTTCCGACTCACATCAGGTGGGCAGAGGGTAAGGATAGGTGTCGTAAAATATAATTTGAATTAAAATCTAAAGAAAAAAAATTTTTTGCGGAAAAAAATACGTGTCTTTTATTTTGGTTTAAACTAACTAAATTACGAAAAGAAGATGTCCGGAATGTCTCCCTTGCGGAACACCTGAAGTTACATAAACTAAATCTGTGAATTAACCCTTGAGAGCAACTCTCTGAGTGCGATCATATAAATATGATGCAATCCAGTTAGTCAGCAAAGGAGGGAAACCCAATAATGAAAGAAATCTATAAAGATAACGTCAGTCTGGGTATTGTATCTAAAAGCATTTCTTATGATAACCATGCTGCGAGGAGGACATAAGTGAGCTACATTGGTGCTGTAGCTAAGCAGTAATCAGTAGTGTAGTATGCACATATATTGAGTACCCACTGTACTTAGCGGGTACACACTGTAACACTTAGTTGCAATGTTTATTCAGAGTCCCGGTCATAAACCTAAAGTGGACGAAATATGAACTACCCATTTATGTATATATCGGCCCGCACACAAAGAGTGCAAGTGTCAGCATAAATGCTACACGCGCGGACCACATGTATGTCGGCGCTCAGTCCAAAAGAGCATAGCTATGTATTTAAGAATATATATATACAACTCCCCGCTGCCGCTGTTGGCAGCGCAGCTAAGGGACTTAGACTTCCTTAGCTTTAAATTCATATTCGATAGGACACAGATCAATAAGAGTTCGGAGCGACAACAATGGTCGCTCCGACTAATCCAAAGAAATATTAAATAAAAACTAAATTCCAAAGAACCCAATCCTGTTTTTACTGGCGACCACGAGTGGGAACTCCTTCAACATTACAGTAGTTCAAAAAGCTTGGGGATCGTGCTGTGTTTAGCGATACCTTTATAATTGTCGATATTCGACTTACTACCCTTTTTTTTAATGGGAATTATAAAATAAACCTTCCAAAGGACAAAATAACGCAATTAGCACAATTTCTCAATACACAACTGGGCACAAGATCGAGACCAGAAGAGAAGGATGGCCTGAGAGAATTTAAATTGCTTAATTATAAAGAAATTAAAGACAATAAAAAACAATTAATATATAAATAAATATTTTCTTATAAAAGTTTCGTTTACTTATTGACGCATATTAATACGTAATTTTTATATTATACGTAATTTAGCGTGTAGAACAAGACAATACCAAGACAAACCATTAAAAAAAGTACATTTTCTGCGATTTGCCATTTGATTTTTTCAGCAAATTTTTTCCCAAGTCCGCCTCTAGACAGGGTAACTTATAACATAATAAAAAGTTAACAAAAATATACTGTGCTTTAGGTTTTTATATTTGCGTTTTTGATACAATCAGCAATACTGTAATAATTTTGGTTCAAGCAACAAACTTTTTAAAACTTTTGAAATTCAAACTTTTCTTAAAATCAATTACAAAATATCAACTCTAAATAGCAGCTGTAAACCTTGAAATGTATTGCAAACGCCAATAAATCTATTTGGGGACTTCTCCAAATACAAAACAAACAAGAAAGGAAGCTAACTTCGGCTTGCCGAAGTTTATATACCCTTGCAGATTGGAATTGAATTATGTAATTAGAAACCAACAATGAATGGCAGAGTATCAAAGTTGATGAAAATATGTCGAGAAACAACCGATATATGATTTTTTCTATTATTTCCCTGATGTTCTATTTCAGCTATAGGATATAGTCCTCCGATTTTTATGAAATTTAAATCGAAATTCTGAAACAACTTTTGTGTTTATATGTTGTAGTTTTTTTTTTTCAAAAATTGTTTCGATCGTTCTTATGGCAGCTATATGATATAGTCGTCTGATTTGGCCCGTTCCGACTTATGTATGAGTGAGAACATATAGAAGACTACCTGCAAAGTTTCATTCAGATAGCTTCAAAACTAAGAGACTAGTTTGCGTATAATCGGACAGACGGACAGACGGACAGACGAACGGACAGACGGACGGACAGACAGAGGGACAGACAGACACACAGATGACAGACAGACAGACAGACAGACAGACAGACAGACAGACAGACAGACAGACAGACAGACAGACGGACAGCCGGACGGACGGACAGACGGAAATGGCTAGATCGACTCAGCTTTTTACCAAGAATCAAGAGTATATATACCTTATAGGGTCGGTAATGTCTTCTTCACTGCGTCGCAAACTTCTGACTGAAATTGTAATACCCTGCAAGGGTATAAAATGGGGAGTGAAAAAGACTGCGATTAAAGATTTATTGATATTTGTGTATGTGTTTCGTATAGAAGCGACATTGGGAACTAGGGGGTTAGTTATATTTACTTACAATTTAGGTTGCACACTTAAGCATTTTTGCCAGTAGTAGTCAAAATTATCAAATTGATATGTATAAATAACTGTCAATATAGTCATCGCGTAAAAAATAAGAAACATCCAGAATCCATAAAGAAATTTAATCCACAGCTGCAATGACATCTGAAAAACCATCAAGAACAGAAGAAAAAGTGACATGTAACATATACGAAATCCTGTCATAGCGCTATCAATCATGGCACATAAAAATATTAAAAATATCAGCATCCACATCCAAATTCGAGTTATAAAATTTGATAAGCTTTTGAGGACAAATATGATAAGTTGAGGAGCTTGGGACTTTTCAAAAAGTCGATGTTTGGAACGTGAATGATTAGGTCCAAAAATTTGTTGAAAAAGATCAATTTGCGTCATGTCTTCAGATTTTTCTTTAAAAAACTGACGTGAAGTTACCCAAAATACAAAAAGGAATCCGGCCTTTACTGTTAAAGGAATCCATGGCTGGGTTTTTCTGTTTTGTGGATAAACAAAACCGACTTGCTCAAGATTAAGCCCGAAACTCTAATAGAAGAAAGGGAAAAATGTTTTAGTTAGATACGATACACGGTGAAGACACACACTCTTAAAATTTAACTCAACTTAAAATCGTGACACTATTACTGTTTTTTAACCTTATTATAATTAAAATTTAACCAGAAGTTTGCAATGCAGTGAAGGAGACATTTCCGATCCCAAATTCATTATTGATCAGCTGTACCAAAGTATGCATATATATCAAATGCTTACTTTACTTCATGCATTATGTTGATATTAAGCCAATATAAACATACATAAATACAGAGTCCCTCCCAGTCATTCAACCAGTTCACTGGTATAAAAATTAAAATTTCACGAAAAGTGGTGAAAAGTGCTAATTCTAATTACACTCATTAGAACAAGAATTGAATACTCTACAACATAGAATACATTTCTTCGATGGACTCTGCTGGACTCACTTTATATAGCTATTCAAAAAATGAGGCTCCATCAAAACTATGCATTTTTTTAGGTTACTTACACTTTTACTATATTAAGGGGACAACACGCGTTTTTTACACATTTGACAAGCACAAACATATAATACAAACCCCTCTGGTTAGAACACATTTCAAAAATTCCAATGATATTCTTTAATATTTCACTTTTAACGACTGCAAAATTTCATAAAAAACGCCAATATGCGAAAGCACGTGTGATGTATTTCCGATAGCTGTGTTTGGATCAGCTGATGTTTTTAAGTGGCGCCATCTATCGAAAATTCTGGTAAGCAACATTGATCAATGATCGATTGTGAACCCATTGCACCTAAAATTACTTCAATCGGCCAACTTTCAAAAAATGACTTTTGGCCAGCAAAAGTGGTAAAATTTGCTATAGTGCAGTGGCTAGCCTTGGTCGGCTAGCGGAAAGCGCAAGAGTCAGAATAATTGGTTCATGCTGACATATCTATATTTGAACTGAAGTATGTGCATATACCCTTGCGCTCCAACCTAAGCAAGCAAAGCTATATACGTAAGATATACATTCCCGTAGTTGGCAGCGCAGATGCCGGTAGTTTGTAGCGCAGCTACGAGAATTAGCCAAGAAGACTTATGTATGTTAAGTCGGTGGGTTTCACGAATCTTCTAATTACGCTTGTCGTTTTGTATTTATGTGGAAATGTATTTGATTATATAGGAGCTGCGGACTGTAATGATTAATCACTCGTAGCTTTTTAATTTATACACTCCGTTTCACTTGAATAGCACACAAAAATTTTCATAATTAATCGTTCATCTCTCCGCGATTGCTTGATCTAATGCAATGATTGTTGCTGGCTTTTATTCGTCTCCTCATTTGCTCTCTTCCAACAAAAATTGGAAGTCTGGAAATGTTCCGATTAAATTAACATTAATTTTCTTTTCTGCTTGCTTCAATAACTGGCACCTTTTTTGTTTCACTTGAATAGCACATTTTAGATTTAGTGACATTTCAGCAGCCAAGGAGATTAATTCATGATTAATTTGTGAATTTTAAACATAGTTTAATCATTTTGTGCAATTATGGGTCGTGGAAAGTCACTAAGTCACAAAGAACAGATCCAAATACAAAGCTATATTGATTGTGACCTTTCTGTAGCTAATATAGCGAAAAAAATTGGAAGAAGAAGAAAAGTCGTATACCATTTTATGAAGAACAAACAAAACTATGGATAAAATATGAAAGGTCGCAAAAGTATTGTGTTTAGCAACGCAGATAAGCGTACGATCCTGCGGGAAGCATCAAATTCTCATGACTCTGTGAGCAAGATAAGGGCAAAAGCAGGTGTTGACGCGAGGAAAACTACTGTTTGCCGAGTTATTGCGAAAGCTAAACATCTTAAACGTTTGAAACTTAAAAAAAACCACCGCTTAACCCCAAACGAAAGGAAGCACAGTTGACCTTTTGCAGCGTCAATATGTCATGGTAGAACGAGTGGAAGCGCGTAGTTTATTCCGATGAAAAAAAGTTTAATTTGGAGGGGCCAGATAGCTACAATTATTATTTTCATGATCTGATGAAAGAGACGCATTAATTGGAGTGTTTACATAGTCGAGTAGGCGGAGTTATGGTTTGGGGAGCCATATCATACTATGGGACTTGTGAACTCCAATTCTTATCCTCAACCATGAATGCAAAAGCGTATCTAAACGTCCTTGAAAAAGCTTTTCCACCATTGGAAAATTTTTTCAATTATTTGCCCTGGACATTCCAGCTCGACAATGTCCCAATACATACTGCACGTGTTGTAAAACCTTTTTTAAAGATAAAAATCTTAAAACTCTGAACTAGCCACCATACTCGCCGGATCTAAATATTATTGAAAATGTTTGGGGATGGCTGGCCAAAAAGGTTTATGAGTCTGGCAAACAGTTTTTAACAAATGAAGAACTAATTGACGCCATTCAGAGAGCCTTGGCTACAATATCCCTAGACTACATGAAAAGACTATATGATTAGCTGCCCAACAGGATATACGAGGTTATATTGAATAAGGGGGGCTCAACCCATTATTAAATTAACAATTATATATATATATTAATACTCAATATTGAAGAAAAACACATTTCCTAATATTTAAGTTCGTTAAATATACTTAAAACAAAAATGTGATATTCATGTGAAACAAAATTGTTGTGGAATTTTTTAAGTTTTTAAGTTTTTTGGTTAACATTTATTAATTGGTAATTTAATTTAAGTTTTGTTACTTTTCTTATATTTAAAATTTATTACACTATAAATAGAAAATTAAACATCAGCGAGTATTCTTTTTGGTTAAAAGATTTCATGATTTGAAATTGCATATAAAAGTGTGCTATTCAATTGAAACGCAGTGTATATACATATTTTTTTTTTGTATGTATGTAAATTTCTGGAGCGGATTGTATTGGAAATAAAGGTATATGTAAGTGTAAATAAATGGAAGCGGAAAACAGTTAACGGAAAAGAGAATGAAACTATTCGGAATTAATAGTTTAACTGTAGTTTATTTTGACATACACTTTTAGATTTAGAAATTTTTATAAGTCTTGAATTTGGAATTACCAATTTTGAGAAAATCGCACCCAAAATACCAAAATTTGATTGTTTTAGCACTTTTCAAAACGTTAATAAAACGGAAACTGCGTGTATACCAAAATGTAGGCTTAAATGAAACCCTAATCTTTCCATTTTATAATTGAAAATGAATCCCGAATGTTCAGCAGATATATCGATTTTTCTGAACTGCTTTTTTCCCCCTAATTTTACTGAATTTTAGCTCTAGAATTAATTAATTGTTAATTGAATTAATTAAAAAAATTGTTGGTTACTCTGTTGAAACATTTCTAAAAGTCTCGGCTATACGTTGAAAAACTCGGTATGGAAATGATATAGATTTTTTCGAACTAACAATGTACTAACAATTTTCAAACTAACAATATACTAACAAGATCTTTCAGAATCAGAAGGTTTTATCCTCCGTATGAAAAAAGGTGAAATTTTGTCGGCCTGTGTAATCATACAGAAAGGCTAGACGAATTGAGTTTCGCAAAAACTATCTGTAAGACCGACAGCAATAATGTTATAAGAACTTATCTTATGCGGTGTTAAAGCCATCAAACTAGCTGGAGACGAAAAATCCGGCTCGTAGGACCATGTTCTGGAGGGGGTGGCTTTACCTGCAAATCACTCGCAATAAGAACACGGAAAATATTTTGCGAAGTATTACGTGACGTGCTTCGCGGATCTTTATTTAGTTCCCCATTTTAAAGAAAAAGATAAGACAACATATTAAAATTTGTTTAGAATGCATTGCATTTACTGCAAAATTTTAGTAAATGTTAATAGCTGCACAAAGTTTGTAAGTTTAGACCCTTAGAATTTTTATGTTATCAAAGGCCCTGTAACGTAGCTCATCTACTAATAGCAACATCATCTTCTAATAAAGCAGATAAGCCATAGTATAGGCTCACTGCTTCCAAAAATGCAAGTTTCAAACACTGGCAGCACATTTAAATTGAACAAATAAAAGAGATTAAATACACAAATAAATATAGCTGCATGCACACGCAAAGTGAACGGGAACTATAAAGAACGCAATGTAGAACCCCGTTGGTTTTTAACAAAGTTAATACACAAAAGGAGAGCGCAAGAAAAAAACAAGACCGTTCACTTGGAAGGAGAAAGAGAGATTTAATATGGCTAAAAATTGTTTAGCCATCTAATAATATTGTTGAAACAGTTCATCGTAAACGTATGAGACCTGGGAATTTTTTTTTGCCCATGGAGAAGCCATTTCGCGACTAAAAATGCATTTACTAATAAAAATGGTCTAAGTCATTTATAAAGTCATACTGTTAATTTTGAAAGCGGTATAAGTCTGAGTTCAACTTCCAAATCACATTTCATTGTATAAATAAGTTATTTATAAAATCCAACTTGTGACGCCCGAGGCGCACAATATATATAATATAGAACATACATACATACATACAATACATATATAGCCATAGCCCTAAGTTAGAATAAACATGAAGAATAAACATGAAGAACAATGGCGCGCGCGCGCGCCCAGGCGAAAAAGTAGCTGGCCATACTGACACTGGCGAGCGGGCACACTGATAACGCCAGAGTCGGGAAAAGGAGGCAGCCACACTGAAACCCGCACGATCGCTATATAAAGCGGAGCTCAGCCCTTGGACCGGCACTTGGTGTTCGCCGCCGAGCGAAGCAGACCTCCAAGCGGAGGACCAGCCAGGACCAGGAAGGAGCCCCAGCAAGCAGCACAGGAGCCAGCATCGGGAAGGAGCGAGGTAAACCCGTAAGCTTTTACTAGACGGAGCCCCGTCTGAGACTAATTTGTAGACCTTAACGGCCTCTAACTGTTCTCACTAATTTGTAGACCTTAACGGCCTCTAATCCATTCTCATTAAGTTGTAGACCTTAAAGGCCTCTAAACTGTTCTCACCAACTTGTAGACCTAAAAGGCCTCTGAACCAGTCTCACCCAATTGTAGACCTTAAAGGCCTCTAAACTATTCTCGATATTTGTAGACCTTAAAGGCCTCTAAACCATTCTCGATATTTGTAGACCTTAAAGGCCTCTAAACTATTCTCGATATTTGTAGACCTTAAAGGCCTCTAAACCATTCTCGATATTTGTAGACCTTAAAGGCCTCTAAACTATTCTCAATATTTGTAGACCTTAAAGGCCTCTAAACCATTCTCACCAGCTTGTAGACCTAAACGGCCTCTAAACCATTCTCATTAAGTTGTAGACCTTAAA
>VNJQ01003902.1:0-40700 GCA_008042515.1 Drosophila truncata | reverse complement strand
ACGAAAGAGAACGATGGCACTTCAGTCTGACCATACGTTCAGTATTACAAAAATGCTTAAACCGATATATTGTTAAATGTTATTTTTGATTGTTGATAGGGGTATTCCAACAAATGCTATAGCCAAAATATGGCAAGCTACAAATTTTCAAAAAACATAGTGTATAAATCAAACTGTTTGTTTCTCCCCCCACTTGCAATCACTCGGGTTGCAATAAAACCCTTTATAGCTGATAACAGGCGTGGTATATCGTCCCTCCGTTGATGCCGTGACTCTGAAGTGGCTGAAGATCGCCGGAATGTGGCGGACAAAGGCAAGGAGCGGCTGAAGAGTGAAAGTGGCGGACGAAGGTCGATGAGCGGCTGAAGAGTTCCGTGGTGATCCTGGCCTCCTGTCTGTTTGGCGCTGCCTGGTCGTGGAGGTGTATGTGACTGGCAGAATATGACGGAGAAAAAAATCGAATCAGTGCTGATGCAACATACGTGTTGGAACTACGATTACGGAACAGCACAGTAAACAGGAACATTGCAGTGGAAGGGTGCCGGATTATAGTGGGCATTGGTAGGACAACGTACCTCGAGTACACCTGTCCTCTAGAGGATGAAATTAATATATGCCCTGTAGGAGCTACAGGTACGGTGGGGCCCGTTGCTGCGAACGGATTGCGTGCACTGGACCTTCGTGCGTATGCAGGAGCGTGTGGTGGTGCCGATTGCACTTTTTGCGGCGCGTTCTCTCGGAATGTTCGTGGGCTAAACAATAAGAACAGTATTGATGTTTGACGACTGCCTGGAGCCGTTTCTCAGCGCTAAGCCTAAGAAAACGGAGGCATTTCCGAAGATGATGGTTCCCTTGGTAGACTCGGCGTGGATAGTACCGAATAACTCGGGAACGTCTGTTTTCATCGGTGACCGCACCAGGCTTGGTTGGGCACCAACACGCCGTTAGTAGGTGCGGTTGACACTGGGCCTGTAAGTAAAAATCGTTTCCTGGGCCAGAAGAGAGCCCAAAATGTTGCCCTTAGAGCCGCCCAGAAGCACAGACGGAAGAATGCCAGCTCCTATCAGGACATCGATTTCGGAGCTCTCGAAAAACGTTGGATCTACTAAGGGGAGATTCGCCAGTTCCTTCAAAAGATCTCTCGGAACTGGGTGCGATGGAAGTTTTCTGGCTTGTTGAGGAAAGACATAAGCCTTCGCTTCCAACTGTGACCCGGGTCTGGAGAGAACACGAATGGAGAATTTGCAGAGCTTCGTGGAGTGCCCGGCAACAGTTTGATTGATACCGGAAACTTGAGTCTGGACTGTGTCAAATGGAAGTCTGATTCGGTTGAAGAGCCGCTCAGATATGAGCGTAGCCTCGGAACCTGAATCTATCAGAGCCCGAGCTTGGAAGTCGCGGCCCAGATGATTTATATGAATAATCGCAGAATAGCTCTTGAACCGGATGCAAAACACACTTGCACATTTGAGTGGTCTTCAGGAGGGGCAGCGCTTCTCTCGTTGGGCACGGGTCGTGGACTTGACGAAAGGAGAGGACTTGGAACGGTTGTCATGGGATTGCCGCGATGTAGCAGAGATTGATGACGGCTGTGGCACGTAATGCAGGAGTGAGCACTTGTGCACTCACGATTCTGATGGCCTCTAGCGAAACAATTTAAGCACAGTTGTTTTCTTCGGTCATAGTTCGATCGCTCATCGACATGCATTGCGAGGAACCGTGGACACATACGGGGTGGGTGGTTCTCCCTGGAACACAGGTCACACCCTTTAGTTCTTGGAGCCACCCGTGCTTCGTAAGAATGGAGCCTGCGCACAGGTGGGGAGGCATCTGACGATCTAGGCGGAAAGTTCCCGGAGCCACTAGGCCTGACATCGTCGATGACCTCCAGAGAACGATGGCACTCTGTCAGGAAATTATCCAATTTCTTCTAGGTTGGAACTTCGGCCTTATTATGTATGGATTGCTCCCACATAGAAAGTGTGATTTTGAGGGACAGCCTGGATATTGAAAAGGATTTTCAACTGGCTGTTGACTAGCAACCGCCGGTTCTCGAAGTGGTCGGTGAGACTTCGCCACGCTGAGACGAACCCTTCATTTGTAAGCGGCGCTTTGGAAACAATGGCGACTCGTCTTTGACAGCAGAAGGAACAATTTCTCTACCGGGGTGAGACGCGAGCTCTGGATATAGATCGCGGTGAAAAGGTCTCTGAAGCTGGGCCACCGAAGGTAATCACCCGCAAAAACCTTGGTGTCCACTGTTGGTAGGCGACAACCTGTAGACGACGGTGTGTGAACGTTGGCGGAAGATTGAGTGGATTGGGATGCAATTTTTTGCCGAAGCTGGGCAATACACCTCGAATAAACGGAGTAACAGTAGCTGTACTTCGATTACAGCACTGTCGAAGTGGCCGTATTGTCGTCGGACACGGCTAGCAAGTCGGACCAGCTCTCATAGCTCTTCTCCACCTTCTCCCACAAGGCCTGAATTACTGGGAGCATCCTTCCGTCTCTGGGGCGCCCGTAGTATTTATGTTGGCCTCAAATTGGCTAATCCGATCGGTTGTGGCGATGAACTTTTTCAGCGCCACTTCGACAGCACTTTGAGCCATTTTCGCAACGGAGCGAGTATGCCTTTGTGAAGGACCGGGGATTGTATCGACAGATTCGTCGCTCTTTGCCCTTGGAATGGCACGGGTTGCCTTAGGCTTTAACAGAGGCGTCGGCGGAGATGCGGATTGAGATCTGTCCAAACGGATGGATGGGATCGGACGCGGCTTTTTGTCGTCTCCCGTGGGCGTTCTCAGAATTAGATTCGCGTGTCAGCGCTTGTCGACTGACTTGCGCACTAGGTGCCTTGTACGAAGCGGTGGACGGTCACACTAATGTGACGCGAACGATGAGATCGCGTATCAAAATGCGATGGCAAGGAACTAGTTGGAAACTAGTCGCCGACGTCGAAGGAAAAGTCGCGTGCGGCACAATTCGAATGTGGAGAAAAAACGGCAGGAAACAAAACCCAAAAAGAGAAGTTTGTTGTGGTGTAGTTGTGGTATGGTGCCTGATGCGGAGTATAAGCAACGTTGGAGGCACGAAAAAATGAAAAAATATCGGAAAGTTCGTGCTCGTTCGGAAAAAATGGAAGACAATCTATATATGTATATTTATATATATATATGTGTGGCTCGTACGTGAATATTGTATTCCTAATTGACTCGGATTTAGAGAGGCCCTCAAATAGCTAATTTTCTTCGGCAAATCCTTAATTATTTTCGAAATTAAGTATTGCGGAGCCGGAAAGGTGGAATTAAAACCTTGGCTTGAATTTGGCAAAAAAAATAAATAATTAATAATTATTAGTTATTCTTTTTTTGCTACTTGTTGTCGGATTTAATTATTATGGAGCCGGAAAGGTGGAGTTGAAACCTCGGCTTTTGTTTGGACGGAAAGGTGGAATTAAACCCTTGGCTGTTTCCCAAGCGAAAATTAATAATTAAATAATTTGTTGTGAATTGTTTTTAAATTTATTTAGCCGAACAGGTGGAACTAACCTTTGCTTTCGTTGGAGCGCAAAATGTTCACTGAGTTCACACAGCCGACGGCTGAGCAGTGCGTAAGTCACCCAAGAGAAAAAAACAGCAACACAAAAAACAACACGGCGTTGCGGTGGCTGAATTAAATTTTTTAAGGAACACGGATTTTAATTGAACTTGCGGTTTATATTCTTGGGTTTATTATTAGTTTTACTCGTTTCTGAAATCGGAGGCAGAAAATATATTGAAATATATATGGGCATACATTTGAATACGGAGTTATGTATGTATGTATGAGCATGTGTTAGCACAGTGAAGCGTTGATAAGTGGACTGTGTATAACTGGGGGAACAGAAAGGTTATGTGGTGTAAAAAATGACACTGCTTGGAAAAAATATTACGCCAGCGGCGGACTGTTCGGCGGATCTGGAGATTTCCGACACCACACAGGCTGGCCCATATTAAATTTGCCTTCTTTTGTCACCACACGATTTCACTGTTCACTTGCGGATTAATTGCACTCAAAAAGTAAATATGTTCACGATTGTATGTGTGTATGTACATATGTATATGGATGCACATATGCCTTGACCGTTGGCAAGCGAATGGGTAACGGGGACGCCGAAAACCGCGAGGAATATGGCGACGCACACAAAACGGGGACGGATGGAAAATTGTGCAGAATTTAAAGACGAAGAAAAGTAGAAATTAGGAAAACTCGTTGTGTCGAAAAACTCGGACTTGGAGTTGACACGAAAGAAAAAAAATCTTGCAGCAGTGTGAACGAATTTTAATGTTCGGACCCCTGCTGAAGACCGGCAGAGATACTTATCTTTTGGCGGAACAATGCCGGGAACTGCTGGTAGAAATCCAAAGAGCGAGTCAGAATATTAGCATATCGTAAAACTGGGATGTCTTTGCGTAAAATCGCATCGAAAATGGGAAGAAGCTTTTGGACATTTCAAAAGTTCCTAAAAGATCCCGTTAATCATGGTAAAAGACCACGATCAGTGCGCCCACCCCTTGTACAAGATCGCATTTAACGGCGAATAAAATGTTTGGCGATTAAAGAAAACTTGAGCGCAGCTGAAATTTGCGAAGAACTAACCCTTCCAGTTTCAAAGCGTCAGGTCCAACAGATTTTATGAGCAGATCCGTTAATTTCAAATGAAAAAAATGTGTCAAATGCCAAGTTCTCCCACGACACAAAACTGCCCGCAGCAATTGCAGAGACGCATATGTCTTGGGACCATGAATGCCAAAATATTATTTTTAGCGACGATGGTCCAGATGGGAATAATTATTATTAAATATTATTATTATTAAAGTGTCGCGCAATTTTCAAGGTGGTTCTCTTATGGCATAAGGAGCTTTTGGATTTGCAGGAAAGAGTCTGATCTGCTTCGTATCCCACAAAAAAATATGTGGAGCTCCTTGACGATGCTCTCCATGTTTCAAAATTTACAAAAAGGTTTTTTAAAGAAAGAAATATTCCAGTTTTGGGCTGACCTGCCAAAAGTCCGGATCTAAGTTAGATCGAAAACCTTTGGCGAATCCTATCTAGCAACATTTATGCGCATGGGCGGCTATTTGGCTCTTTAAAGGATTTAAAGAAAACTATAGTAGCTGAATGAAATTTGATGAATTCAATGCCTGACCGCATATTAAAAGTTATTAATAATAATGGAGGATATATTTAGCTTATAAAGATAATAAACAAAACAAAAACGTACTTCTATTAACATTATTCGAATTCGATCAGTTCAATTATTTCGTTCTAAAATATATTATTTTTCAAAGTTTGAAACAGCTGGATTTTATTAGGCTGTTTTGTAACTTCAAATGAAAATTAAATGTATTTTATTTTAGCTTTTATTAAAATTGTATAATGTTTTAGATCAGTTTACAATTAGCAATTATCATTGCTTTGTAATATAAGGTAGCACTTGTTCAAGGGGTTGCTCAGGAATTTAAGCTCTGAGGGTAGGAGCGACAAGACCAGAATATTTAAGTAACCTAGGGAAGTGAAGAGGGTTAGGGGGGGGGGGGATAAGTTATTTATTTTGTTCTAGAATTTTATTATTTAGTACAAATGCTCACTATGTTAGGCATATTCTGTAAAAGTTTTAATTTTATCATTTAAAAATTGACCAAGTCATAGACTGTTGAACGGAGGTCGTTTGGTGTGCACTGCATGTGCTTTAAAGAGTTCTCCCGAAAAATGACATTTTCCAAATCGGTGTACATGATAACTCCACGTCTACTGGACCGATAGTTTTGAAATGTTGTACATAACTTCTAAACTCAGGTACTCTCATCGCTTTTTTAAAGTTTTAATTTTATTATTTTTTTTTTTAGTTAACAACGTAACTACTTTTTTTTTGCAAGAATCGGGCTTTTGACTTTAAATTTACATAAAAAATCAGAGAAAATCTAAAAAAAACGCTTCGTGAGTACCTCGGTACACTTATGCTCTTACGCAAGTTTTACATTTTTCTTTTATCGGATGATTCTGTGGACAGTAAGGATTTACACAGCAAACCAACTTTTTTATGGGTCTTGAGAGATTCTTAATAACTCCTATGCCTGAAAATCCTAAAAAAAAAAATTTTGACAAATTTAAAATTTTCTCAAATGTTGTATTATTATATGGTATGTGGTAACTTTAACCGTTTCGCCACAACATTTTTGTAACCTTACTTCTGTATCTGGGCGAAGAGGTGTAAGGATGAGAAATAAGGCCCATGTCTTAAAATCCGGATGCAATGAGGGAGTTCTGACTCCGTATTTGGATTATACTCATCAAATTAGTTTGAAAATATACCTGCACTTTTCAACTACCCTGATATTTATAAACCTGTGGTATTTGTTTAAAAAGTAAAACCATCCCTGTATATTATTTCCCACACTTTTTCTCAAAGGGAACCAATGACGAGTTATTAAAGAGGAATTCTAGAGCGTCGTACCTGCAAACAGTCGAACCATAAGTTCGGTTTTTTTAAATCTATTTCCGACGCTTTTACGCTACTATTTCCATATTTGTGACTTCGTTTCAGTCTCCATCCGAGCTTCTGCCGCGACGGTCGTGTTGAACTTAAAACATAGCTCACGGGCCTATAACACATTTATACACTGCGAACCTTTGTCTGTTCGGATATACAGGGGTATGATTTGCTGTCAATAAATTAAGTAAACGTTTTTAAAACGAGCGTATAAGACTGACAGTATTGAAAAAAGTTTTTAAAAGAAAATCAAAATTAACGTTTGTACGAAGCTATAAATAATTAAGGAGTAAGTAATATTATAAGGGTATACAATATCAAAACTAAGAAAACATTTTTGTTAACACATTTTTGCATCTACAAAAAATTGTTTCACAGAAAAACGTTGCATATAACTTCATGAAAATCGGATCACTATATCCTATAGCTGTCATAGGAACAACCAGGACAATAATAGATAAAATTATAGCTTCGCTGTTTCTTAACATATTTTCATCTTATTTAAGAGGCGGCCTTTTATTAGTATTTCGGAACTTCGGTTTTAATTTTATAGTTCAATTGCAATTGCAGGGGTGTTAAGGTTTTGAGGAAGCTTTAAGTAAAAAACGGGTTTTTTCACCAAAAATGTGACTTAAAAATTTTTTAAATTGGTCCCAATTCAAATTTGTTGGAAAGAAAATATGTTAAGAATGTGTGTAACGTTTTCAAAATAACCGATTACGTAGTTTCCAAAAATTTCACGACTTGTGACCTCTAATGAGCTGGCTAAAATACTTTTCAATTACAATTTTGTTCCATCAGAGCAGTATATTGCTATTGGCCCAAATTGGAATCTAGTATATTTTATTTAGATGTATAGATTTTCTCCTCTAATGCACTGGTCAAAGCATTAGAAGTGCCTTTTTTTTTTGAGAAAAATGTTCCGTTCATTCGCTATAGTAGCTATGTATATGTTATAGTCATCCGATCCGGCCCGTTCCGACTTATTAGGAGTGAGAATATATAGAAGACTATCTGCAAAGTTTCATTCAGATAGCTTTAAAACTGAGGGACTAGTTTGCGTATAATCGGACAGACGGACGTGGCTAGATCGACTCGGCTGTTGATCCTGATCAAAAATATATATACTTTTTAGGGTCGGAGATGTCTCCTTCACTGCGTTGCTAGCTTCTGACTGAAACTATAATACCCTGCAAGGGTATTAAAATAACCCTAAGACTCCTTTGGCAAGAGTGGAACACGACGAAAACGAATTGTTACCGGTAAGTATGCATGTCACCGCAGTCAGATAACTTGAGGTTTCTTGCACAGATAGTGTTTCACACCATTTTCATCAAATTTAGTGATAACACAACGTGTTTGATTAATTTTTCTCAATATTTTGCTTACATTGAAGCAGGATCGTTTTTGGCTTTTATTGTTCCCTTTTCTCTTTTCGCTTCACTGCAGAATCTTATAACAAATTCTTAAAATTTTTTACAGAAATATAAAAATTATTTGAAACCAAATATTTCTCTCCAGCCAAACTTATTGACATATGGGCTCTAGGAAAAAGCCCTCCAAAATGAATAACGAAATAACCCCCAAAAAATTTGTATGGAATACAAAAACAAAAATTTTTGACAGATTTTGGGGGATTGTTTCGCTTTTTGAGAAAATAATTAAATAAGTCAAAAAAAAAAAACAAAATAGGTCCCCAAAAATACAAAAATTAAGTTAATAAAAAAACGAAATAACCCCCCAAAAATTAAATAAAAACAAGAAAGGAAGCTAACTTCGGCCCGCCGAGGTTTATATACCCTTGCAGATTGCAATTGAACTATAAAATTAAAAACGAAATTCAAAAATAATTGTAATTGGCCGAATATCAAATTTGATGAAAATATGTTGAGAAAAAGCCGATTTGTGATTTTTTCTATTATTTCTCTGATTGTTCCTATGACAGCTATAGGATATAGTCGTCCATTTTCATGAAATTTTTAGAATAATATTAAGTGACAAAATCTCAAGTTTGATGAAAATATGTTGAGAAAAAGCCGATTTGTGATTTTTTCTATTATTTATCTGATTGTTCCTATGACAGCTATAGGATATAGTCGTCCATTTTCATGAAATTTAAAATGAAATTTTTAGAATAATATTAAGTGACAAAATCTCAAGTTTGATGAAAATATGTTGAGAAACAGCGAAGTTATGATTTTTTATACCATGTACCAAAGGTACAAAGGTATTATAATTTTGTGCGATATTCTGTAACAGGCAGAAGGAGGCGTGGCAGACCCCCAAAAGTTACCTAAATAATGGTCCACTTAAGGAGTCGATATAGCCATGTCCATCTGTCCGTCCGTCCGTCCGTCTGTCCGTCTGTCCCTCTGTCCGTCTGTCCGTATGAACGCCTAGATCTCGGAGACTATAAGAGCTAGAGGCACCAAACTTGGGACTTAGACTTCTTATATCTGCACGCAGATCAAGTTTGTTTTCAATTTTTGCTGCTCCCCTTTTTTGGGGAGCTATTTGAAAAAAACGTATATCTCCTAAATTTATAAAGTTAGGTAAACCATATTCACAACCTTGATGTATTTTATCAAAATACACAGATTGCCTAAATTTCATTAAGATCGTACCATAGATATCGGAGATATAGTCTTTTTACTTTATACTTATTATGTATACAAGAGGCAGCCAAGCAAAGGGCGCCAAATAACACATGCACCAATACACTTACAATGGTCACATTCTTTGCCTGCATACATACAGCGAAACAAAGTCAGAGCTATTTTTAGAACGTTCGTTAGAGTAATTGCAAGTTGTCCCGAATTTAAATTCACGGGGAGTGGTCCTCCCCCAAGTCAAAGTTTTTATATATTTAGAAAATAATTGTATTTAATTTTTCCCTGTAAATCAAAATAATTACAGTATTTAATACTAAGAAATGAAAAAAATAAAATGACATTGCATCTGCAATGACCTCCACGTGGTTTCCCTGGGTACCGATTTTAATATAATAGGAAACGAAATCGAGCGGCGCCTTGTAATGGTACAGGGTATTCTACTGTCGGGACATCCGACTGTATGTCCATCTTGTTTTTATTATTTCTCTGATTGTTCCTATGGCAGCTATAGGATATAGTCGTCCAATTTTCATGAAACTTCAAATGAAATTCTAGAATAACATTAAGTGACCAAGTCTCAAGTTTGATGAAAATATGTTGAGAAACAGCGAAGTTATGATTTTTTTAAATTATTTTCCTGATTGTTCCTATGGCAGGTATAGGATATAGTCGTCCGATTTTCATGAAATTTAACTCGAAATTCTGGAATAATGATTAATAGGCAAATATCAAATTGGTGAAACTTTATTGAAATCTGACAAATTTATAATTTTTTTTCGAAAAATTTACCGATCTTCCTATGGCAGCTATATGATATAGTCGTCCGATCCGGCCCGTCCCGACTTATGTAAGAGCATATAGAAGACTACCTGCAAAATTTTATTCAGATAGCTTCAAAACTGAGGGACTAGTTTGCGTATAATAGGACAGACGGACAGAAGGACAGACGGACAGACGGAGGGACAGACGGTCGGACAGACGGACGGACAGACGGACATGGCTAGATCGACTCGGCTGTTGATCCTGATCAAGAATATATATATTTTATAGGGTCGGAGATGTCTCCTTCCTTGCGTTGACTAACGTTTGACTGAAATTATAATACCCTACAAGGGTATAATGAAATAACTCCTCACAACATGGCAAAATGGAAAACGAAATAAGTTTTAATTAAATAACAACCCAATTAAAAAAAAGCGCAATAAAAATAACGTATATATATACGACCGCTTTAACTTTGGGATACACATTTTGGATGACTTTCCTTAAACCTTCCTCATAATCTGTTACTATTGCTAAAGGACACATTTTCTTTTAAATAAGTCAATAATTGTTTATAGCATATTCTTGTTTTTTATTCATTAAAATGAAAAATATGGGAAATACCTAACAAGAAGTCTCTTAATACTTTACAAACAGTAATTTTTAAAAATGGTTCGCGCGATTTTTTTATTTAATTTTTCGATGACTGTTCATTTCACTTTAAGTCCTCATTTTCATCTGCTTAGCTAAGATTTAACTCTTTTAAATATTGTACTTACCTTGTCAAAATATTGAATGTAAATAGCCAGTAGCTGGTTAAGCGCCCAAAAAATGTTCTTTGGGGCTTTATTTAATGTTTTTTAGGGACAAATTTTTCTATTTTCTCAAAAAGTGAAATTCCGTCCAACGTCAATTTTTTACGTTTGGGGGTTATTTAATTTTTCAATTTGGGGAGTTATTTCGTTTTCATCCCTATAAAGTATATATTTTTGATCAGAATCAAGAACCGAGTTTTAGAATTTTATTTTTAATTTGATCAAAATCGGACGACTATATCATATAGCTGCCATAGTACAACAATAAACATAAATAATACAAAATTAAAATTAAGCTGTTTTGAACAAATTTTCATCTTATTTGAGATTTGACTTCCTTTTGTAATTTAAAAACTTATTTTCTTTATTTTATGATTTAATTGCAATCTAAAAAGGTATACAAGCTTCGGCAAGTCGAACTTAGCTTAGTTAGAAAGTTATAGCGCTAAGAAGCAATGCTCTTCAGTGCCGTCTACTCCTACAATGATTATTTAATTTGCGTTTTTCTTGAAACTACTTGTTTTAGAACATATGTACATTGACACCAGAAGGAACCCGGAATTTGTTAATAATATTAAAATTTTTTTATATAGATTAAATATTTTTTCTCACATTCTAAATATGCTCATTCTGAAACGATACGATGCTCATTCTGAAACGAGAACGATATCGTTGATATCCTTGATGCTATCTTCAGGAGAAGACGCCAAAGGACAACCAGAAGGAGACATGTTTTCGACGGCTTCTCTACCATCCTAAAAGGCTTTATACCAGTCGTAGACTTGTGTTTCCGATAGAATAGATTCAACAAAAGACCTCTTTAGCATTCGCTGCATTTCCGCACATGAGTTTTTGTTAAAAACACATATTATTGCTTGATCAATGTTTTTTCTATCGTAAAAATCGCGGAACACTAGCGAGGTCGCTTGGGTTTAACAGCTGCTGAAAATAAACTAGAGGTCAGAATGCACTCATTTTTGGCATAGTAATTACAGGTAGTACACTTATAAAAATATTTGTCTAATTTGAGAAATCTTGCGAAAAAACTAAGAAAAAATTTCTAGAATTAAGAAAAGGTTTCCATAAATTTAGGGCAAGGCACCGTAAAATCAAGACAAGCCACCATAAATACAATTTTAAGGGGAAATTTTTCTATTATCCTCAAATTAAGGGCGTTTTTTCTGATTTCGATCAGTTTTTTTCTAAATATAAGTCCGAAATGCCTTTGTTTTAATAGTCAATTTTTCGTGAAGGGGTTTTTGTGTTAAGTTCGTTCTTGAGTTCGTAATGTTAACAAGTGCTGGAGCAATTTGTAAAAGAATTAAATGGGGCAGTGTTGCTAAACATTCTTGAAGGCAAGTTTATTACATTGCGGATAAATTTAATCGCGTCTTTAGCGAAAAAAAGATTTAAATATTAAAAACTTGGTATTAAGAAAGTGTAGGTGCTTAGCTTCAAGTTCCTTGAATACAAATGAGCTATCCTTGACAATGTATGTATAAGCGTTTTTGATATTAGAGTTACATTTGCCTCAGTTTGCCTCAGTAAACGAACGGTCTGTGACGTCTGTGCGGGACGTAACAATGTGAGTATTCTTTTATGTATATTTACTAGATATATGATTTAATAAAAATTCATAACTTTATAATTACAGATCTAAAACAAAATATCTCAGAAAGGAAGCTTAAGTAAAACTTGGTTTAGTTTGAAGGTCTAGTTTGATATTATAATATACCTAGTTTAGTAAGAAGTTAAGGAAATAAATAGGTTTGAATTATATTTTTTTTTGTGTATCGTTTGTAGATTTTTTTGTTCTTAAAATAAGATTTTAAAATTCATTAACAAAATGGTTACTTAGATTTGAGAATGTTTTTTTTCCTAATTTAAAGGCAAACTTTTCTTAAATCTAGGGCGACTCACCTTTGGAGCTGGGCGAATTTCTAAAACTACGGGCGAAAAGTTGATTTTTTAGGGCGATTTCAGGTAAACCTTTTCATGAGTATACAACCAATCTAACAAAAAAAGAAACCTCCGAAAAATATTTATCACGGGCATTTTAAATGACAAATTCCGGGTACTTTCTGGTCACAGTATGTGGCTTTGGCCTGAAATAAAATAAATGGAAAGGGTCTGTTTGATTTTTTAAATGGGAAACCTTGTGTAAAAATCTTATGTTTCAATATTGTTAAACAGTTTTACTACCGGACATAAAGTATAGAATGCTTTTTGATTTTTTGATTATCCAGTTTGTCTAAATCGTGATAGCCAGTGGTCGATTTTTTTTTTGAGTATATTTCATTGCTCTATAACTTTAAAAGAATTTAATTTATTTTACTTTAAAACAATGTATAAATGAACTAAATACAAATATGGTAAAAAATTCAAAGTTCCTTCTTTTAAGCACACTAAAATATACATTTTGAAATTCATAAAAAACTTCATAAAACTTAATAAAAAACTTCAACACGACATGATATTATTAAAATAAAAACTAAACTCACATAGACTATACAACCACGTGGTGGTAACTATTCTTTTCTTAATGGAGTAAAATCATCTCTGTATACTCTCTGCCATCATGTCTGTCAAAGGGCACCAATGACGAAGCAGTATTGTTTCTCCCAAGTTCTCAGAGTGGGGTAACTGAGCGTCCTGTCGTAAACGCTCGAACAGGAGTTCGTCTTTGCCAAATGTACTTCCGACGCTCTTTCACTATCAGTCCCAATTCGAGCTTCTGACGCGACAGTCGTGCGGAACTTAACACTTCTATGGCAGGACCGTAACACTATTTACCGCGAATAAAACCATAGACAATAATCAATTAGTGTAATTGTCGAAAATAAAATATTTTAAATGCTTTATTATAGTCTTTTAGTGTACTATCGAAAATAAAATATTTTAAGTGATTTATTCTTGTATTGAATATAGAACAACAAATTCTGTATTGTATTTTGAAGCAATTATATAAAAGATTTTTTAAAACACGCTTAAAACTCAATGTATTTAAACGGTAACCAAACTGGTAACCAAAATTATAAAAAATAAACGCTCACTTAGTAGAGTTGCAGTTGCCGGAAACAATTTTTGTGATCGAAAATTACTGATATTAAGATAAAATCAAATAAATAAAAGTTCTTTTGTTTTATGATTCAAAAAGTATACATTATTTCCATGTAAGTAAGCATAACATAATGAAAAACTATATAAATCAAAATTATAAAAAATTTATGTTTTTTTTTTAATTTTTGGGCATTCAAAATTTTGAATGCTTTGCTATAAATGTAGTCTAAGAAATCATCAGTATATGTCAGTCAAATTTTGACTCAGATTGTTCGGTAAATTTCGTTTTAGTAATAGTAAAAGTAATAAATGACTCAGGCTCAATTTTCTAGTAGAATAATTCTACTGCCAGGTTTAGATATAAAGTAAAAGTTAAATAAAAATGGAAGATATTTTCGACACGTTGTTCATCTTCCCTTGCAGCTTGTAATGGCTTCATTCAACATCGATACAGAAGTGAAGTAGAACATCTGAACTTATCCTGATTCTTTCTGATTTAAGTCTTGATCTATCATAAGCTATTTACCAAGAATAGATCAAATCGCTTGAAAAAAAGTTGTTGCATACTATTTATGTCAACAAACTTTAAATAGTTAAATGTAATATATAGGCTTTAAAATAGAAAATTATTTTAATCAGTGCAGGCTTCATCGGTTTAATTAGCGATAGCTACAAATGTAGCTTTATGTCTCTTAAAAAGTTGGTAAAATAAATATTATTATATTAAAATCGTAAATAAAAAAAAATATCTCTAATAACGAAGTGCAGTCAATTTTCATATTATTTTCCTATAGCTTTTCCTTATTGCTTTTTTCTTATGTCAGTATTGTATATTTGCCTGCTCCGATTCATTTGTATGTATACTAATGAGAAAAGAAAGAAAACTATGTGCAACCTTTTTAATACCCTTGCAGGGTATTATAATTTCAGTCAGAAGTTTGCAACGCAAATCCGGCATCTCCGACCCTATAAGGTATATATATATTGATCAGCATCAATAGTCGAGTCGATCTAGCCATGTCCGTCTGTCTTTCTGTCCGTCTGTGCGTTTCTACGCAAACTAGTCCCTCTGTTAAAGCTATATGAATGAAACTTTGCAGTTAGTCTTCCATATACTCTAATTCGTACATATGTCGAAACGGACGGATCGGATGACTATATAGCTGTCAGAGAAACAATCGCGAATAAAACAATGAACAAAAGTCTATTAGTGCACCTGTCGAAAATAAAATATTTTAACTGCTTTTTATACCCTTGCAGGGTATTATAGTTTCAGTCAGAAGTTTGCAACGCAGTGAAGCAGACATCTCCGACCCTATAAAGTATATATATTCTTGATCAGCATTACCAGCCGAGTCGATCTAACCATGTCCGTCTGTCGGTCTGTCCGTCTGTCTGTCTGTCCGTTTCTACGCAAGCTAGTCCCTCAGTTTTAAAGCTATCTGAATGAATCTTTGCAGTTAGTCTTCTATATACTCTCACTCCTACATAAGTCGGAACGGGCCGGATCGGACGACTATATCATATTGCTGCCATAGGAACGATCGGTACATTTTTCGAACAAAAATTATAACTTTGTCAGTTTTCAATATATTTTCACCAGTTTTGATATTTGGCCATTAATTATTATTCCAGAATTTTGATTTAAATTTTATGAAAATCGGACGACTATATCCTATAGCTGCCATAGGAACAATCAGGAAAATAATAAAGAAAATCATAACTTCTATGTTTCTCAACATATTTTCATCAAACTTGAGATTTAGTTACTTAATAATATTCCAGAATTTCGATTTAAATTTCATGAAAATCTGAAGACTATATCCTATAACTGCCATAGGAACAATCAGAGAAATAATAGAAAAATCATAACTCAGTTGTTTCTCAACATATTTTCATCAAATTTTAGATTTGGCCATTCAATGTTCTCTTAGAATTTCGTTTTTAATTTTAAAGTTCAAGTGCAATCTGCAAGGGTATATAAACTTCGGCGATCCGAAGTTAGCTTCCTTTCTTGTTTTTATATAATTTTAAAACATAGAGTCTAGTTTGCGAAGAAACGGACAACCGAACGTTTATAGAGTCGGAAATAAGTCTATTATTGAGCTGCATTCTAACTAATATGATAATTCACGGGCCCTTTAATGATAATGTTGTAACGTACAAATTTGTTCCGAAAATGTTGAATTTTGTACAGGCCTGCTCCATACAATAAGTACACTGATAGAAAAAATAACAAGAATTTTGGTCATAAAATGGTGACCGAAAGAAACTCAAGCATATTTCGGTCTTCTCAGATTTTTCAATACACAGAAAAAAATAATTAAATCCTAATTATTCCTTTTATTCTTAATACAAAGCTATGTATTTATGTATAACAAGATGAACATACAGTCGGGTGTTCCGACAGTAGAATACCCTGTACCAATACAAGGCGCCGATCGATTTCGTTACCGATTATATTCAAATCGGTATCCAGGGACACCACTTGGAAGTCATTGCAAAAATTAAAATTAACTTGCAATTACTCTAACGAACGTTCTAAAAATAGATCTACGTTGTTTCTTTGTGTATATGCAGGCAAAGAATGTGACCATTGCAAGTGTATTGGTGCATGTGTTATTTGGAGTCCTCTTGTATACATAAAAAAAGCCTATATCTCCGCTATTTATGGCACAATCGTAATGAAATTTAGATAATCTGTGTATTTTGATAAAAAACATTAAGGTTTTGAAAATGGTTTACCTAACTTCATAAATTTAGGAGATAAAGGGTTTTTTTTTAAATAGCTCCCCAAAAAAGGGGAGCGGGAAAATTGAAAACAAACTTGATCTGCGTTCAGATATAGGAAGTCTTAATCCGAAGATTGGTGTCTCTAGGCGTTTATACAGACAGACGGATAGACGGCCGGACGGACGGACAGGCGGACGTGGCTAGATCGACTCCGCTGTTGATCCTGATCCAGAATATATTTACTTTATAGGGTCGGAGATGTCTCCTTCACTGCGTTGCAAACTTTTCACTGAAATTATAATAGCCTGCAAGGGTATAACCAAATACTACGGGAGCAGCGTAGCTTTTCAAAACCTGAGCTCACTGTACACTAGTATACTGTATACTGCCTAGACGTCATACCCATTTTGCTGTACTTATTAAAAATAAAATTCTAATACCCTGCCCGTTCTCCCGCATCCTTCTTTGAGCGTGCAAAGTCCCCACTCCGCGGCACAGTGTAAGATTTTGACAATCTAGAGCGCCTTTATTAAAAAAAATTATTTTTGGGGTCGAGGAGCTTTAAGCTGCACTTTAAATAATATTCAAATATGAGGAAATCGCGATCAAAACAAAACCAAAAATTTTACTTTGAAGATAACGGATTTTAAAGTGAACCGTTAGAAATGCATGCTAGCTTGCATTGGGCAGAGCACGTGAGTTGACAAAGTTTAGTCTTTTCAATTACATAGCGTGGTCAGTCGGAGTAGCCAAAAATTAATTTTCTCATATAAAAATATCAACTATCCATTTATTTTCAATAACAAACAAATTTTTTTTCGACTCAACATTTTTTTTCATTTTTTTGAAAAAAAATACCAAAAAGTAAGTGTTTTTTTTTCATGTTTCCTATTTTTGGTGGAAAAAAACGTATATAATTCTATCCCTTTCTATTACACCAGTACATACACCAGTTGCAGCCGTTCATATAGAATCAGGTCCAAAAATAAAATCTTGCACAAATATCTTAAATTTTAAAATGTGTGAAATTACCTGTGCTGAATTTTTCGAGGCTTGATCAAGGAACGTAAACGAAAATTACGTGTAGAACAGTCAGTGATGGGGTTTGGCCATGACATTTGGTAATTTTATATTGCAATTACATATTTCCAAACTGTTCTGTGGCCAGAAGATTAGAAATAATGCAAGTTTACAATGAAAACATCGCGTGTACATACAAAAGGTGATCTTTTTGAGGTGCTACTGATATCATATGATATATTTCTTATAATATTTTTAACACCACCAAAAATTAGGATCTAAGAGCTTTCAGAAGATGTGCCCAACTACTGTCTTAAGATCAATACAGTGACGACAGCTCTGAACCAAATTCGAATTAAATTAGCTTGACGGCCAAAAATGCTGTAAAATTTCTTTATAAAGTTACGTTATTTTATATTTTTTATTGAAAAAAATGCTTAAAATATAAACGTGAGTTTTTTTTATTTATTTATCAATTATGCTCAATATAAATCCAAGTTTTCAGTGGTCTGACTTATAATCTTGAAGTTATTGCTTAAAACATGAGCCTATATAAAAAATTTCCTATATCTAACTTCAGAGAAAATTGAAAAAATTTGTTTTCCAAATTAAAAAGCCAAACATTTTTTAATGTAAAAAATTACAACAAAAAATATAAAATTGCTAAAAATTCTCGGAAAATTTTGTTAATATTTTTGTTTTTAATTTTTATGTTTTAAAATGCACTTTTTTGAAGACGCCCACAAAAATGCCACGCCCATGTTTTTATGTCTGGGCATAGTAAAATGTTCATTCCAAATTTCAAGTCGATATCTTTCCCGTTGCATGGAAATTTTTAGAGAATGGTGCAAATAAAGTGAAGCTTTGATTCTTTTCGACTATTGGGATATTTGCAGAGATATTTTAAGCAGTAATTTCAGAGCATTATGGGCCAAAATTGAGGCATAAAATCCAATATTGATACTAGAGAGTTTAAGAGTTGTACATAAATGTATTAAAATGATTAAAAAGTATAGATTTTTTGTTTTTTTCCTTTTTTCATACCTTTTCCCACATTCAAAACTTGTAGACGCACAGTGTAAAATTTTGCCAATCTAGGGTGCCTTAATTCAATAACTTTCGTATTTTTTGAGATATTAACTTAAAATTTAGAATGAACATTCTTCGAAACCCAAAGAATTGGGCAGACATAAAAAATGCGGTTAATTATGAACATAATAAATTAAATTAAAAAAATCGTATGTTTATATTTTTAGCACTTTTTTCAATGAAAAAATATGTAAAATAAGTTAAACTTTTTCGAATTTGATTCAGAGCAGTCGTCACTGTATTGATCTAAAGACACATCTTCTGAAAGGCCTTAGTACCTAATTTCGGTGGTGTTAAATAAATATGATACCAGTAGCAGCTCCATAAGATCAACATTTGTATGTACAACACAATGTTTTCATTGTAAAATTGCATCATTTTTTAGCTTCTACCTTTATCTTTTCCATATCTTCGAAATCTCTTTTAAAATTTAAAACATAGTTTGGAAATATGTTATTGCAATATAATACAAGCAAGAAAGCTTTTATACCCTTGCAGATTACAATTAACCCTTAAAAAAACGAAATTGTGAAATAATAATAAATAGCCTTATCTCAAATTTTTTGTAAATACATTGTGATCAGAAAGTTTCCGGAATTACAACAGTAAAAAGTCACAAGAGGTCCAATTTACTGAATGCGATAGTTTCATTCATGGTAATGCCCAAGTTTTTTTGCTCTAACTTTGTTGCCAACGATGGTACTTAAAAAAAATTTAATGTAAATGTAATGTTTTTGAGCTAGCGAAGCAGTAACGCGTCTCGTACCCAATTTATCGATCTAGCTGCTTCACAACCTATGTATATTTATCCAAAGTGTAAAGCACTCTCTCTCTAGTACTCATATGACTATCTTCAGGGAAAGAAGCCGAAAGACGACCAGAAGGAGACATGTTTTCGACTAAAAGTATTTATACCAGTCGTAAACTTGTGTTTCCGATAGAATAGATTCACCATTAGCCCTTTCTATCATTCGTTAAGTTTCCGCACAAGAAATTTTGTTAAAAACTCAAATCATTGCTTGAACAAAATTGTTTTCTATCGGTAAAATAGCAGAACACTACTGAGGTCGACTTGTTTTAACAGCTGTTGAAAAAAACTAGCGCTCAGAGTGCGTTAATTTTTAATATAGTAATTACAGATAGCTCAACCAATCTAACGGAAAAGACATAACCGAAAAATATTTATTGCGGGCAGTTTAAATGACAAATTCTGGAAACTTTTTTGTCACAATGAATGATGAGAAACAAAGAAAATCTGATTTTTTAATTATTTCGTTGATTGTTCCTATGGGAGCAATACGATATAGTCGATCGATTTTCATTTAATTAAAACAAAAATTCTGAAAAATTAATAAGAAGTCAAATTTTAAAATTGGCGAAAATGTGTTTAGAGACAGGGAAGTTATGACTTTTTTATTATTTCCCTTATTGTTCCTGTGTCAGTTATAGGATATTTTCATGAAATTAAAATTGTGAAATAATAGTGAGTGATGTTGAAAACGGACAAAGTTATAATATTTTATTTTATAAACAGTCACCGACAATCTCTCTTCTAGTGCGGACGTCTGTGTCTTTCTACGGTCTATAGTCCTTTTCCTTATTACTATTACTACGTACCTGTGTTACACTTCACAGTAATACTAAACTAAAGCGTTATCATGGCCCCTGGGCCTCCCTAATTTGCGGATAACTGCTTTGCAAGCCTATGTGTCAGCCCCAAAGGCCATTTGTCAACTTCAAAGAGGAATTTTCCGATCTGTCCGAACCCTCCCAACAAAACCGAAAATTCTTAATTATTTCCTCAAAAAACTTTAAAAAGCCAGCGATTTCTCATGTTTTCAGAGCACCGTGCTCTGAAAATGTAATGTAATAATATAATCACTATATGTATCTACCCTTCGCGATGGTATATTTTTGTTATATGCAAACTTCACGACTCCCTTAATTTTGTAAAAGGCATAATCCATGGACCCTACCTCACCAACATTCCCGACCATTGGAGAGCTTAAGTCCCAGAATGATCACATGTTCTCAAAGAAGAATAGCGATAAAACTCGACCTCTTATATTAGAAGCACAACGAAACGAAAAAATTGAACCCAACAAAATAAACTCTTCATACGACTCTAATTCCCCCTTAAGAAACACAACTGAAGACTCTGATACTTCAATGAAAGATCTCGACGCATAGTTCGATCTCTTACAATTGATATCCCCTTGCAAACCTTAAACATATCTCTTGGGAACTAACGTGTCCATTAGGATTTTACAATAGAATATAAACGGCATTTTCAATAATTTTAATTAATTCCCTTCTGATCAAAGATCATTCACCTGATGTGATATGTTTGCATAAAACTCACTTGCCTTACAATTTCAAAAAAATTTATCTGTCCAAAACTGAACGTTTTTTTGCAAAATATCACTTATGAATTCTAAACAACGGCTCAGAAACTCACCTCTCCACGCATAATACACTTACCCATGTTAACATTACTATGATATCCCCGCAAATCACTCACCGGTGTAGCTGGGCTATCCTAGATTACCTACACGGAAGTGACCACTTCCCTATATTCTTTCCCTAGCCTCTCCATGCGATTAAGTCCAGATAACACCCCTCCCCAACCCAAGTATCAGACTGACTTTGCTAACTGGCAAATTTTCGAACGGGAAATATAAAATCAGGTAGCTAACTAGAAGGTTGCTTGAATAACCAGTTGACCAAAGGTGACCAAATGCATAAGAGGCCTGCGAACTGTAGCATTCTCCAGACAGAAAGTATCCCACACAAAACCAAAGTTCATGGTCAAGTCACTCCCTCCAGCAGCTAAAAAAATTGTGGGTGACTCGGATGTAAAATTGTATTCATACCGAGTACAGCCGAGACTTTTAGAAATGTTTTAACCGAGTCCACTACCGTTTATTCTATATTCCAGGGCTACAACATTGCAAAATTATGAGTCAACAAGAAAGGAAGCTAACTTCGGCTTACCGAAGTTTATATACCCTTGCAGATTACAATTGAGCTATAAAATTAAAGTCGAAATTCTGAAAGAGTAATAAGAGGCCACATCCCAAATTTGATTATAATATTTTGAGAAATAGCGAAACTATGAATTTTGTATTATTACCCTTATTGTTCCTATGACAGCTATAGGATATAGTCATCTGATTTTCATGAAATTTAAACTAAGTTTCTCAAATAATATTAAGTGGCCAAGTTAGCGAAGTTCGGATATTTTCTATTATTTTCTGATTGTTCCTATGGCAGCTATAGGATATAGTCGGCCGATTTTCATGAAATTAAAAATAAAAATTCTGAAAGAATATTAAGTGGCCAAATCTCAAATTTGATGAAAATATGTTAAGAAGCTGCGAAGTTATGATTTTTTTCTTTTTTTCCTGATTTTTCCTATGACTGCTACAGGATATAGTCGTCCGATTTTCATGAAATTAAAACCGAAATTTTGAAATAATAATTAATGGCCAAATATTAAATTTGGTGAAATTGTATTGAAAACTGACAAAGTTATAATTTTTTTTCGAAAATTTTACCGATCGTTCCTATGGCAGCTATATGATATAGTCGTCTGACCCGTTCCGAGATATGTACGAGTGAGAGTATATAGAAGACTAACTGCAAAGTTTCATTCAGATAGCTTTAAAACTGAGGGACTAGTTTGCGTAGAAACGGACAGACAGACGGACAGACCGCCAGACGGACATGGCTAGATCGACTCGGCTGTTAATGCTGATCAAGAATATATATATTTAAAGGGTCGGAGATGTCTGCTTCACTGCGTTCCAAACTTCTGACTGAAACTATAATACCCTGCAAGGGTATAATAACAATTCAAAGATAAAAAAAAATTGAAAACAATCATGTCGGCTACTGTACAATCTAATGGTGGGTTTGCTTTTTTGCTGAAAAGAAAAATTAGCAAATCATATTCAAGCTCGGTCGTTACTTCTTTTATTTTGGATTCTAGTGCTTCTGATCCTATGGTAAATTATAGAAACTTTTTAATTAATTGCACCGAGTTGGACCCACCAATCGAAATATATATATATATATATACTTGCAAAAGCTAAGGGTATCATGGCGGTCCCGAGTGACTATCAATTGAAATTCACTCTTCAGAAAGTAATGTTTAGTGAGCACATACTTCATAATTTACTTTTTGTTAAGAAAATCGTTTTTCCTGCTTTAAAGGTATGTACTCTTAGAATGTTCCTTTGATACATTTTAAATTAAGTCAACGGGCTGCCAGTACAAAAAAAAAAAGTAATTTTAATATGTTTTAATGGTGGCATGATAGATTGGGACATATTATATTAGCAAAGGATTTCTAGAAGAGCTAAAAAGCATGTTTGAGGATATAAATTTATGAAATAATATAACTTTTGAGAATAATGAGTGTGAAGCTTGTGTCAATAGAAAACAAGCTAGGTTACAGTTTTCAAAATTTAAATATAAAGAATATGTTAAAAGACCTTTGTTTATTATACACTCTGATGTTTGTGGTCCAATTACACCAACAACAATAGATGGTAAACACTACTATGTTATATTTTTTGATCAATTTACTCATTATTCTCTTACATATTTAATGTCACATAAAGCTGATGTCTTTTATTTCTTTAAGGGTTTTGTTGCAAAATCATTTCACCTTAAAGTCGTAAATTTGTATATTGATAATGGCTGGGAATATCTTTCAAATTAAATGCGTAGTTATTGTGTTAAAAAGGGAATTGTGGCGTATGGGAACTGTTAAGTGATAACTATAACTATAGAAGCCCTTTTCAACACAAAACGGGTAACGTTTTAAATTTATTTTGAAATTTTTTTTTTAATATTTATTTCGAATGTTTAATACGTTAAGAATGTTGTGTAAAAGTCTCACATCGATCACATAGAAAATGACGAAGTTATTTACAGTTGGTGTTCACTGCATGGGCTTAACAAACTTTAAAGCGTTTTCCCACAACTCACGTTTTCAAAGTTGGTACCCATCATAACGTGGAAAATACTGTACCGATCCATTTGAAATTTTAGACACTATTTCTGTACATATTTTACAAGGTAACGCTGTCGAGTTTTTTTTTTTTGTTGTTTGCTAATTTTGATTTTACAACGTCAAATTTGCAGAATTTAAAAAAAAAATGGTGTTTTTCTCTTCAAAAAGTGGTGTGGCCGAACGTATGATCTGGACTATAACAGAAAAGGCTCGATCCATGATAAGTGGATCAAAATTGGAAAAATATTTTTGGAGTGAAGCTGTATTAACGTTGACTGACAAGACTTACAAAAGACCTTACAAATTGTGGCTCAAAACAAAAACCAATTTTAAAATATTTAAAAGTATTCGGCTTTACAGTTTACATTCACAACAAACTAGGAAGGAACAATTTAGTGAAAAATCAATTAAAAGTATTCTGGTGGGCCATGAACCGAATAGGTTGTTGTGATCTCTAAGAGTTAGAAAATTTGTTGATGCTATTCATGTAGTTGTGGATGAAGTGAATATGATAGAATTTACGTCTCATGGTTTTGTGATCCAGAATGATAGTATGGATAGTAAAAGTTGTTTCCTAAATGATTCTATGGATAATGAAAATTGTTTCCAGAATGAAACAATGAAATTGTTTTTCAGAATAAAAGTAATGTCAACGAAAATTCTTTCCAAAATTAAAATATGGAAAGTGTTAACCAACATATTTAAAATGATAGTACGGATATTGCGAACCAGAATAAAAATAAGGAACAACAACAGAGTTTGGGCTTAGAGAAAAATTCTGAAATTCACAGAAGCGAAATAATCGAAGATAAGCCAGTACCTCATCAACTATATTATCAACTATATTATATTTATATCAACTAGTTATATTCTCTATTTTCAATGACATACCTAATACATACATTGCAATGACTTAAAAGATAGGAACGACAGGCTTAAATGGGAACAAGCCATTAAAGAAGAGCTAGATGCTTATTTTATAAATGAAACTTGGACTTGTTGAGAAACCTAATAATAAAACCATTATAAACTATAGGTGGGTTTTTATAATAAAGAAAGATAAGTATGGTAACCCTTTTAAATATAAAGCTAGACTTGTTGCTCGTGGGTTCTCACAACAATATTTGATTGACTATGACGAAACCTTCGCAACAGTAGCGAAGATAACTAGTTTCCAGTTTATTTTAGCCTTATCAAATCAATACGATCTCAAGATACAGCAAATGGATGTAAAGACAGCGTTTTTGAATGGACAATAGAAGATGAAATTTATATGTCCCTTCCCTAAGGATCAGAGCTGCGTTTGTTAGTTGTGCTATAGATCATTGTAGTTATTTATTTGAAAAAGGGAACATAAATCTTCTACTATATAAAAATAAGTCGGTTTTTTCTTCCTGACGCTATAACTCCAGAACGGACGAACCGATTTTCACGGTTTTGTATTCGTTGGAAAGGTCTCGGTCTCCGTGAGATTTATAGCAAACAAAGATCAGGAGAAAATTTTAAACAGGAAAGCGGGAAAATAATTTTTTATACATACATCGCCATCAATGTATATACTCATTTTCAATCAATAGTAGTCGAAGTAGTGTTATTCATATTGTAGTATGTATGTTTAATTTTAGTACAATTTTAGTTTTGGTAAGTTGAGCTGTGTTAATTATGTGGATCGTCCATTTGAGGTTAAGTTCACCACTCTGTCCATAGTCCAATAGTCGTACCTAAAGTACGACGTGCGAACATCGGCCGCTGCACAAGACATGCAAGCCAGCAACAAGTGTATTCACAGAACTAAAGCGAAGAAAGACAAAATACAATAAGAGAAAATGCCCGATTAAGACAACGCGTGAGCACACGAAGATCGTTGGCATCATACAATCGTTTGGCATTCCAATATGATCCCACTGCGAACTATAGTGATGGTGAACATTTAGATATTAGACCAATGACGACTATATGCCGATATTGCAATGCGTTAAAGTTTAAAAGAGAAACGGCTGGATTGTACTGCGCAAATGGAAAAGTAAAACTGGATCCATTACTTACACCACCACAGCCACTGAAACAATTGTTTTATGGAAGTGATCCCGATTCCCGCCATTTTCTTCAACACATCCTTGAATATAATAACTGATTTCGCATGACTTCTTTTGGAGCTAATATCATTCGAAAAGGCGGCTTCACATGCTCATGGCTTGGGATGAGTGCACAATGGCACATAATAAATCAATTGAAGCACTTAAATTCACACTGAAGGATCTTCGGCGAAATAACATCTTTGGCGGCTTGATGATATTGTTGGCAGGCGATTTCAGGCAGACGTTGTAATTTCCAGCGGAGCGCCTCCAGATGAATTGAATTCTTGCCTGAAGGCATTATCTTTATGGTATAACGTAAAAACATTATCGCTAACCACTAATAAGAGAGTTCAACTTCAAATCAAAGTGCTGCACAATTTTCCAAACAATTGTTAGCTGTTGGCAATGGAAAAGTCTCAGTTGATGCGACATGTGGATTAATTACTCTTACCCGTTGGTACTTTTGCCGATTTGTAGACTCTCAATTAGCACTTATTGAAAATGTTTTCCCAAACAGTGAGAATTATCAAAATTATGCTTGGTTGAGTCAACGAGTAATTCTTACCGCTAAGAATAATGATGTACACGCACTAAATTCCACCATTCAAGCAAAATTTGCTGGCGATTTGGTGACATATAAATTCGTTGATTCCATAACAAATCCCAATGATGTAGTAAATTATTTAACAGATTTTTTGAACTCTCTGGACTTACCAGGATTTCCACCACAACTCAAAGTTGGTACAGTTATTACTACTCGACTTTCGGTAAAAATACTTATGCCGAATTTGATTGAAGCAAGGCAAGGTCAATCGCCTAGTATTTGCGGGATAAATTTAGAAAATCATTGTTTTTACATGGGCAGCTATACGTTGCGTGTTCACGAGTTGGGAAACCATCCGCTTTGTTTGTGTTAACGTCTGACCAAAAAACAAAAATTGTGGCTTACCAAAGAGCACTTTAATGACACGGATAATTTGTGGACACGTACGATTCAGTATTTATTTTGTATTGACTTCCATTTACTTAGACAAGTTCAACTAAATAACACTTTATTTTTATAGTTGAAATGAATTCATTACTGTTGTGAAATGAAATAAAATTTTTCCTTTTCAAATAAAAAACAAAAAAAAAAAATTCTTAATCTTTAAATCACCAAAAGAAATAAAGCTATCTGATGGCGAAACGGAGTTCGCCGGGTTTCCTAGTAAAAATATATATTTGTTATTATATCATAGCCACCGCAAATTTAGATATGATGTCCAGATTTAAAAGGACAAATTAGAATGACTGACTTGGGTGAAATCAACTAGTCTACTAGTTAGTGGGGAAAGAGTGAGAGGCTTTAAGGTCTGCTGGCACCCCGAGCGGCTCAGAGACCCGTAAGGTGTACAAGTAGGAGACAGTCTAGAGACCTTTAAGGTCTACAATCAGTGAGAGTGGGTTAGAGGACCTTGAGGTCTACAAGTTAAGGAGACAGTTTCGAGGCCTTTAAGGTCTACAAATTGATGAAAACAGTCTTTTAAGGTCTACAATTAACGAGAATGCTTTAGAGGGCTTTAAGGTCTACAATAAGTGAAAACGGTTTAGAGGCCTTCTAGGTCTAGAAATTAATGAGAATGGTTTAGAGGCTTTTTAGGTCTAAAAATTAATGAGAATGGTTTAAGGTCTACAATAAGCGAGAACCGTTTAGAGGCCTTTTAGGTCTACAAATTAATGAGTATGGTTTAGAGGCCTTTGAAGTCTACAATAAGTGAGAACGCTTTAGAGACCTTTTAGGTCTACAAATTAATAAGAATGGTTTAGAGGCCTTTAAGGTCTACAAAAAGCGATAATGGTTTAGAGGCCTTTTAGGTCTACAAATTAATGAGAATGGTCTAGAGGCCTTAAAGGTCTACAGTAAGTGAGAATGGTTGAGAAACCTTTTAGGTCCACAAATGAATGAAAACGGATTACAGACCTTTTAGGTCTACAAATTAGTGAGAACAGGTTAGAATCCTTTTAGGTCTACAAGTTAGTCTCAGACGCGGCTCCGTCTGTCAATGGTCTCGCAAATTTATCTTGATCCTTGCTGACGATGGCTCCTGAGTCGCTTACCGGTGATCCTTCCTGGTCCTGGTTGGTCCTCTGCTGGGAGGTCTGTCTTGCTCGGCGGCGGATACTAAGTGCCGTCCCAAAGGTTGTGCTCCGCTTTATATAGCGATCTTGCGGGCCTCAGTGTGGCTGCCTTAGCTTCCACAATCTGGCAGAATCAGTGTGCTCATTCGCAATAATCAGTGTGGCCAGCTATTGTTTTCCCTGGGAGCGCGCGAAATATCTTCCTTCCAGTAGGAGCTTCCCAACGAAGGAGATGTATATGATATTCAAGTATATATGTATGTATATTCAGAATGGTTTAAATAAAAGAGACTACGTTCTTATTAAGTGGAGAGTCGAAATTATAATGAATCTTTATTCTGTAATAAACTCTAAAGTGACTTATGAAATAAAGGAGAAGTATAAGGGAATGAATGGAAATGAGTCGGAGATCTGCATGGCCAGCAGATTGGAATGCGAAATGACAATCTGCTTGATCGGTGGTTTCGCGTAGCAGTGCTGGATAAGCGATTGGCTCCGCTTCCGCTGGTTTTCAAACTTAGCGTTTATGTTGGGTTGAGGACCATTCTAAGTGGCGGTGGTTTGGGGGGCGGCGGTGTGTCCGCAACAATGTGTGCGGTAACTCCTCCCCCCTAGAGTGGAGAGAGGGCCACAACGAAGGAATGGCAGGCTCCACAAAGGTGGTTTATGGCATAATCCAATTCCTTATCGCTTTATTCCATTTCATTTATACACACGGTGCAGTTTTTTTTCTTTAAAAAGTTGGAGGTATCCCTTAAGGTTTTGATTTCTGCAAGGATGTTTTTGCCGTCGCTATCGTCTAAATTACCTGATTTTGACTCGAGAATAGTTCCCAAGCCATTGATTAAACCTTTTCACGTGTGGGAGTAGAGTGTCTATTCTGTCTTCCAATTGTTGTTGATTCCCTTTTATAATTTCTCGCGAGATTTCGAATGTTTCGTCCAATCTAAGGGCTTTTAATGTATCCCTTATTCCGGAAAGGTATACTTTGAAGTCCTGGACATCTACAACATTGGTAAGGATTCTATGATTTTGTGTTATATGGGCGTTTCCCAGATAAATGCATGCAAGGGGTTCCGAGGGGGAGTCCGTTGAGTCTTTCCAAAGAAAAGGACTGTGCGACGGAATGGGTTGTACTGGATTGAATCAGGTGTGCTAACTGTTATTATTTTTCCGGATTATTTTTCTTATTTATTGTTTGTGTTTTTGTTGTCTGGTGGTTAATAGTGTAATCCCTTTGTCGGCTGTGACTTTGTGTAAGGAGAATCTAGGTGTTAGTTTGTTCCTCCTATTTTCATTTCTAAAAATAACATCGGCAGCTTTGACATGGATTGGCGGTTCTCTGTCTTCATTTAGTTTAGTCAATCTTTGTTCTGTTTTGTTATTCTGTTGTTCCTGAATTTTGGGATATAGTTCCCTTCTAAATTTGTTTAGTTTTGACAAGTAGTCATGGTGGTCGTCGAATTTAATGGTTTTTTCGAATATGTGGGTTCCGCCATGAAAAAGTTCAAAAGGTGTATGAGAAGTGCTAGAGTGTTGACTGTAATGTATACATATATGGGATTAGTGATTTGTTTTACATTTGGTAATATATAATTTAAGTTCTTTTAACAAAAACAGTTAAGTCCTCCTAAATGACTCTCCCCAATCCTTTGCAGGACGGGTGGGACTTGTACCTAGCCATATGGAGACAGGGTAGTAGCAACAGCGGGGAAGCTCCGTCAATCTTCTTTCCAGTCAATCCCGATATGATAAGTCCAGTGATAGTTAATCGTTATAATATTTTATTATAATAACTAAAGTTCAATAATACTTAAGACAGCTTTTGCTGCCGGTCCAATTAGCTCTGCCATTCCGTGGATCCGATCGTTACCGCCAAACCTCCGTAGTTAGCCGTAACCGTGTCGACGCCGGCGGCGGCGTCAGTGCACCGTGACCGTATTGCAGGCCTTGCACTTCCCGTGCTCCAATTGCAAGCGGTCAGTGCCCAGCATTTGGCCCGCCGGATGTCACCGTGCTGATTCGGCGCAGGGCACGGGGTGGGGTCGCCAGCGTTCCCGTGCATGTGCAGCGGATGTAGTTGCTCTGAGTTGGCACGGGGCGCGGGGGGAAGGTGGAGTCGGGCGGTCAGCGCTCCAGCGTTGATCGTCGTTACGCTGAGTCCGCACGGGGTGCGGGGAAGAGGTGGAGTCGGGCGGTCAGCGCTCCAGCGTTGACTATTACCGTGTTGAACCGGCATGGGGCGGGGGGAGAAGGGTGGAGCTGGGTAGTCGGTGCTCCACTGTTAAGATTTCCCCCTTCGAAAATATGCGTCCCGCAGATCAGTGGCTCTTCGGGGGGTCCGCCTTGGTGGTTTGCGACTTCAGCTCCGCGATACCCTGGTGCGACGGTATGCCCTTGGTAGACTTTATTTTCTTCCATACGATATACAAAAAAAGGGCAATAATAAGAGTCATCGCCGCTTCTGTTAGGATTGAAACTATAAAATTATTAGATATTGCTGAGAGCTTCTTCAAGTTCTGCAGGTTAAAATCATGAACATATTTTAATGACAGTTGATAGCCAGTGGCGGTTACTTTGCTAAGCACGGCAGGCCATCACGTGCGTTGACGAGTAACTGCTATAGGAGTCATTCCCAATATGAATGGTCTCGTTATCGTACTAGACAATAAAAGATCCCAGCAAATGTCGTTTCTCGAAGTCCGTTGTAATCATTCCATTGAAATTCGTCAGGAACAAGGTGCCGTCGTCGATCAACTCCACTATCTCCTGATCGTTTCTCAGGTGATCGCAGAGCGCGTGTCTTCCCTTCTGTAGCCTGGAGATACAGCCGGCTTCATCTAGCTTCTTTAAGTTCTTCTCCTGGCTAACGGTGGTGTTCCCGATGGAAAGACAGCTTCCCAATACCGCATACGTCTCTTGGGGGTTCATTGCCAGCCGGTTGTATTCCAGTGCCACTTGCTTACCCTCGATTATCGTGGGGTAGAGGAGCATCAGTTTGTATTTAGCGTCTACAACTTTCGGCAATGACAGCACGTATAATAGGCAGGTTCCGTTGGTCAAGATCGATGGTTCCGCGAACTCCATTGCCTCCACCACATTTTGATGGGGTAGGCTGCGAGTTTCCACTAGGAGGGTCTCCACTTCCTTTTGGTCCAGGAGATCCGTGTTCACACAGACGCCTTTGCTAGTTGGCAGGCCCTAGTGATTTCGTCGACCTGTTTTAACAAAATCATCGACTTGTGTGTCAGAACCGTGGCCCCATCAATGGAGTTTACTTTAGCCGCCATGGCGTCGAGCCTCCTCAGTGAGTCGTGCAAAACGTCGAACAGCCTCGTGTTTGTTTGTGTCTGTTGATTGCTGTTCTGGATCATGTTATCCAGGGATTGGAGGATGGTGTTCCAATCCGATGCGTCAGGCGATCCAGCGACCCATTTCCAGGCTGATCCCAGCCAGTCTATAGACCGAGGCTTCCGGTGTGCTGAGGTCAACCTAGTAATACCATCCGTAGCTTTTTCTAAAAAATGGCATATTAGTGAGGCGACCCTCATGTCATTGATCGCTAATGTCTCAGTCGTTTTGTCAATAATGCTTTGTATTTGCTTCAGGTCGATGATGTGGGCAAGCTTGAATACTCCGTTAACCCGCCATACCACGCCTTGTTGGAGTGGGAACCGGCGTGTCATATCTAAAGATGTGGAGAGCAGTTGCGACCAAATCACCAAACTTGGGAGAGAGGCGGTATACAATTTGCTTATTGGTGTTTATTCTTATTGTAATTTTTTTATGTATATTTTTTTATCATTTTGTTACTTATTTATTTTCTGCTTTTTTTGTTTATTTTTGTTATACTATTTTTATTTTATTTTTTATGTTAAGGGAATTGTAAAACGTTTTCAGCTTTTAATTTGGAATTTGTGGAATATTTTTCCTGACTTTGTTTTGTTCGTGACTCTACCGTTATCTTCTACTTCCTCTGCCCTGAATCGGGGTTTGTCTTTACTCTTGATTTGTTTATTGCAGACATAAACAGTGTCTCCCTGATTAAAGTATAAATATATTTGTCCTGTCTCCATTTAATCTGCGGTTTGCAACCTTCTTCTTGTGTGAGAGCAAGCCCTTTATGTCTTCTTGAGTTTGTTCCTTGAAATTGGTAAGTCCCTGGTAATTAATTCTTGAGGTTCTATAAAAAAAATTGTCAACAGGTTTGCGGTTCATCGCCGAATGGACAGAGTTGTTTTACCTGTCCACGGCAATGAAAACCAGCTCGGTTGTTTTGAGATTCCGGTTGTCGTTTTTCAGACACCGGTATATCTCGAGGAAGGTGGAATGAAATCTTTTCACCTGACCGTTCACTTCACTCTTTTGTGACGGTGTGTAGTAAACGCCTATTCCGAGGGATTCCAAGTAGTTGAGGACCGTGGGACCTTTCGCGAAGGTGGACCGAGGAATTTGATTCTATCGGGAAAAGCTTAGCAAACTTGGAAAATTTGACGATGCAACTGAGAAATTTCAGCTTTTCGATCATGAAAATGTCAACGTGCAGAATTTCGCAAGGGTATGTAGGGATAGGTGTTGGCTGAAGTGACGGTTATTTGGTGAGTTATTCTTATTTCCCCTCCCGCAGATTGGACTGGGAAGGGCTTCGACAAGGGCTTACAACCCTTGGATATCTGGGGGCTAATAAGGCTGATGTCAGAGTGGGAGCGAGAAGCGAAGCGAAGCGATGCGAGAAGCGATAAGCAAAGAGAGAGGGTGGCAGAGTGAAAGCGAGAGAAGCGAGCTACAATTTTTTATTTTCAGTTATTAATTTGATCGGATATGGATTCGGACGAAGATTTCTTTGCTTCCAGTGCAACAATTAATTTTGTATTAAAAAAAAAAAAGTGGGCGTCCACTGGCTGAACTTCAGTAGGGACAGTAAAGGAGAGTTCGCAAATTTGTATAATGACTTACGAAAGCATCCAGAAAAGTTCTTTAATTAATTCATTAAATTAATTAATTTTTCCATCTCCATTTCGTTCTGGGGTTCTCTCACAAATGACACCAAATGCAATAAAAAGGAAACAAAACGCATGAGAATCCTGTAAATAAAGCTCAGAATGCAAAGAAACAATTGTACGTTCTGAGCGATTTGAAGCGATAAAGCAGGTTGCAAACTGCTCTCTCGCTTTGCTCTCGCTTTATCGCTTGAACTCGCATCTCGCTTCGCTCTCACTCTGACATCTTTCAAGCGATTGTATATAAAAAATGTTGCAGAGCTTTATCGCTCGTTCTCGCCCAATATTATCGCATCGCTTCTCGCTCCCACTCTGACATCAGCCTAAAGTTTTTTTTAGCGCCAGTATCTATGAGAAACTGTAGCTTGGCCCCTTCTTTCATACCATACTCTATGTATGGAACGCTAGAGATGCGTCGGCCATAAAATTTACTGCACCCATGGTACCGGCTTCCGAGTGCGGTTGGTGGCCAGCCTGACCGCCTGATAGGGGCTCGTCATAGTAGCCCTCCCCGTCGGCTTTAGCTTCGTAGGTGTTCGCGGGGACTTCCTCTGAGGGCGGGGCAGCATTCAAGTGATATAGTCTTTGGGATTTCCGGAAGGGATTAAGATTAGAGGAAGCACTGGGGCTGTGCCTAGTGCTGGGATTTCCGTGGTTCTGGTTGGAGCGATAAGAATGCCCAGAGTTTTGGGGCTTCATCTTAATTGCTCGGGGGCTCGAATATCTTTGTACGGATTGAGAATTCCTACCCGAGTTTTGATACTAGTATTGGTTATCGTGCGAGGCATAGGGGGTCTGAGGGGTACATGCTTATTTCTGACGGTAAGGTTGAGGGGATGAATATTTGTTTAAATAGGTAACGTTGCTCTTTGAGGCCAGGTTCTGTAATTCCAGATACGCTTCCGGCAGCCTTTTTGGCCCCCGAATTACCTGATAAAGACGTCCAGGGCTCTGTCCCTATAAGTCTCGATCAGCGCTCCCTGAACATCCGGGCTTTGACTGCTGTTTTTAAGTCAGCGTATTATCAGGGCAAAATGACTATTTAACTCTGAGTAAAATGCCTCCACGGTCTTCGCCCCTTGGGTCATTTGACCCATTTGATATTCTAGGGTACGCAGGTCTCGTTTATCGGCGTAATGGAGCGTCAGGACGCGCTTTATCTCAGGCCAATCATCTTCAGGGACAGTGTAAGAAAGAAGGGTCGTCTCGGCATTACATCTAATTTTCTGCCTTAGGCTGACGACAATGGAACGGTAAAGAGGCCTCTCCTTGATTATCTCGTAATCCTTTAGGATGGTTTCCGCCCTGCCCATCCAAGAGTCGTAGCTACCTGCTTCCTGGGTGGGCCGCTCGAAAACAATTTATCGTTATCATTATCGATATCGTTTTTATTATTTACTTGTTACTTTTTTTTAATTCACAATAGCCCTTTGCGCTCGTGAACAAGCCGGTGACAGGTCACCGCAGCAGGTCGGCTATATCACGATTATAAGATTTTGATTTCGAGGTTTTTACCTTCCGACTTAATTGGGAAACGAGTGCACTTATTTCTTGTTTCCATTGCATTCATTTATCTTATTTTTTTCCTTTTTTTTTTGGAAGTTGCGGATGGCTTTTTCCTTTCTTATTTCTCACTTGTTACGCACGCACGGCTCACTTTTCACCTTTTGCGTCACCATTATATTATCCTAAGGGTTTCTCATCGCTTGCAGGACATGCAGGATTGAAACCTGCTCGGGCGCCAGTTAAGTCCTTTTGAAAGGACAGTTAAGTCCTCCTGAAGGACTCTCCCCAATCCTTTGCAGAACGGGTGGGACTTGTACCTAGCCATATGGAGACAGGGTAGTAGCAACAGCGGGGAAGCTCCGTCAATCTTCTTTTCAGTCAATCCCGATATGATAAGTCCAGTGATAGTTAATCGTTATAATATTTTATTCCAATAACTAAAGTTCAATAATACTTAAGACTGCTTCTGCTGCCGGTCCAATTAGCTCTGCCATTCCGTGGATCCGATCGTTACCGCCAAACCTCCGTAGTTAGCCGTAACCGTGTCGGCGCCGGCGGCGGCGTCAGTGCCCCGTGACCGTATTGCAGGCCTTGCACTTCCCGTGCTCCAATTGCAAGCGGTCAGTGCCCAGCATTTGGCCCGCCGGATGTCACCGTGCTGATTCGGCGCAGGGCACGGGGTGAGGTCGCCAGCGTTCCCGTGCATGTACAGCGGATGTAGTTGTGTTGAGTTGGCACGGGGCGCGGGGGGAAGGTGGAGTCGGGCGGTCAGCGCTCCAGCGTTGATCGTCGTTACGCTGAGTCCGCACGGGTGCGGAGAAGAGGTGAAGTCGGGCGGTCAGCGGTCCAGCGTTGACTATTACCGTGTTGAACCGGCATGGGGCGGGGGGAGAAGGGTGGAGCTGGGTAGTCGGTGCTCCACTGTCAACTCTTATGATTATAGGCTAGTGAACGTATGCTGACCAAAAGAAGAGGGGAATATATTCGGCGAAATAAAATATGACGTAGTTACTTGAACTCAGTTTACCATATGTTGGTGTACAGTTGGAATTTTTCCTTCTGTATTTGAGTTCAAACTGTTGTGTCAGCAGTTTTTTTGCCCGATGTGTCTTATGAGGGAAATGAGTTTCATTTGCAAAGTTTGTATATATTTTTAGTTTTCTCGAATCTTTGAGGTTTGTGATCCCGGTGCCTTATCTGAGTTTGTTGTGCACATATTCGGCCGCAGAGAGGAAAAAAAAATTGTTTTAAGTATGCATAATATATATGTATATATGGTCAATATTTCAGCTATGTGGTCCCGGTGTTTTATCAGCGTTTGATGTACACATATTCGGCCACAGTAAAAAACATTGTGTTTTAATTATGCATATCAGATATATATACTTATATTTTTTTTATATATTTATTATTATTATAATTTAGAATTTTTTTTTTGTGTGAATATTTCGACTACGTGGTCCCGGTGCTTTATTAGCGTTTGATTTGCACATTTTCGGTCACGAATCTTGTGATTGATTTTTTATTTAATTTGCGAAAATTAATTACGTATACCAACGTTAAATTCGCAACTTTTCTAAAGAATGCGAGCCCGGTGCCTTATCAGAGTTTGATGTGCATATATTTGGTTGCAACTTGGATAAACACTGACACTTGTACACTCACACAAATTGGTTCATTTTTTTTTTTTTTTAATTGATTTTGATGCACTACGGTCAGTACACTGTTGGGGTTAGGTATTAGTAGTCGCGATGGAAAATATAGAAAAGGATACGAGGAAAAAAACTACTGGCGTGCTGACTGATTGTTTGCTTGCATGCGTACTAAGTGTGTTAGGATTAAAGTTTTTAGTTTAGGAAGACTATCTACATGTGAAATTATTGAGTACAAATCATTATAAATTGCACACCGTACTCTAACGGGTTCATGCAGTTAAAATGAGGTTCTACAATGGCGCAAAACTAGTGGTATATAAGACCTAGTAATTCTACTCGGTACGTGGAAATTAAGCTGATCTAACAAGTCAGTGCTTTCCGTAAATAAGGGTGTAAATAAAAGTAATGCTTAACATAATTCTACTTTTGGCTAAAAAGGGTAAGTTAATTAGAATAAGTCTACTGTGATAGGAAGGTAATCTCTGTTCAGTATCCCAGTTTAAGCCGCGTAAAGCGAAAAGCAAAAAGTTCTTTTGAACCGATTCAATGCGTTTACTGTGGACCCCATACTGGGGGCTCCAAACGCAAGATCCATAGTATAAGATAGGACGAACTAATGAAATATATACAGTTTTAGTAACGTATGGGTCATCGAATTCTTTCGACCACCGTTTAGTAAATCCCAGCATACTCCTGGCTTTATTTACCATGCACGAAATATGATCGATAAAGTCAAGTTTGGGATCCAGGCGGATGCCCAAGACATCAACTGAATTAATTCTTTCCAAAGAGCAGCAGTTAAGCGTGTAAGTTGCAAGCTTGGGTATGACACGGGAGAATGTCATAAGCTTGCATTTAGAGCCATTTAAGTTTAGTAAGTTTACGTGTCACCAAGTTTGGAAGTTATCAAGATCTGTTTGAAAATCAGACTGGCAAGCGACGTCCTTATATTGCACACAAAGCTTAACATCATCCGCGTACATAAGTACTCTAGAGTTAGTTAGAACTTCGGGCAGATCGTGAAAAAATAATGTAAACAATAAGGGACCCAAATGGCTCCCTTGTGGGACACCTGAGGTAACCCTGAAAACATTAGATACGTAATTTTTTCCGTCCTGCCAGTCAGATAACTAGAGATCCACCTAAGAAGATCAATAGGAAATCCCATTAAATCGAGTTTCCTGAGAAGAAGAGAATGATTAACAGAATCAAATGCTTTGCTGAAGTCAGTATAAATTACATCTGTTTGAAGGTTATTATGGAAGCCCCTTATAATGAAGGAAGTGAGCTCCAAAAGGTTCGTAGTTGTTGATCTTCGCTTAATAAATCCATGCTGACATGGAGAAATTACTGATCTACAAAGGTGCTGCAAATGTGGAGTAATAATATTTTCAAAAAGCTTAGGGATGGCCGATAACTTAGAGACTCCTCTATATAATTGTTGGCCACCGATTTGTTACCTTTTTTGCGGAGAGGAATAACAAATGATTCCTTCCAAATAAGGGGAAAGTGCGAGGTTTCTAAGGATAAGGTAAACACTTTCAGAAGGGGAGAGCACAGGGCATCGGCACAATACCTAAGCACACAGCCCGGTATTCCGTCGGGACCCGGCAAATAAACTGGCTAACACGATGAAGATCTAAAAGAAGAGAGCTTTCGTTTAAACTTGGACTGAAAATTAGGTTCGATTTGGGCATGTTGTAAGAATATGTCTGATTTAAGTCAGTGGTAGTAAAGTAAGTTGTTTGAAAAAACTGGGCAAAAAGATCGGCAATTCCCTGATCATCATTTACGCTTACATTTTCAAAAGACAGCGAGGAACGATGCGTTAATGGTTTACGTTTAGTGTTAACAAAATTATAAAACTGTTTAGGATCCCGTGAAAATTGGACCCTACAACAAGTTAAATAGTTTTTGTAACACTGCGCGTTCAGCACGGTGAAGTTTGACCGAGCCGATATATATTTAGAGAGGACAGTGCGAGAACCGTTTTTTTTAAATTTAGCGTACAGCCTGGACTTTACATTTTTTAGACGACTCAATTCTTTTGTAAACCAAGGGGGCTTATTCGAAATTGAGGGATAGTATAACGGAAGACATTCAGAGAAAATTGAATTCATGGCATTTTAAAAAATATCCATGGCAATAGCCATGTCAGTGCACATGTATAAATCGGACCAGTCAAAATCGTAAATAAAATTATTCAGCTGGTCGAAGTTTGACTTGCGACAGCAGTAGACTCTTTTGGTTGGACGATCGGATATATTCTGTATATCAGCACCAATGTCGAGTGTCACATCGAAAGTAGGATGATAGGGATCTTCAGGTTACGTCAGCGGCGCAACCCTCGCTAAACTAACTCTTTCCGGATCAGAGACAAAACAAAGATCAAGCAAGCGCCTTAAGGAGACAGGGAAATGTCGAACAAGCCAGCAATAAAATCATGTTGTGTTGAAGATTGAAGTGTGTTAGAAGAGTTATTTAGGGACCAAATAGCCCCAGGGATATTAAAATCACCCAGGACTACTAAATGGTCCCTATCAGAAAGTCTGTTGGAAACCATCCGAATGGCGGAAAGGTGGTTCCAAAAAATAGGAAGTTCCGACAATGGAGGAATGTAGGAACATGTAATAAAAATAGAGCTACCATTGAATAATAGCTTTACACAAAGGAATTCAACATCGCTGTATTCCTCGAAATTTATTAATTCTGACGTGAGAGTGGAGTTAACCGCTATGAGAACCCCACCCCCGCGCCTTGCAGGCCGATCTAGCCGATAAATCGTGAACGCAGCTGGAAAAACTTCGGAGCTTAGAATCTCCGGCTTTAACCAGGTTTCTGTGAACACAATAACATGGGAGGCGAATGCAAAACAGAGATTGACAGAGAGGTAATTAGTTTTTTTGGACAGGGTGGGAGGACGTAGATGGTGCAGTGGTCAAATCAGGCCTGGGAAGACTTATTCCAACAGGCCGTTTCTTTTTCTTAGCTTCATATTCTTTGACTACCACATACTCCGGCCAGAATTTGGTAGAGCATATCGCATATAGAATTCGTTTGGGACATTTATTTTGAAAGATGAAATGTCCCTAGCGTAAGAAAATTTAAATTTTTCCACCTTTAACTTTAAATATTTGGCTCTATCTTTGCCTCGTATAAAGGCAATGACATCTTCCGATGTTTGACCAGGGGAGAGCCGCGAAACAAATATCTGTTTCGTAAGTGGGATTGCAAATAAGACAATAAGACATTTGGCAAGACAGACTGAGTATCTGTCGTGCCATTATCGGCCGGTAGTCCGACCCTTATACCCTGGGGGGTTAAATAGACGGGGCTATGGGAGGTCAAAATTTGTGATCCCTAGGGGATGAAGCGGATATTACCGGCGGAACGGTCAGTCCCACGGCACATTCGGATACCGAATCTTTTCTAACACTCGATCTCAGAATTGCGGGAGTTAATTCTGAGGTCGAGAGCTGTTCCGAGGGAGGCTGTTGCTGAGAGCCCGCCGCGGGTTGCAGGGATGCTGCAGTTTTTTTGCGCCTTGGAGACTCATTAAATCAGGGACCGCAAATAAGAATTATGAGTTCAAAAAAATTGAACCACTAAAAAGCCTTTGCGGAGAGTGGGAAAAGTACACATATACCATTTTTAACGGTAAATCCCGGAAACACAATAAACTTTTATTTTCAATTTTTATAATAAAAATTTAAAAATAATTTTTATATTCTTTTTTTTATTATAAAAATTAAGAATAAGAATTATGGTTCAATTTTTATTATAAAAAATAAAAATAAAAATTATGATTCAATTTTTATTATAAAAATTGAAAATATGAATTATTTTTCAACTTATTAAAACTTGAAAATAAGAATTATTTTTCAATTTTTATTATAAAAATTGAAAATAAAAATTGAATGCGAATAACTTCTGAACCGAGTGGATTATTCAAAAATGGTTAACATATTTGTGATCTGTGACGCAGTACCTTTCAAATGATGTATCGAATGTCCTTAAAGGACATAATCTAGGATTCCTCGATAATTCATTTTATTTATTGTTTTCTGCTACATATATTATGTTACGGTTATTTATTTATATTGAGGAATCCCGGATTATGTGCTTTAAGGACATTCGATACATCATTTGAAAGGTACTGCGTCACAGATCACAAATATGTTAACCATTGTTTAATAGTCCACTCGGTTCAGAAGTTATTGGCATTAGATTTTTATTTTCAGTTTTTATAAACAAAAATAAAAATTGAAAAATAATTCTTATTTTCAATTTTTCAAAATTTGAACTATAATTCTTATTTTCAATTTTTATAATAAAAATTGAACCATAATTCTTATTCTTAAATTTTATAATAAAAAAATGAATATAAAAATTATTTTTAAATTTTTATTATTAAAATTGAAAATAAAAGTTTACTGTGTCTCCGGGGTTTACCGTTAAAAAACCATTGTTTAATAGTCCACTCGGTTCAGAAGTTATTGGCATTCAATTTTTATTTTCAATTTTTATAAACAAAAATAAATATTGAAAAATAATTCTTATTTTCAATTTTTCAAAATTTGAACTATAATTCTTTTTTTCAATTTTTATAATAAAAATTGAATCATAATTTTTATTTTTAATTTTTATAATAAAAATTGAACCATAATTCTTATTCTTAAATTTTATAATAAAAAAAT
>VNJQ01003901.1:0-16569 GCA_008042515.1 Drosophila truncata | reverse complement strand
TGCTTGCTGTTTCTGTTTGCCTGATAGGAAGAAATCATGAAATTGTTCAATTTATGTGGATTAAGCTCGCCTCGCCGTTTTAAAATTAATAATAATTTACAATTTCAGCTTAATAAAAAAAAATAAAAATAACAAAAGCCACAATTTCTACTTAATTTAATTATTTTATTAAATATTTAATTATTTATTTATTTTTGTTATTACGCTGAACATTAATTGTTTTTTTATTATTAAAACGGAGAGTTTAATCCACATTAATTCGACAATTTCACGATTTCTTCCTACCAGGCGAACAGAAACAGCAAGCAGGTGCTCGGCGCCCAGCAGCAAGTGACTTGCGATCAGCTGTTTACTATTAATGCAGCCTGTCTGTAACGGTTTTTTTCCAATTTCAATAATGGCCGCCCTTTGTTTACATTTGAATTGACCAATCAGAAGGCTTCTTTGCTTTCCCCTCTTTTAGGTACCGTTACTTGAAGAAATAAAATCAGTCGATCAGCTGCTTGCTGCGGTTTCTGTGCGCCTGGTACATAAGTCATGGAACGCGGCAAATTTAATACTAAATTAAGTAGAAAATTATTTTAATAAAATTATATATATATTGAGAAACAGCGAAGTTTTGGTTTTTCGCTTTTATTATTTTTCTGATTGTTCTTATGGCAGCTATAGGATATAGTCGTCCGATTTTCATGAAATTTAAATCGAAATTCTGGAATAATGATTAATGGGCAAATATCAAAATTGGTGAAAATATATTGAAAAATAGCAAGTTTTTACTTTCTTTCTCTCTTTCTATCTTTCTCTCTTTCAAATAATAAATATATTTCCCCAATTGTTGATGCTTTCGTAATTCAAGGTTCATCCTTTTAATTAAAACTAGAAAATGGTTTATAGACGATATAGGTAATATTTATTTATTTTTAAAGAAGGAAGAGGGGTTTTAATACCAAGTTTTTACAAGAAAAGCTTTCTCTCTTTTAAATAATAAATATATTTCCCCAATTGTTGATGCTTTCGCAATTCAAGCTTCATCCTTTTAATTAAAACTATAATAAAAAGCCCTACATTTAGCTTAGTCTTTTGATTTATTTAGCTTTTTAATTAGTCCCCCCTCTTGGCAATCTCTCTCTGTAATTTTTGATGGGAATTCTCTCCCCGTTCTCCCTCTTTTACACAGTTATGACGAACAAACTGAACTCAACTGAACTGAACTTCAACTGAACGCTGACGAAAACAATTTCTAATCGAAAAGTTGGCCAACTGACCCACACAAACACCAGGAACTTCTAATGAGCTTGTTACGAACTCTCTCCCACCAACTCGGAAGGGACGAGACCGAACCGAACTGAAATTTACAAAAAGCCAAGCTAAACACACAAAAAGCTAAACATTTTTGGAACTTTTTGCTGGCGACGACAACGCCAACGACGACGACTACGAATGGCAACAAAAACATTTTGCTCATCAAAATTTGATGCCCCACTTCCCAAACAATCCTCGAGACCCAAAAAACCGGATAAAATATAAAAAAAACAAACAATGATAAAAATTTAAGCAAAACTGCACTGGGATGTGGAAAAGTTTTGGCGGGTCAGCAACTTGTTGTTGTTGTTGTTGTTGGTGGGGAAAACAAGGAAACTAATTTGTGTAATTTATTTACGGTTTCTGGCTAATTGAGGGATGGAAATATGTACAAAGGGGCAGAGAGGTCGAAGCATGGAAATATTCTTTTGAGGAAGGAGGGGTTCCTGTTGCTTAGGAGGTTTTATGTTATGTTGTAGAAGGTTTTATGTCAATAGAAATTATAACTTGGCTAATTTTGAGTTAATAAACTTAAGATTATTATAAAGAATTCTGTATCTCAAGTTTATAAATAATATTTATAGAAAAGCTTCCTAAAAAATGTGTTTTAAGTAATTTATATCATCAGCATTAGAATTTATGTATATTCTTAAGACAATTCTGATCCTGTCATAAAATCATTTTTTTATTACAAGTTTTGACCTGACTAAGTTTATTTGACTATATTTCCAAAAATAACCTTTTTTCTATTGTTATCTATACATAAAATACACACAACTCTACCAAAAATCTAAAACCCAAACCAAACACACATCAAGTCCCCATAAAACTAAATCAAATACCATATCATTCCATGAGAAAAGCCCCTGAAAACCCCCTTTAATCTTTGCCCCAACTGGAAACGCTTTTAAAGCGACAGCCTGAAAGCAGGCAACATCAGAACGCCTCTTTGTGAGCGGCGTGAAGCATTCACAATATGCAAACTGGAATCAGTAATCGGAAAATCGGGGAAATCTGACAAAAAAAAAAAAGAAAGAAAACAATGAAACTCACCTGTTTGCCAAAGGTGGGCGACAACGATGGCGGCGGCGGGGAGGCGGTATTAATGCGCGTCGGCGGGGTGTACAAAATCCGTTGCGATTCCATATTCAATCGGTCAAAGGCCTTCTCCTCCTGATGGAACTCGTCCTCGCTGTTGGCCTCCTGGGGCACCACATCCGGATTTTTGTCCTCCAAACTGGAATGGCTGCCCATGTTACGGGAAAGGGGCTCCGCACTGCCCTTGTCCGCCTCGGTGGTGGTGGCCTCGCCACCATTTCCATGCCTACGTCCACCACCGCCCCGTTTGCTGCGGAATTTGATAAAGATCACCACGCAAATGGCCACCAGGATGAGTGTGGCAATCACACCGACCAGAGCGCCCAGCAGGGGTGTCAGCTGCACCAGCACCGCCGTCGATGAGGCTGCAGCACATCGTCCAGGGAAAATGTCATGCAAAATGGAAAGCAGATATGGGTGGAAAATTGTGAAAAATCGAATGACAAAATGCGGACAAGCAGGAGAACAATGGCAGATGGGGAGGTGAAAGCCTGCCACCTGCCATCATCATTTGAGGGCCAAACAATGGGAAACACAAACGACCAATTAAAATGGCAAAGTGGCCAATAAGCTGGCAACAGCAAATGCCAAAATAGCTCAAAACATGTCGTAAAATATAAAGTTTTGGGTTTAAAATCAAAATATTAATTGCAATTAATTTTTTGACAATTGTTTTTAAGGAAAATACTTGAAAAATATAGCTAGGAACCTGTTGTTGCACACTCACCTGTCCGCAGTAGAGGCGCTGACAGCGTACGTCCTCGCAGGCGATATGCCACTTTGCTGGCACCCTGGGCATTCACGGCCGTTATCCGGATGACAAACACGGAATCGCTGGGCAGACGCTTGACCGTAAACTCTGGATACTTGTAGGATGCATTGTACAGTATCTGACGGTTCAGTTCGTCATAGATTTGGGCATGGAAATGCTGGGGAATGCCGCCATCGTAGCCGGGAATGCATTGAATCTGCAGGGAATTGGCTGTGGCATTGAAGGCCGAGCAGTTCTTTACGGGTTCGGGTAGATCTATATGGAAATGGATAAAAAAGAGATTTATTTTGGTTGGAAAAGAGTTTCTGAATTTTTAAGAGATTTTTTGGGGTAGCTAGTGATAGGAAAATAAATTTTAAAACTAGAAAAACCTTAACTAAGCTTTTTTAGATAGTTTTTTAAAAATTTTAAATTTATTTTAGCTATAGTTTATGTTAAATTTTCTTGTAAAAATGCTTCTAAAAATTCTCTATTCCTTTTTAACTTTTTCCTGGCTATTTTCCTTGATAGAAATACCCTCTCTCTTTAATTTTTCTGACCTTCCCTGGCAAAAGTCCTTCTTCTCTTATCATTTGATGTGGCTTTTCCGTTAAAATTTCCGCTGGTTTTTGGGCCATGGCCAGCAGCGTAGCTTTTATAAATAAATGATGTACCCTGGCAATTTATTGCATTTGATTATCAGATTATCGTGTGTCCCCACAAACGCACACACAGATTGTGTTGCAGCAGCAGCAGCAGCAGCAGCAGCAGCAACATCAACAGCAGCAGCACCACCAGTAGCAGCAAGCAAACATGCAGATGGCGATGGTAAACATGGCTTTTATTGCTGTCAGGGACAATACTGGACGGACTCTTAACCCCTTGACAACCGTTGGACAGGCGCTGCATCGCGTTAAATTGCCACCTGGCACAGGTTGTGGGACAAGGCAGCCGGAGCAGCTCCGCACAAATGTAAATAACGAGCCGAGATTCACTCGCCGGCATCCGTACGTGCTGCGTGAAACAATTATCTACTGACCAGGACCAGTAGCAGGTACCAGGACGTAGTGCGAGCAGTCGAATTGAGTAAACATGTTGGCCACGCTCTCTCGATGTGAAATTAATTAAATTTTTCCACGAATACTCTTTAGTTAGCAAAGCTTCTTAGCTTGGAAAGTCTTTATAGATTTCCTAGGGGATTAAAATAGATTTTTAAAAGATTTTCCATAAAATAAATTCTCTTAAAAAGTAGCTTTTCTATTTAAATAATATTTTCTGCTAGACTTGAGACTTTTAATATTTTTAAAAAATATTTAAGAAGTACTACCAGCTTATTGATCCTTTTAAAATCCTTTTAATTTGTTAATCAATAGAAATTTTACCCAAAAAGTGTAAAGCTTTCTCCTACTCTTTACCCGCTGACTTCCTGATTTCAACCCAGCTTCCGGAAGAAGCATTCTTTATCTCGCGTCTACGCTTGGACGGACTGGAAAAAATAAACTCACCTGCCGGCTGGATGTGATACCAACAGGGCTGGCTGTGGCCCATCGGACTGTTGGCCACGCAGGAAATGGCGCCAAAGGACTCGTAGCTATCCACGTGATAGCTGTACACGTTGTTCAGCGGCGGAGCAGCGGTGGTGGTCGGAGGCGTGACCACACCGCCACGATGATGCTGCTGCTTATGCAGGGCCGAGAGTCTCTTGCGTTCCGCCAGCTGAATGGCCGAGGAGGATAGGGACGAGGATGGGTGATGCGTGTCCGAGATGGAGCCACCGGACTGGAGATGCTGTTGGTTCTGCTGCTGGGACGGCTGCTTCCGCTGCAGCTGCTTGTTGATCTCCACGTGATTCTTGTGCACCATGTTGGAGTAGACCATTTGAGTGTAGGGCAGCTCCTCTTCGTTGTCTTCCTCCTGCTCCTCCTCCCGCTCGCCATAGTATTCGTCTTCGTCCTCGAACCTCACGGCCGCCATGCGTCCGTGGCGGCCATGAAGCAGGCGCTGCTGCATTCCGTGCGAGTGCTTCCGCTTGCTACGCTGATAATATCCGTTCGGAGTCGAGTCCAGGAGGCCGGAGGCCAGCATCATCGGAACAGCTCCCAGTTGGGGCAGCTCGATGAGGCTCTCCAGTGAGTTGTTGAAGTGCCACTTGTAATTTAGATTATCGAGTGGATTGGCGTCCACCTCGCAGGTGATGTTGATTGTCTGCTTGAGCGCGGCACGTATAATCGTCGATTCCGACTTGCAAACGGGGGGATCTGAGGGTGGGATGTACACAGAGAGAAATATGTAAGGAAGAGAAATTAAATTAAAATAATTATAGATATTTTAGAGCTAGAAAGAGAGTTTTAAAGTGCGAATAATTTAATTTTTACGTTGTCTTCAATTTCTCCCTTTAAGAATCTTCACTTTTAAATTTCTCCCTCTAAAAATCTTTACTTTAAGTAAAAATTGTATTTAATTTATAATTTTATAATGGAAAACCTATACTATTTTTCTCTCAATGTCCAGTTCAAGTGCTTAAGTTAAGTGAATTGTGTATGGCAGAGTTAAGGTGAACGGTGGCTTGTGGGTGGCACTTACACTTCACATCCAAGTAGACTTCATTGCTGGACACACTGCCCTGCAGGTTGGTGGCCCTGCAGAAGTACTGGCCATGCGAGGATTTCGAAATTCCCTGCAGGACGAGCGTTTGGTTGGAGATGATGATGCCGCGGGAGGAGTGCAGTTGCTTGTCCTGTGAAAATAAATATTATTCAATTAGTGGTTATTGTGGGTGTTGAGGTTTTGCTGTGCTCTGTAATTCAATTAGAGGAAATTGTGTGTGGGAAAAATGCGATTTAACTTGACTTTTAAATGTTTTATTTATTGTCTGTTATTTAAATAATTATAATACGTACACTGTGATACCATTCCACTCGGGTTATTCCCGGATTGGCCTTTACATCGCACTCCAAGTAGACATCGGAGCCTTTTAGGAGATTATTTGGATCGAGGGGAGCTCCCAGATTCAAGTTGACAATGGGTGCATCTGCATTAAATTCAAACTCTTATGATTTTGCCTTAACTCTCTCTTAATTTCAAGTGATCCTTACGTGTCACATTCAGCACTCGGGAGTCCTTGAGATGCAGTCCAGTATGTCCATTGCCCATGGTGGTCATCACAGTGGTGTGTCCTTCGTGAAGTTGCTGGGAAGTGATGCCAGCATTCAGAGAAATAGAGCACACCACTTGCCTTTCATTATCCTCGGGCACGGGTATCAGCATTAGCTCCGATATGGTTGTATTGCCATCAGAGGAAGTCTATATATTTTTTATATATTTTATAAATATTTCTTTGTTGGTAATAAAGTGCGACTTACGGATGCTGTGGCTCCTTTAACGGGCTGTCCTGCCTTTGACCACATAATTATGGGTGGGGGACGAGCTCCTATGGCCGTGCAGGTCACATGAGTCCTTGTGCCTGCCACTACGGCGTGATTTAGTCCTTGCAGAAGCAGACTGAGAGGGGGAACTGTGAGGGGAAAGTAGACCGGAGATTAGTAATATTTATATTATTTTCATTGGGGTTTTTTAAGGGTAAACTATTTATTCCAAGAGGGGATTATAAATATAATTAAAATAAAGTCAGAAATGTACAATAAAAATTAATTAAAGTTTTTAGATTTTAGTTTCCTGAACTATTTTCTACTTTAAAATAATCATATTTTAAGCATTCCTTTAATGACTTTCACCTTAACCCTCTTTATTATTCACTAGTTACTCGGCTTAACCCATTACTGTGTGTCCTGTCAAGGCTACCACTGATTATCATTGCCATATTTAGTTATTCAGGCAGAAGGACATCGCGCAAATTCCGCTGTGAAATTCTCTCGGTTCTCGTCTCTCGGTTCTCGTCTCTCTCGGCTGTCGCTTAATTTCCTGCACATCTCTATAGCCCAACCTTTATGGAAATGTTCATTATTTATGACACATTTTATTATGCCCATCACTGGATATATGCCGGAATAACCCGCTGCCCCACTCGGGGGACTCACAATGCGATTAGCATAGCCACCCAGAGGTCCCCGCCGCATAACCATAAATGCAGGGATGTGGATAAATATGCGAACATTCGTGGTCGGCTCTGTGTGTGTGTGTGTGTGTGTGTCCTTGCGGGGGAATGACAAAACTTTAATTACATTAATTTCCATGAAAATGTCACGCCCACAAAACAATAATCCCAGAGCCACCACGAAAACTGACCTTCACCCCAGAATATACTTGTGTGTATAATATTTTCGCTTTGCATTAAATGGAAATTCAGGAGGTACTTACGATTCATGTCGAGGATAACTTTCTTGGTCAGAGCCGGGACCACATGGCCATTGGTGGCCTGGCAGGTGTACATCTGAAAGGAGGAAAAGAAGGGAACAATAATGAAACCCGATGATTTATGCTCATTACAATAATTGCCCTCTTACTAATAATAATAATAAAATATTGGAGCCAATATTGATGATAAATCAACCTGATCAACATTTAATTTTAATTGCGGCAAATGTGTATCGAGCACGCAACAAAAGCAACATCAGGACTAATCAATTATGCTTTCGGCAGAAGCACAAAGCACAAAGCACAAAGCACAAAGAGTTCAAAAGGTTGGCCAGCTTGCAAGTATATGTAGTATCGAGTATCATAAATTCCCCTGCTGTCCGGTCCGACCTCCCAGGTAATGTGATACTCCTCCCTGGGTCGTTGGACATTTTATTATTGTCGTCTGTCGCCTGGCAATAAAAATATTTGCATAACTTTTGGGTTCGCCGCACAGCGCTTGGCAAGTCTCGGTTCGATTGGAAAATTAGGTCATAAATTTCTATTCGGTTATACAACGATATCTATGTATACTTAGGGGGTCTCGGGAGTAGTTCTTTGGGTCTCTGGAAGACGTGTTTATTATGGCATCGAAGGGTTTTCCAAACTATTGAATTTAAATCGATTTACAACCTCTGAAATTTAAGCTGCCTGCAAAGTATATTTTTTTTTAGTATTTTATTAAAGTTTAAATTATTTTTATTTGGTTTTTGCTTGCTGCTTTGTGATGCAGAAATTTCCTATTAGCTGATGGCGTTAATTAGGTCATTAAATACGATTTTTTTAGGTTTTTCGCTTTAATAAGATTATTAATTTACTTTTTATTAAAGTTTATACAGTTTATTTGCTGTTTCAGGAGTTTATTTGCCTTTCTTCGCTTGCTTTATTTATTAAATAAATTTATTTTCACAAGTTTTTCTGTATTCTCAGTTATTTATTGCTTTGAACTTTTATTTTGACTGCTGTAATCATGGATTTTCCTCTTAAATATAACCAATTTTTCACACTAATCTCTTTTCTATCATATCTTCTGATATCTTCTATGATTTTTCCTTCACTCTCTGCAGTTTAAGCTAATAACTTTTGGTATTACACGAACAGCACTCAAGTGATTCCACTCAAGCCATTCATTCATAAAACACAAAGGAGACCTGACCCGACCGTCGGCTCACAATTTGTTCTGTGGCCAAAGAGGTTACAGGGGGGGACTATAAGCTGGCTGGAGGAGGCGGAAACCGACGGGATCTGAATGGCGGGATTAGCGCTGCCTAACAATAATGTTCATTACACGGGCCAAAGAATCGGCTTAGAATCAACAACAGAACACAGAGAGCAGAGAAGAGCATCGCTTTGCTGGTGGAGGGGAATGAGGAGCAGCAGCAGGAGAATTCCCTGGGGGTTAGGGAGAGGTAAACACCACAACCACCCAGGGAACAATTCCCAATGCAGGCGGTTGCATTTGATTTCCATTATGGCCCATTGTACGGGGCGCTGTCATTAACGGCGAAGAGGTGGCCCCACAGATCAAAAGCTGCCCTTTTGTGGCCGAAAATAAATGGCCAACTGGCAGTCAAGAGGTGAGAGTGGTGAGAGCTGTGCTGTTAACTTGGCTTTATTCGAGCTGATAAAAATAGCTTCCACTCATATTTTTAAATGGAAAAACTAAAGAGTTTTAATTGTAGGATTAAAATATTTGATTTCTTCAAAGAACCTTTGATGCCTACTCACATTTTAATTAATTTACAAAATTGTAATTCATAATTTTATTTAGATTTTTGTATTTTTCGGACAACACTGCTAAAAAACCAGAGCAGTGAGCTTTGCTATTGTACTAGGAGATGCTTTGTCCCATGGTCGTAAATAAGGCTTACGATATTGAGAGCAAGCCTTGCTCGTCTGCCTTCCCTTTCCCTTCCCCTCCCATTTCCCAAATAGCCTCAATAAAGACGGCTGATGGACTTACCGTTAGGAGATCCTTCCGCTGGATGTTTTTCAGTCGCAGGATATTGCGAACAGAGCCATCGGGCAGAACCTGAAAGGAGTCGTCGATCAGGGCATGCTCACGCCACCAGGAAACTCTGGGCGGTGGCACTCCACCGCTGGACAGGCAGGTCAAATCGATGCTGTCGCCCTCTAAATAGGGTCCAGCGGTTTGGTCGCGTATTTCGGCGCCATGATGGTCCATAATGATAAGTTTGGTGGGGGGAACTGTAGGGAAAATTGATTAAAAAATACTTATAAATATTTCTGAAGCTTGGAAAACTTAATTCCAATTTTTAACTCACCCAGCACTGTCACATTGATGCGCCAATTACGTGTTGGTGACTTATGGAAATCCACACGACACTTGTAGAGACCTGCATCCGTGGTCTGAATATTTTTGATCCTCAAAGCAGGCGGTGTGCCATCGTAATGGAAGTGAGCCTTCTTATTGAAGACACTCTCATCCGCCCAGGGAATGGCCTGGGTCAGGGGACGGTTTCGGGCATCAAAGCTGTAATTTAAGAGAAATAAAGTAATTAAAGTTGGAAATAACTTGAGTTTCCTGATAGCTACCTATAAATACTATATCCCCCGAACCCTACATCAAAATACAACATAAAAATTAAACATTTTGACACGTTTCCACCATCAAACAGGCAGACACCTTCAATTACCTTCGATAAGGCGGCAAATGGCGTTAACCTGGTTCATTGATTTTATTATTCAAACAATTGAGAGACAACCATCGACCGGGCGGCAGGTGAAATGTGTGTCAAATCCCGGGAATCCATACACTAAAAGCGGAATACCTAATTAGCTGTTCTCCTCCCCTTTCTAGGGCTACCAGCCAGAACTATAGATAGAACTTGGCTTTTTATTGTTATTGCCAAACGCTTTTTTGTTCTTTATTTTATGGCCTTTGTCCAATGCATTTTGACAAAGTGCCGGCATTAAATGTCAACAAAGCCCCTAAAAAAAGAAGAGACTAACACCAATCTATGGTTCGTCGTAAAATGCATTTTAAGAACTTTTGATTTCCATTTGGCTTTCGCTTTTGGTTGCTTTTAATTTAAACATTTTTTAGCATTTTTAAATGGTCAACAATTTAAATTGGTTTCGTCTCTTTGCGTATTTTAATTTGATTTTTCTTCTTGTTGCTGATTTTTTTTTTTTTTTTGCTATTTATGTTAATGGCTGCCACGCCCATACGGCGCCCACAAAAGCATGTTTTTCCTTTTACATTTTATAGTTCACTTCAATTAATTGATCAATTTAGCGCTGGCTGTGCTTCCCTTTTGGGCTTAAGCGGATTCTCATTTTATTTTTGTATTTCCTTGATTTTGTTTCGTATTTTTGTTTGTTATTTCTCTTTTTGTTTTCCAAGTGAATTAAATTTTTGTGTTTTTTCTGTGGCACTTTTAAGTAGCTTTAAAGAGCCCACAGAAACATTTTAATTTCGGTTTCGAGCGATAAAAAGCACATGGAGGCATTTTCTCGTTTTTATTTCTCCTGCGGCTGTGAGTTATGGGAAAAATCTGTGCTGATCTATAAAAGTAGAACTAAGTTTGGTGTTTCAAAAGGAAAAGTTTAGCTAAAATTAGCTAAGGGATTACGAAGAAATAGGATTCGTTTTAGATAAAAATAATAATTAGGAATTTAACCTTACTCCCAGAGCTTTGAATAAACTTCTGAGACACATAATTATTGCCTTAAATAGATCATAGGTCCCACTTTACTTTTCACATGATTTATCATTTAAGCAAAAGCACTCGAAGAAAAAGAGAGAAAAGCCAAACCCCAAAGATCAGGAGTAAGTGGCACAAGATGGATGGGATATTTGTTAATGGATTTTAAACATAATTAAATTATGTAGAGAAGTGGAGAAGTGAGTGAGAGCTGGGAGGGGCACACAAGGTTATCCATTTATCCATGGGTTACCCATGGGTTATCCCTGGGTTATCCATGGCAATTGGAAAACAAATTTCTCATGCAATTAATCTCTCCCGACCTTTTGCCAGCCTTTTGGCCATATTGAAATTTCCCCGGCACGCCAAGAAGCAGCACGAGAGAACAAAGCGGAAAATTTATGAAGTGTGGGAAAAGCAAATTAAAATTGATGGAAAACAATAAAGAAATGCGGGCGAGGAGGAGGGTGAGATATCTGCATAAACCTCAACTTTATGCGGTCATAAAAAGTGCTTCTCCTCCTTCACCAACTGGTAATTGCATTCGAGGGCACACTGTACCGTCCAGAGATAGACCACCACACAGCGAACTCTGACACTTTTGGCTTGACATCTTCGATTCAGAGGAACGAATTTAATGGAAAATGAAATAAAATTCAATTTCTGGTCTATTGCGCATCTGTCTACTTGAGACTCCACTCGACTTCACCTGCCACCCCACGCAGAGCTGGGCTTTTCCTGGAAAAAAATTGCAAAAAAAATAGGGAAAAAATAAAGTGAGTTGCCAACGAGCGACCTTTGAACCGAATTGCTGCTGCCAATCAGTCAGTCTCTATATGGTTAGGTAGATATATATATAAATATTATATATATATATATATTTCTTTCCTATCTTTCTGCCAGAACCACCCAACAGCTTCCCCCTTTGCCATTACTGGCGACATTTCCTGGCACACTGCCTCACAAAATGTTTTTTCATTCCGTACTTTGTCCTCATGATGAGCTTGTTAAATATTGTTAAGGTTCCCAGTTAAGCACTGGGAGAAATAATATAGAAAAATGGGAAATGCACACAGAGAAATTATAATGAAAATATTTATTAATTTATAAAAATCTTAATAGATTTTGTAAAATATTTCTATATGTAAAAAATTGTTTGAAAAGGCTAAGAAAATAATAATTTATCTCTTGCTTGACAGTGAAATTTCCCGGCTTGGAGATTCTAATGCATCTTTCATATATTTTCTTTCATTCGCATTCCCTTATTATTCCTTTATTTATTTAGAGAATTATATATTTTCTAAAGTGACTGTGGGAGTATATTGCCTCAATCTTACCCACCCAGTCTGTCCCCCCTTTCTCCCACTGCAAAAATAAAGCACGTAGGTTCCTTCTGTGTAAGTAATGTTTATATCGTCAAATTCAACATAAATGCCTCACGTTAATAGAATTTATAATGAGCCAAGCCAGCGCCTACTTCGTGCCCCATGTGCCCCCTCTCGTCCCTGGGAGATTCAAGACTGGAAGCTCCTTCATAATTGCCTGGCATTCCCCTTGGAATCGAAATCAAATTCATTTCGGGTCTTTGGCTAATGCCAAAATATATCAGAACGATGGCAGAAGAAAATTATTAAGTGAATTTCATTTAGCTGACACTTTAGCGGAACGTTACTGTGAAACAATCCCTGGGGAGAGTAGAGTGTACGGGGAATTGGCTTAAATATATACACGGGGAATTTTTTAAGCCCAAAAAATGGATGATGTTGCGAAAGTTGAGTGAGAAGATGATGAGGAGGGTTTAAGGAAGATTTAAGCAAAAGCTAAGGAAGTGGAAAATGTAAGAAAATGTGTGGAAAGAGTGAAAAGTATGGGATAAAAGTCTATAATATAATTTATTCAAGAATATTAAATACCAGAAAAAAGGTACTTAGCTTAGGGATACTTTATAAAATTATTTTTGGATGATTTGTTACACATTAAACAATTTAAAAAATTTGTGTAATACTTGCAGATACAATTTTCTGCAACTTTCCACTTAACTATATTTTATGTATAATTATAAATTGTTCAAAGTGTTATAAACTTACGTGTAAATGGGCTTTACGCTTCCTTCACGATACCAGATGACCAGTTGCACTTTATCAGCAATCTGTGTGCCCGGCAAAAGATCACAGGGCAGAGCCACCTCTGATCCCACAGCAGTGAGAACCTCCGATAAGGGTCCTGAAAATATGCATAAATATTTAAATTATTTAAAGGGGATGGAAAGTACTAAAATATTTAAATTATTTAGGTCTGCATAATGCTTTCGATGTGGCCTTCAGCTATCGGGTTAGCCAGTAGCTTCTGTGGTTTCCCCTTAATTGAAATATGTGAACTCTGACCTGGCCCTATCGCCGCCCCATCTTATCCCTGGTGCCTTTGTGTGTTTGTGTGCGCCATAACTATAAATTGACTGACAGCTTGATTTCCCTTTGATGATAAAGCCCGCTCGCTGAAAGGGTTAGAGGGAGCTCAAGCTCAAGTTGAACTGCGTCCAGAGTTCCACGTCCATTGTGCGGATTCCGACATGGAGACATCATCATCGTCACAGCGAGTGGCGCCTCTGCCCAGCCACGTTTCACTATGGTTCCGAGCAGAGTTTTGGGGCTCAACTGGAGGCACACAACGGCGACATCGATTCGATGGCACCGCGCTGTGCGTGCCGCCGCCCAGAGGGGGGTTATGTTATATACGGGTTAAGGCGCTGGGCGGGAGCGGTGAGTGAGCTTCAATTAGTTGTCGCCCTTTTTGGAGATGGTTCCGTGACACGAACGGTGATATTTTGTCACTTAAAATTATGATTAAAGGGTACAGTGTGTTATTTTTTACTTGTATACCAAATTTTAATTCGATGGGAAGAGTTTTAGGAGGACAGGGAGGGATTTTTGACTCTCTCTAAAATATTCCCTGTGTGATGCAGATTATATTTATAAGGAGTTTTTATACAGAGTTGGTATTATCTATCCATATACCAAATTTCAGCTCGGTTGAATAAGTATTTCGAGATTAGGAGTTATCTAAAATAATATCTGTATGCAGTCTCCCTTTTAAATAATAAAATTCTTAGGAAAAACAATTTCTTCTCTCTTCTAAGACAATAATAATTTTGAAAATCTTTAATTATAATACCAATTAATTTATCTGCAACACTCCTCACTAATTCTGGGTGTTGTCTGAAGGGCCCCCCGCGAACAACTTTGACTTGGTTGTTGTTGTTGTTGATTGGTATGTATTTGGCATTATCAAAAGGCATTGTAATTATACAAATTATATTTTCCATATTTTGTATTGCAACACCAAAAAAAAAACAACAAGAAATAGAAACAAAAACAACAGCAATTTTATTAAAGGGCGTGTCGTACGTGCCTATATGTAAAAACCCTCTCTCCCGCCATAAAAGGGGAGCCCCCGCCGATGAACGTTGACTGCCTTTCCAAATATTAATCAATATTTATCTAGATTAGCCATGTATGTACCTCCCCCCTCGGGCAGGGGCGAGTGCCTCTTCCTGTTTATTTGAACTGAAATTCAATTATTTTAATGCGTTCTTATTCGATTAATGGGCATTTTATAATGATTGGTAATGGAGTTTTTATGTAGTATTTGTTTTTGGCAGAGGAAATTAGGCGTTACACATGTGGTGTAAGCTCTAGGGAGAGTCGGTAGAGAATTTAAATTTAAATTCAATTAAAAAGGGGAGATAGAAAATATGTTATAATTATTTGGTCAAAGAGAACAATGAAAGCTAATTCTATTTTAGTAAATGATTAAATTCTTTGGTAATTGAAACACCCTTAACTTTATCGTGTAAACTTTGAACTATGCCAGCCGAGTAATAAATTTTCCTAATGAGTTTTCCTGCTCAAAGTTTCCCAATCCCAATCCCAATCCCAGAATATTCATATATCCGAAAAATCGTTTCCCATCAGTCTGTCTGCTTGGCATTTCCGGATTTCCGAGCCCCATAAGTAACATTTGCCATTAGGCAATCCGAAATCCTCTTTCTCCCTATCCATCTATCGATATGCATAAACACACTTAAATAAATTAGGGGCCACACCACATGTGTGTGGAGGGGAGGGAGTAGATGGCCCGAGGCGCCACAAAAATAAAATAAAAATTGAAGCAATTGGTAATCGGATGAATGATATAATTCATTGAGGCCAAATGCAATTTGTTATGGCACCGAAATGGAATGGAATTTGTATTTGGGTCAACAGATCAAAGTGATTAGGCCTTACAGCGATACAGATACAGATACAGATACAGATACAGATAGTTGGGAGTAGAAGAGTTCAATTGCTAATTGCAGTGTGTTCACACAACACTCGGAAGTTGAAATGACTCTGAACTTTTGCAATACATTTTCCGATCTCTGGCCGACTTTGATGCTACGCTTCGGTGTCTCTGAAAAGATTTATTGTTGGACATCTATATTGATGGAACGGTCGCCGGGGAGTGCATTTCAGTGTCTCGTTTTTTCCTCTATTTTTATTACGGGCTCTTGGGCAAAATATTTTGACAAATTTCGTTGGATCTGTCGGACATTTGGCTGCTAATGGTGCGTGCCACAAATTTCCCGCATCGTGTATTCTATAATTAAGCGGATCGGATCGGATCCAGAGCAAGATGTTACTCGTTCCGCGTCCCATGTTGTCGCCTCATAATTGTGCCACTTTAAGTGGGCGTCAACATGATCTGGCCAAGTTGTAGGCCTCGAAACACACACACGCAACTGATGGCAGAAGAACTAATTCTTGTTTCTCCTTGGATTCCCTCGATTTATGAACTGTGAGGGAGAGAACCAGAAATTCATTAAGGTTCTTCTCGGAATATGGTTTCGTGTGTCATATTCAATGTTTCTCCGAAATCCACACAATAAAATATGAAAACTCCTGTATGGCCCAGAGGGGAATTACCCTTTTCCCCGCATAGTTTCCATCAGTTCACAGTTCAAGTCACAGAATCAAATTTATGAAGGGAATAAAATCATGTTTTTGATAATATAAAACCGGATTACAAGAGGGGATTCTTTGGGATGAAGCTGGGAAATGTATACATAAATATTCACAAAAATATAGAGAGTGTATAAATTTTTTGTATTAAGTTTTAAGCTTTCTAAGAAACTCAAGGCTTGGATTTATTTTTCCTGTGGTAAAAGTTTCACCTAAATAAATCAAACCATAAATAATACAAAAGAAAGTTCTTTGGCTTGTCAAGAATTTATAGAAACATAAAACTTCCATTTGGGAGAGAAAATGCTTTGAATGTATTGCAATTTTCCGGCATATGGTTATTGTTACCTAAAAACTGGTTTAAAAAATCCAATATAGCTAATAAAAATGTGCCTAAAAA
>VNJQ01003900.1:0-19588 GCA_008042515.1 Drosophila truncata | reverse complement strand
AAATATCGATTTAAAGAACAAAATTTATGATTTTCCCTAAAAATATCAATAAATAAGGATTTTAAGAACTGAACTTATGATTTTTCCAAAAAATATCAATAAATAACAATTTTAAGAACAAAATGTATGATTATCCCAGAAAAATATCGACAAATATCGATTTAAAGAACAAAATTTATGATTTTCCCTAAAAATATCAATAAATAAGGATTTTAAGAACTGAACTTATGATTTTTCCAAAAAATATCAATAAATAACAATTTTAAGAACAAAATGTATGATTATCCCAGAAAAATATCGACAAATATCGATTTAAAGAACAAAATTTATGATTTTCCCTAAAAATATCAATAAATAAGGATTTTAAGAACTGAACTTATGATTTTTCCAAAAAATATCAATAAATAACAATTTTAAGAACAAAATGTATGATTATCCCAGAAAAATATCGACAAATATCGATTTAAAGAACAAAATTTATGATTTTCCCTAAAAATATCAATAAATAAGGATTTTAAGAACTGAACTTATGATTTTTCCAAAAAATATCAATAAATAACAATTTTAAGAACAAAATGTATGATTATCCCAGAAAAATATCGACAAATATCGATTTAAAGAACAAAATTTATGATTTTCCCTAAAAATATCAATAAATAAGGATTTTAAGAACTGAACTTATGATTTTTCCAAAAAATATCAATAAATAACAATTTTAAGAACAAAATCTATTATTTAAAAAAAAAATCGATAAATATCGATTTAAAGAACAAAATTTATGATTTTCCCTAAAAATATCAATAAATAAGGATTTTAAGAACTGAACTTAGGATTTTTCTAAAAAATATCGCTTAATAAAATTTTAAGAACAAAATCTATTATTTAAAAAAAAAATCGATAAATATCGATTTAAAGAACAAAATTTATGATTTTCCCTAAAAATATCAATAAATAAGGATTTTAAGAACTGAACTTATGATTTTTCCAAAAAAATATCAATAAATAACGATTTTAAGAACAAAATTTATGATTTTCCCAGAAAAATATCGACAAATATCGATTTTAAGTACAAACTGCAAGGAAACTTTCGCTTCCGGAAGATAAGTTTCCCTTCTTAGTTGATTTCTTTATTTATTTGTATTTGTTTATATTAATTTATTATTTATTTATCATTTATTGGCTAAATGCCTCTGCTCAAGACGTTGATTTTCACAGATTTCCTCACATTTTCCAACTGTTGAGCATTAAATTTCGATAAAATGGCTTCAAGCTAATGATTTACAGTCGCGGGGGGCGGTCGGGGCGACTCTCATAATTCTGGACTCTTTTTCATTTTGTCAGCCGTAATTTGTGTGTCTGAGTCAACACAAACACACACACACACACACATTGAAATAAATTTGCCATATCACCAAGTTTTCCCACCCGCTTTACCACCACCACCCACCGCCCACTCGTCTAAACCCACCAAAAATTTGCTTTGCCGGCACAAAATGTTGCTTGTTGGCTTTGTCCTTTTCGGAGGACCTCGCTCCTGGTTTTCTGTTTTCCTTTATTTTTTTCGTTTTTCAGCCAGCAGCTTTGTGTAATTTTCTCGCCCGTTGACAAGAAATTTTCGGCCCCGTCTCGCCTTGGGTTTATTTTCGCTTTCATTCCCTCTCTCACTCCTTGGGTTATTTTATTTTATTTTTATTATTATTTTTATGTACTCGCATTTTTATTTGGTTCGACGGCGATTTGCGTGGTTTGTGTGTTTTAGAATTTGGTGTGATTTGAATTCGCAATGAGCTGGGAAACGGAGGAGAGGAGAGAGTGTGTCTAGCTTTTCCCCCGATTTTCCTCAAGTCAATCGCTGTGGCTGCGAATTATTTGAAATGTACTGCGCTGCCGCATAATTTTATTTATTTTTCAATTTTTCCAACGTCTCTCTCTCTATCGCCGCCCTTAAGCACTCGACGAAGTCTGTTATGATATCCAAAAGGGGATTCCCCCCCCAACGCCTGAGGCACGATGTGCTGACAGTTTTCTGCTGCTGCTGCTGGGTTGCCTCAAAGATTTTTGGCTTGCCAAAATATTTGCCGCTTGAATGGCAACTGATTTTTATATTTAGACTTTAGAGAGAGAGAGGAAAAGAGAGTGCATTTCCCGAGAATGCAGTGCTCTGTTTTTCTTTATTTCCCGCCAGCTGAAGACGGAAAGCATATATGCTAATGATGGCTAACCATTTGTGGAAAACTTGCAAGAGGGCAGAGAGTGAAAGTGATTTTTAAAATATAGGGTATTATATATATCTATTTTTTTATAGTTTTCTTTCCTTTTTAAAAAATGTTATGTAACTTGGAAAAAATCAGCAAATGGCCAAGGCAATTAACTCGAAGCTCTGTATCCCAAAAAGGTGAAAACCCACTGATTTTCCCTCATTAATTTCCTTTCGAATGTCTGTTCGAGGAGACTTCAACGCCTTCTTTTCTCTGGTGGGAGAAGAGAGAAGAGAAGAGATTCTCCCACCGAAATGCGAAAATTGGCTTTTGCCTGTGAAATTATTTATGGCCAAGTGGGCGGGGCAGTGGCATTAATGCTGCAGTTGTTGTAGCTGTTGTTGTTGCACCATCGACACCCCCGCAAAAGCTGGCTATGGAGTGACAACTACCATGAGGATGATGATGATGATGACCCGGCCAATGATGATCATTGGAGTGTGTGGCGACGCCAACACGCGACTACGAATGCGAATTTGGCAAACAAATTACGCCAAAAAGTGCATTGGGACACAGCAAAATTGCAGGCCCAAATCGTACCCAAAATCAAGGCACCCTTCCTCCATCATCTCCATCTCCAACTCCAACTCCATTTCCACCTCCAATCTCCGCCTCCATTCTTGGAAAATGCCTGGGCGTTGATAATTGAATTGAAAACTTTGTGCCTCGCACTTATTTCGATGCGAAATTGGAGAAAGAAAACCCGCTAAGACGCCATAATTTGGTGGATTGTGTGCCACTCTGGGGGAAAATGCCGGAAAATTGAAATTGGAACACGAGCAAAGCGGGGATTTCAACTATAATAATAATAATAAGAAAAAATATAAATGAGACTTAGTCTCCTAACGAAGCTTGGCCTGGCCTAAGCTGAGGTGTTTGTTCTTGCTGAATTTTCCCTGAAATATATGAAATATATATATATCAAACAGATGATATCTGTCTCTGAATAAATGTAGAATTATTTTGAAGCTTTATTTGCTGAATACATTTGCATAAAAATTAAGTCAGAAAGTTGAGAAGAGAAGTCTTCTCAAGGAAAGCAACCTTAAAGGCAAAAAAATATATATATTTCCAGAGTTATTCAGATTTATTTCTGGAGAAAGTTTATATTATATATTCGCCTTGATTTTTGGCAAATGAATTTAATGGCCAAAACATTATTCCCTCTTTTTTTCCCCATTACTTTTAAGAGCCATACATTTGGCCAAGTCTTGCTGCCAATGTCACTTGGCCCCTGCTTCTTTGGCCTTTTTGGTATGTGCCTGGGGTTTGGGTTTGGTTTTGGTTTTGGGTCTTGGATCTTGGGTTTCGGTTTCGACTTCGAGACGCAAGCATTTTCATAAGACATAAATTCTGCGATTTAGCTAAATGCGCTCCATGGACTTGGCCGGGTAATTTGTGGCCTCGCCATTGCATGAAGGCGAAAAAACTGCAGCAGCATTAAATTACACTCTCACATGGTGCAGCAACTCAACACGAACTTCTCCTCATCCTCCAGCTAGCTCCTCCAACAGCTCCAACATCCAGACGACGATAAAGGCACTGGCGTATCCCCAGACAAGGCGACAGGCTCATATTGCTCCATCTCTAGGCCCCGTCGTTTGTATCGTGTGTGTGTCTGGTTAAGCGCTTTTAATGGGACATTTTGTAAGTAAATTGCATTAATTTTCCAACTTGGCTAAGCATACTCTTTCGGCGGAACAAAAAAAACTAGAAAAACTATATATAAAATATTTAATATTTGTAAAGAGTATGTTGTTGTGGCTGAGAGAGGTGCCAAGGCGCGTCTGTTTCCCCTGGATGACATACGACCAAATGGCTGCCAAGTTGGCCATTGGCGTTGTCAAAGTGCCATTGATGATTGAACGATTTATGAGCTCCATGGAAAAGTAGCGATTACGTTTTATAGAAACCGGTTTGCGAATTCGATTTCGATGCCCCACCGTTGCGAAGTCAAATCAAAATGCAATTAAAAGCAGAGGATCGGCAATGGCATTTCGATATTGCCTTTTTCTATGACGTCTGGCCAGTTAGTAGAATGGCCAATTCCGGATCGGAGTCAGCCGATATACGATGGTTTTTAAGGCCCCCATTCGACGTTTTACTGCTGCCCATAAAGAAGCACTCACTGAAGTTGGTCTTTCTGGACTTTCTTCGGGTTTAATTATAAGCCTTTTTTTTATGAAAATAATACTTGTATTTATGGTAAAATATAATAATAAATACTCTTTGATTTAAGCCTAAAAATAGCCCAAGTTGAGGCCCAAAACTCCTTAATCTCTGTTGCCATGTGGCAGAGACTTTTCAGTCTTATAATCCTGAGCCGCCTTTGGCCCCATTCAACATTTTGCACCTAATTGAAGAGCTTACAACTTAAATTGCCTCTCGATGAACTCTGTGTTGTGGCTTTCCTTTCCCTTCCCCAGTGGTGGGGAGTTTTCCAATCTTTGCTTTCACTATACATTTTTCCCCCTTGTGCAGAGAGAGAGAGAGACTCCCAGGCAGATGGCAAATACTATGCACGAGAATTTGTATTTTTGCTGAATGATTTTGCGTATTGTGAATACAGCAAACGGAAAAATGCAAAGCCAAACTGCTTAAAATGCAAAACTAAAAGCTCTCTCGTTCTGACTGTGTGTGTGTGTGTGCTAAGCGGCAAACAAAAGCTGTTGGAAAACATAGAAAATCCTTTTGCGAAACAAAGTGCATAGAAGCCAGAATTTGGAGAGCCAGCAGCCAGCAGCCAGCAGCCAGCATCTGTTGTATTGACAAAGCAGAAAAATTGTGCAAAATAAGCAGGGAGGTAACCACCTTCCCCTTTGGCTATGTGGAACGCATCATCCGCCTTAAGCCTTCCCCCACACTCCCCGTTGCCTTTTGCGGCGAAGCAGCCTTAAATTGTCACACTGCAGTTTTAACCCAGAAACATAAATATTGCAGCAAAGGAGAGGAGGTTCTCTCTGAGCTACCCTATGCTGTGTGTGGGGGAGTTACCAATCTTTATAGGAAACTTGAGCTTATACATTTCTCTCTCTGTGTGTGTGTGTCAGCAAAGTGCATCCTGGCTTGTGTCCCAGGAGTCCTTCATATTGAATGCTCATTACAGGCGGCACTCTCTAAGTGGTTCCCCAAGGAAGCACCCGCAGCACGAAGCGCTGCGCACTTGTTGCCAAAGGTCAGAGGTCGCACTGGCACTCGCACTCGTATGTGGGCCAAAGCTAATTGAATTGATCCCTGCCAGGGAGTCGGGAGGAAATCCATTAGCCAGCCACCCAGCCATCCATCCATCCATCATCTTTAAGGAGTTTCCAGCTCGCGGCAGCTCCTTGCGCTCGGGTTACGCAGCACGCATTACGCATACGCCGTGTGGCTGGCATGGCCGTTCGCTCATCCGCATTCCGCATTCCGCAAGCAGAGGGGAAATGTATTTAACTTAATTTAGTTCGAGTTACTTAAAAAAGCTTTTAAAAGTAACAGCAAACAAGCCGAAAACACAACAGAAACAGAAACAGTAGCGGAAAGCAGGGCAAAAAAACGAGCGAGTGAGCGAAACCAAAACACAAACATGAAACACGAAACAAAAACAAAAGTTTTTGGATGGGCAAGGCACACATACAGAATAAAAAAAAAAAGAGGAACAAAAAATATAAATTGCTGCTGGAAAAGCTTGGGTCTGGCATTCATTAATATATGCACATATGCAGATTAAGCCAGTAAGTGGATAATGCTGGAGAAAAGTTGCCTTTGCTGGTTTCTCATTTCCATTTCCAACAATATCCACAAATATTTGCCACATTTTTTGTTTTAAATAAATGGATTAATTAATGAGGAAATAAAAGAAAATAATAAAAATGGAAGCAATACTTTTTTCTTAATGCCAAACTCTAAATCAAAAGTCATTTGAATTCAACGAGTAATGAATAACGAACAACGAATGGCGAGTGACGAGTGGAGAGTGACGAGCGGCGAGCAGGAATACTTTTTTCTTAATGCCGAAGTCTAAATCAAAAGTCATTTGAATTTATTAACGAGTAATGAGTAACGAACAACGAATGGCAAGTGACCAGCGGCGAGTGGCGAGTGACGAGTGGCGAGTGGCGAGTGACGAACGGCAAGCGGCGAGAGTTTCCTTGCTTTTGTGTGCACACGTGGCGTATGAGTAATCGGAGTTTAGGTAACTGTATTAATTAACTAATTTTCGACATAGTTTCATGACTCTAAGCTATCAGTTAATGAAAATCCTCAAACTAAAGAAAGCCTTAAGTCTTTTGGACTTCATTCCCATTTATTTCTCCTGGTTTTTTTTCCAAGCTTCAAAATAAGAAGCATTGCTAGCTTCTCGTTTGCTCCACAAACGGAAATACATCAAAATAAATGCAAAGGAGTTGGGAAAGCAAACGTTGAGAAAGTAAAATGCAAATATGAAAATTTACAATGGGAATATGTGTTGTGTGTTGTGTGTGTGTGTTGTTGCGTGTGTGTGTTGGAGTGGGAGGATGTGTGTGCGGATGTTTCAGCCCTGATGAGTGGCGGATATGAGAGCACCATTGGCCATTGGCAAATATGCCTAAACAAATATTTGGCACACTTTTCCGCCTGCTCCACCTCCGCCTCCGGGCAAACCCTCTTCAGATGCGAGAGATGGATGGCTGGATGGATGGATGTGCCCTGAAAAAAGGGTTGAAATGCGGCAGCGAAAATTTCTACCTGATGTCAAAAGTAATTAAATGAAATGCCAGCAGCAGAAGCCAGCGGACAACAACAGACGCAAGAGTCTGGAGTCTGGCCAAAGTCGGGTTACCAACAGGAATGAATGTGAATGTAAAGTCTGAGAAAATTAGAAGTCACTTTTTGGTTCTCTTCAAGCACTATCCATTTAATTTTTTGACAATGCCAGAGGGTGTGGTGTGTGTGTGTGTGGGCTTTCAGCTGTCAATGGCAGCATTTTATGCAGCAAAAACTCTACGCAAAACAAGGGTTTCCTCTAACCTTTAAGATCACACAACTAACTAGTATTCTTTAGTTTTTAAACTAATATTTTTGAAGAAAACTTTCCTGGGGATCAACCCAAATTGGGGCGGTTCTTTTTGCCTCATTTTTCGATTGAAAACCGCCTCAGTCCTGGGAGTTGGGAGTCATTAAATTACCAGCAGGGATGGCAGAGATACCTGCCAAGTGCGAAAGCGAAAAGCAGGCAACAGAGTTGGGGAAAGTTTCGCCGGCTTTGGCTGGAAAAGTCAAAAGGGACACGCCGAGGCAAAAATGTAATGAGAAAAATTTGTAAACGAAAACGCAAAGAAATAAGCTGAGAGCAAAAGGACGACGCAGGACGATGAAAGAGTAGGAAAACAATCAGCTGCAAAGGTTGACTCGGGGCCAGGACGAAGGTTGAGTAAAACTTCCAGCAATAGTGTGACAATGGGCCTTCAAAGGAGCAGCATTTTCCGCCAAGAATTTTCCTTTCCTTTTTCCGCGAGCTCTGAGGTGATGACTATAAGTGCGAGCACTCCTCGTTTTCCTCTGCCACCCGCCCCTAAGTAGCTGTGTAATAAAATTACTTTTTAAGTGTGCCAAGGCGGGGGGAGGGAAAATGCGAAAATGCGCTTCATTTGCTCGCGAAGCGACAGCCTCAATGTCAAAGTCTAAGTCGGAAGTCATTTGAATTATTTAACGAGAAAAGAGAGCAGCGAGTGGGGGGAACAACGAGTGGGGGGAACAGCGAGTGGGGGAAACAACGAGTGAAGAGAACAAGGAGTGAAGGGAACAACGAGTGGGGGGAACAACGAGTGGGGGGAACAACGAGTGGGGGGAACAATGAGTGGGGTAACAACGAGTGAGGGGAATAACGAGTGGGGGTAACAACGAGTGAGGGTAACAACGAATGAGGGTAACAACGAGTGTTGGTACAACGAGTGGCGGGAGCTACGATAGTCTCGTTACTTTTGGTCGCACACGCGGCGTATGAGTAATGCGCTCAACTGGCCGGGGAAATTGGCCTACACACACACACACACACACACATCGGACTTTGACAGCAGAGAAAAGGGGAAAAGAAGACGAAAACGCAACGACAGCCTTGTTTTATGACCCTGTGGGCGTGGCCGGAAAAGTGCAATATGCTCGCTAGCGCCTCCATAAAATATGTTGCAAATTATGAAATATTTGAAACTTTTTGGCCAAGAAATGCCGCAGCCCAGGCGCTGCCATTTGGCCAAAACGCAGGCTGCTTGGCTGGGAGAAGGTCTACAGCTTGCCCTGCTCCTGCTCCTGCTCCTGCTGCTGTTCCTCTTAAGAGCTGCTAAGGATTCTGGTCTGGCGGCGCCGTTATGGGCATTTAAGTTTTCATAAGTTGCGCAAATAAATTTTAATCGAAAAATGCGCCAAGAAAATGGCCGGCAAGCGACCCAAGGCAGCCATAGAAAGGTGAGGCTTCAAGGGGGGTGAAAAAGGTACAGGCCGGAAGATGCGACAACTTGCAGGAGAAGCAGTAGCAGTAGCAGTAGAAGGAGGAGGAGCAGCAGCAGCAGCAGCAGCAGCAGTAGAAGGAGGAGCAGCAGCAGCAGCATCAGCATCCGCATCCGCAAAGACCCAAAGGGGTGGCGAAGACAGCCAAGTGAAATGGCAATCAATGATAAAAGTTTCTCCCCGGCAACAGAGGAGGATATATATTTGATCCGAACTTCCGCCTGAGCTGAGGGTAGGAAAACTATACTTAATTTTAAAGTTTCGAAGAGCACGTTTGGAAACCAGAAACTAAAAACTAAAGTTTAAGTAAATATGGTGAAATCATAAAACAGGTAATGACTAATGTGGGCCCAGAGGCAACTTTAGGGTTAGAGTAGTTAATGAAACTTGGAAATGGAAATGGAAATGGAACTACAAGTAGTATTGTTTATCTTGCAGCTGTCCTGTCCTGTTCTGTCCTGTTCTGTCCTGTCCTGGCCTTTTATTAAACACCTCGTCTGGCTCTTGGCCTGGTTAAACTCTCTGTAACTTGTAATCTTTGGCTTCGTCTCTGTATTTACATGCTAATGGAGGACAGGAGGGTGGGAAATTCCCCTTAGTAATGACATTAGCCGCTGCAGGGCAGGCAATTTGATTAGCACCCTGGCAAAATCATTAGCAAACAGGCCTTACACCCGCCCCCCCCCCCTTTTTTTGGGGGACACAATACCAGGGCAAACACAGGCAGGGAAGCAAACAAACAAACAAACAAACAAACAAACAAACAGCGAACAAGATGGAGCTGGGGGTGAGCATGTTAAACATATGCAAACAAGCGAATGGAGCCAGGAATTCGCCTTCAGATCGGCTTTGCTTTGCTTGTTGCTCCTCCACCACCAAGCACAAATAAGCAACAAATTAAATAAGTAACAAAGGCCCAGGTCTTTCACTCCAAGGACAACCAGCTGGGCCCAAGGAGGCGGACCAGAGATAAGGCAGCTTAGCAGATAACACGAGACAGTCATTTGCGTTGACGAGCGGACTCACTACCCATATATATATATATATATGTATGTATATATATTTCCAGTCCCATCTACATCCTCTCATCCCATCCTCTATCCCTCTGCCAGACAGCTGCAGATGATGATGTGGCTGTGGCAGATTGGAGAAGTCACAGAAATCACAGGAATACAAATAAACTAAATAAATTATGAAAAAGGTCTTACAAAAAATTTAAATTTATATAAATAACAAATTACAAATTGCCATAAATATTTCATATAATTAAAATAATATTTCTCCCAGTGCAGTTGTAAGAAGTAAGCTTATTTTTTTTTGGTTTTTTTTTAATAAATTATGCCAAGCGGGAATCGAATGGGGAGAGGAGGAAAAAGAACCCAAGACTCCCAGACTCCAGGCTTCCATCTTCCGAATCCGGATTCCCTGCTCCCCTTCAGACCCCTCTCCCTGCTCCCCTGCAGACCCCTCTCCCTGCTCTCCCTGCTCTCCTGTGCGTGTCATGTAATTAATGCGAGTCAAATGAATGAGCAAGCCAACCGCCAAGGCAAATGGCAGAAGCAGAAAAAAGCAAAGGCGAAGCAAGCAAACAAATAGACAAATGATTCGGGTTTTGGGGGGGTTAGGGAAGAGTGGAGGCTTTGGCCATATGTGACTGCCAATCTGCTTGCCGCCTTATACATTCTTAAAGCTGATCGGGAATACATATGAAACTCTAGCCCCATCCCTTTATGCCCAAAGGTTCACAGGAAGTCCGCCTCCGCTTGTATGAGTCCTACTACGGCCTCCCAGGGGACAGGGACTGGGACAGGGACACTAAGCTGGCATCGCACTTTCCTCCAGTTCCAAGCGCTTCTACACTGAGGGAAAACGCAGGCTTTTATAGAGAGAAAAGATCATTTTCAGTTAAGAAACTAATGTAATTTTAAATAATATTGCGGACTGTGCTTAAAATTCTCAAGAGGGGGAAAAACGAAGGCTTTTATAGAGAGGAAAGATCATTTTCAGTTATGAAACTAATGAAATTTTGGAATAATATTGCAGTCAATGCTTAAAATTCTCAAGAGAGGAAAAACGAAGGCTTTTATAGTGAGGACAGATCATTTTCAGTTAAGAAACTAATGTAATTTTCAATAATATTCCAGTCTGTGCTTAAAATTCTCAAGGCATAAGCTTATAATTCCCAATTTTTCAGTTGGTTTCGGACAAAAATATATTTTTACCTTCCTTTTTTTAATAAATAAATAATTTAAAGAAGTAAATAATTAAATACTTAAATAAAAACAAACCTTTTAAGGCAAGTAGTACTACTTAAGCTACAATTATTGAAAAACAATTTTGTACTATTTTTTGTACAGTGTAGAAGAAGCCTCCTGGCTTTCCCCTTTCCCCTTCCAGCGATCCCTTTGGCATCCGGCACGCAAATTTCTTCGCGTTTGCTGCGCGCGTGCTACGCAAGCTGGCGATAAATTTTAATACCTAGGCGAGCCAAGGACGAAGGACGAAGGACGAAGGGATATATGGAGGGCAGACGCTGGCTGCCAAGGCGCATTTGAAAATTTATTGTTATTATGTGAATTTTATAAACGATGCTGCTATCGCCAGGGTCCCCGATGCTGCTTCTGCTTCTGCTTCTGCTGTTGTTGCTGCTGTTGTTGCTGCTGTTGTTGCACTTAATTAAATTTTATGTGAGCCCAGGACCAGGGAGCCCAGGAAACGTAAACCAAGGGAAACGAGCAGCGAAAAGGAAAAGGATTTCCAGGCGTATGAAAAAAAAAGAAAGAAAGAAAATTATAAACAGCAGCGCGGCGGCGGGTCAGTGGCCCCGGCAAGGTTTCCCTTTCCATTTTCCTAGGAAAACTTTTTTCCGCCAAGGCAGCACAAAAAAATAATTTGTTTTTCTCTCCTTTTTTATATATTTTTTGTTATTTGGAAAATTTACGAGGTGTTAGGCTGCCAGCAAAGGTGGCCAAGTGGACCTAATAGGCTTGTTTACCCATCATTTTAGTCCTGGGAGCGGTGACATTCCAAAAGGGAGCTTCAGTTTTTATTATCTCGGGGAATATAGTCACAGAATTTTCCAGTCTCAGAATTTTCCTCCCCGGAATGTTTCCTTAATTCAATCAAAGTTTAATTTAAAGTCTTTAAACGTTTTAACCATAATCACGGCTTCTATGTGGCTTACCAAGAAGGACTCTAAGGACTCTCTAGATCCCTACAATCAGCAATTATCCAACTCGTAAGGAACTTCAAGGAGGAGGAGATTGAAAAGGACTCCCCGCTGACCTGTCACTTGTTTCGGCGTTTGTTTAATGCAAATTATTCAGCAAATACCTTTTCGGATGGCCAGAAGCAGGCATTCCACAGACACAGGATAGCTCCGAGGACAGGATAAAATATATAAAAAAAAAAAACACAGACACAGACACACACAAAGCACAAAATGCAGGTCAATTCCCCCGAGTGTGGCGATGAAATCGCTCGAAATTCCAAACGTTTTACGACGAAACATGGTGACAGGCAAGGCGTCAATGTTGGCGCAAATATCAAGGAATTCCAGCACATTTTTTATTGAGCAACTTCGATTGAGCGATGCTCCTGCTCCTGCCTGTGCTGTCCTCTTCCCTTTTGGAGGGAGGAGCCGTGTGAAGCAGCTAAATAAACTCAATACCGAAATCCTTTTAAACGGGATCTCTCGAAGGCTCCGTTGGCAACACTGACGACGGCAATAAAAAGCGCAAACGACAGCGCAACAAAAAAAAAAGAAAAAAAGTAGAAAAAACGAAGAAATGTCGGAAGGAAATGTCGTCATTACTGTGCAACTTATTGGGAGACCCTCGAACTCTGCCTCTGAAATACACAAAAATAAATAGAGGACGCGGAATGCCAGGCATGGATGGCTCTACACTTGACACTCGGCAAACTGAAAGATGGAGGAAAGCCTGCTTCAGGCTTCAGGATTCCCCCTTACGCAATATGCAAATGTGCCAAGAATCTCGCAAATTTGTTAAGCAAATCGAAGAAAGGCAGCCGGGCGTGTAACAACAACAACAAGTCGGGGCATTTATCATCTGGCTGTTGGGTGAACAGAATTAGGAGTGGGAACTCAAGACTGGCAACTGGGGACTGGGGACTGGGTTAGTATCCCAATATCGAGGGCGGTGGCTGTGAATCACCCCGTGATTTATTCATGCGCCCAGCAGGTAAAGCGGTAAAGCGGTAACGCGGTAACACATCGGGGTTAATGGGCGGCTCAAGCAATTGCCGGCTTTTATGAGCTGCCAAAGAGCTTGCCAACAGGCCAGCAGCAATTGGAGCATCCTGCCAATCCTGAAACATCAATAAAAGATTGCTTTTTGGCAGAGAATTAAAGGAATGCCCCGAAAATTGGTCATAAAAGCAAAGAAACCTAGAAAAATTTGTATAAATTAAAAGATAAATGAAAAAGTAAACTATAAGTCATAAATTTATTCATTTACCTTCAGTGGGAATATAGTTTAAATCCTTAAAGACTTCAACTTTCAGCTATACCCCTTTTGTAGAGTACCAAAAGCAGTCATACCTTCAGTAGGAATAGTAAAAATATAGTTGCATTCCTTAAAGACTTCAACTTTCAGCTATACCCCTTTGGTAGAGTACCAAAAGCAGTCATAAATCCTGGACAAACGATGGCCCCAGCATTTAGACTTAATGGCGGTAATCGATTGAATTTCAGAACACATATCTCGGCCAACTCTTAACCCTTAAAGAGGATGGAATTGCGTGTGGGTTTTCCCCTAAAAATTCGCCTTCAGTTCTCAGACACGTGTTACGTGTGTACAGCTTTGCATATATATTCAGCGGGGGCGCTAATCTCTCTCTCTCTCTGCCTCTGAACGCACGAATAAATAAAAATAATTTGGCATCGTTTAATGCTTGGGTCTTTGAGCCAACAACAACCCCCCCAGGGAGGGAGGGAGGTAGGTTATGGAAACTTCAAACAGTTTTCCGTCTCGCGTTTTTTGGGGGTTACCATCCATCGCCACCCTCCTTAACCTGGTCAAAACTTAAGCGATTTTCGGCTGCTAAGGCTCTCTAGACGGCGGCCTAGTTAGACTTGATACGAATCGGATCCCTTTGAAGGGAGAGAGTGACAGAGGGGGGGCACAGACAGCGGGTCGAGGAAGCGGAAGTGGAAGCTGAAGCGAAAAGCGGAACTCAAAGCGGATTCAAATTTGATTTCGCTACCGCAAGGTAAACAAAAGTTCAGCCTGCATGCAAATTAAATTTGAATGCTCTTCAATGAGCCCACACAGAAAGGTAGAGGTGTGTTTACACAGCGAAAAATTAGCTTAAAACTTGGATTTCAGAGTATTTGTAATGAGAAAACAACATAAAATCGAAACAATCTAGTTAAAATTATGATAAACCTAAGCTTTGATTGGTTTTTAACAAGTGAAAACTAAGCAAATTATTAATGAAATCTTTATAAATATTTCTCTTGAATATTAAACCTATTTAATATAATATTTCTCTCACTGCTTTCCTTATCAATGACGGGGATGTGGCAAGACAAATGGCAGCCGGCAAGGACGGATGGGTCGCGTTATGTGCGCGACTGCATTAAGCAGCGATTATCCTGCATGGTTCCGGCCTAACTCCCTCAGCTTTCACCCGCCGAAAAGTTGTTCCAAGTTCCCCAAAACACACACACACACACACACCAGCCATAAATAACACACAACCATCGTCGCATTATATATTCATACTGGCAATACTCGGGATGTTGTGTTCAGAGCTAGCTGAAATTTATGCTAATGTCTGGGAGGGAGCCTGGGTCTCTGGTCTCTGTTCCCCTGTAATCAAGAGTGCCTGCTCCCCCCACCACCATCAACCATCAAAAAACTTGGCTTAAATGCGGGTCTTCTCTTAACTCCTACCTCCGCGGAAGGTGATAAATGTCAGTGCATCCTGTTGCCTGTTGCCACATAACTTCAGAGACTCACTCGGGTTACACACACGATCTTCGTGATCGAAATTACTGTCTGCTGTCTTGGCATTGGATTACCCAAAGCCAGAGGCTACTTAAAAATACTGAAAGGCTTCTAGTTTTATGACACTGTCTGTTTAATAGCCCTAACAAGCAATCATTTCTAGACTCAAAAACACTTCATTTTCATTCAACTTTTATCATAAATTAACTCAAGTTTTGCCAATCGAAGTTGTAATGTTTCAAAATTTGAATATTAAGCTGGCAATGAATGGAATAGCTTCCATAAAAAAATTAGTAATGCATATTAGTTTTATTTAGAAAACCGGCTCTCAATGGACCATGAAATTGAGACATACTTGGGGCATGTTAAGCGGCTATAAAGAGAGACTTATATGAATGTATTATCAACAGAATTCTAATAACTGACAGATTAGAGCTTAATTGGTAAGGAATTTATGTTTAAAAGTCGCGCTTGAATATAATATCATATAGCAATCCATCTATATATATCTCTATAGTGTTAAAAATCAAGTTTAAAAACCACTTGGAGATACAATTATTCGAATTATTGCCTGCCACAAAATCCACCCACTTGGCCACGCCTCTTTGGCTTTATTTCCCTCACTTTTCCCTGGGTAATTATTAATGTTAATGTATTCATTACAGCTTAGCTGCCACTGGTCACTGGCCACGCCCCCTCACTGAGTCTGAGACAGAGCTTGGGGGGCGTTAAAAAAAAGCCAAAATGGAAAAGAAAAAATATATAAGCCACAGAAAATGCTGCACAAATCGCAAGACCATAAATTATGTCTGCGATTTGCGGAATCAATACAGTGGCAGTGGCACGCGGTGGATGGTTGGTTGCCCCTGAATCCCATTGACTTTAATCGTTGCGGATTGCAGGCTGTGAAATGGTACTAAGAGGTAGGGTATAGGGAGGTCTCTCTATAGGGGTCTAGAGGGGGAGGGGAATGACTCTAGTTGAGTGACTGCAAATGATACTTTAATGTGACAGGCGGCTTTCAAGGGAGCGAGGAGAAGGGAGGCTGCCACTGACAGCATGCTGATGATTTTTGCACCTTTTTTTTTTCCATGTCCCACTGCGGTTTCCGGCTCGGCTCCTTCATAGCTGTCATAAAGGGGGAAGAGGAGAGAGAGAGAGAGAGTAGAGAAAGGCGTGCAAAAAGAACTATCGCATCCGATTCTCTTGTTCTCCCAACCAACAACCCATGCCACCCATTCTTTCCATCAGTTTTTTTGTAGCTTTTTTTCTACCTTGTTTTTTACTTTTTCCTATCTTTTTCCTTTCTTTTTTTATTTTTTTTTGCTGCTGCGTTTTAATTCCCCGGGCGCGCTTTCAACGCTTGTCATCTTACCGCTAATGGCGGCTACATGTCAACCACTCATCTCACTCGACTGCAGCTAGCCTCCTCCTGGTCCTTCTTTACAGCTCCTGCTGCTACTCCTGCTCCCCAGCTATTGCCTTCGATCCAGCTTTGGGTTCGGGCTACCGGGCAAAAGCCGCCTTGTAACGCCCCTTTTGGGCTGCTCGTTTTCCAGCCATTCATTTACTCGCGACAACGTCACATCAGCATACTTGGAGAGAAATTATAAAGCCTCTGACTAGGGCAATAAATAATATATATTAAATATTTAATAAATATATTTGATGCACTGGAATACTATTCAACTAAATAAATAATAAAATACTCTCAAATATGTTGTAAATTCAGGCCTTAAATCATGTTTAAACCTTAATCAAATTAAAGCTCAGGTCTGTAATATTTTTCAGAGTCAAATTGTGCAATTCCACTCTAAAAAAAATGTAATTTAATTCTTAAAGAGTCTTAAGTAATTTTGAAAAATTACCAAATCCATGGCTGAATCTTCAGCATAATAAAAAAAATTTATAAGATATTTATAACAGCAAATAAATACAGTTTTAGACAAAAAATGCTTAACAAGAACAATTTAAAACGATGTATAAAATTAAATATGATTATAAATTATTATATGTATTATAAATAATAATAAATACAAATATATTAACAAATAAACTCACGAAAGTTTCTCTCAGTGCAGCCAAGCTGCCCGCTAGGTGGCGCCACATCAAGCCTTGTGCAACTTCAGGCGTGAAATCGCTTTCCAGGGCTGCCTGCCAGTCACCTGCTCTTGCCTCCAACCGACGAACCAACCAACCTGTCGTCATAAAAATTTGTGTACACACACACACACACTTACACACGAGGGCGCGAACAAACAAACAGGAAAAAAAAATAAAATAACAACAACAGCGACGTCAGAAGGAGCGAACAATGTTTGTGTGAGTGAGTAGGGAGTAGGGAGAAGAAGGAGCAGCAGGAAAAGCTGGAGAACCCGGAGGAGGAGGAGTTGCATCAGCAGGTGTAGAGCCTGCAGAGGAGCAGCACTGACGACAGCCGTGAAAATGAACCCCAAGCAACGTCAGAGGGGAATACCCTAACCTTCGATTCGTTGCGGCAAGGCTACTGTACTCGGGATCGGTTAGGGATCGTTCCCTTGGGAGGCTATGCTGCTTATGGAGTTTGATATATGGCCTCTTCACAGGTTCAGTTGTAAATCTTAACTAGATATACTAACAAGAAGAGAATATTGATTTTCCACTTCCTTTAAAATATTTTGTAAAGTATAATAAATTACTTTATGATCTTCATTATTGATTTCATTCAAAGAAATCATTTTCTTACAATTTCAAAAAGAAACCGCTGACATCTGACTTTGATTTCCCTTCAAAAACTTTGTCATCAACTCAACGACGGCTGTCCACATATAAATTTTCACGTACTTAAGACTTAATTCAGAGTTTCATCAATGGCCGAAAATAGCCTTTCTTCTCCGCAAAGGCACCACTATACGATGCCAGCCATCGAGGGCCCCGAAGTGTGCCAATGGTTTCCGCTAAAAGCCATTCACAGCTGGCTAAAATTAAATAGAAATTCTTGTATGGGCTTAGAAGCCTAAAAATACCAAGAACCCGACCGACCACAAATCTTTCTTTGGGGAGATTTGTACTCCGAATTCCCAGCAACTCTGATCGCGGGAGAGAGTAGAAAAAGGCGAAAGGCGAAAGAAGAGCTGTGACTGTGACACAGGACTTGCTGCTGCTGTGCGAAAAGGAATTTCCCGGGAGGGGGGGAGGCTTCATAACGATGCTGCCAGGTGACAGGAATAGGGTGTAGAAGGGTGTAGCAGGGGGATCCTGGGAGCACAGGGAAACTTCAGCCAAGACACAGTTTCGCTAATGAGTTTCCGTCTGTGCAACGCGTTTGTTGTCGGGGTTTTCTGTGCATACAACAAACCCCTCTACCTCTATGCCCCTCTGGCGGCTGATGATGTTGCCTAAATAGTGGCGATAAAGGGCTGGCGGATGCATACAGCAGAGGTCAGAAAAATGGTAACAAAATGGGAAATAATTGAGTTTGTTCGTCTGTTCTTTTTTAGACAAAATTTAGGCATATTAATTTAACATAAAACTTACAAACTGTAAGATCTAAATTCCTGACCCCCACTGTAGGGTATATAGAGCCTGGCACTGGCGACGAAAGATGCCTGCAAATGAGCTGCATCGGCTGCATTGCATCCGTCAGCGGGCAATGCCATTAGCGGGCTCATTAATTGGCCAGACTTTGCGGCGCCACTCGGCCTGACTTTTATTTCCGCCCGCCTGTCAATGGCACACACAAGTGGAGCGCTCCGCTCGCTCCGCCCGCTCCGCCCGCTGTTTGCTCCCAATGTCAACACAAGTAAGCAGCAAGTAAGCAGCAAGTAAGCAAGCCGGCAAGTCAGTCAATCCATCAGTGAGTCATTCACGGGCTGACAACTCAAACAGCAACATAACAGGGACAAGGACGCGCGCTCCTCCAGTCCGCGCTGTCAGCGACGGAATGAGCTAATCGCACCAAGAACGTTGGCCAACGACAACGACATTGGTTAAGTATCTTGGAATAATATTTACACTTTACGCAAAAGACGCAATGCAAACAGCAACAGCAACAGCAGCTGAGAGAGAAAGAGCCAGACTATAGACTTGGGGAATACCTAGTAGCAAGAATTTTGTAGCAGCAATTCCCTAAAAAAAAAAAGAAAACTATGGGAGAAGGAGTCTGAGTCTGAGAACGACAGGCAGTCCACAGTGCAAACAAGTTAATCGCTTTGCCAATGTGACAATGGACCAATGGACCGAAGGGTCAGCCCTGCCAGCTTTTTCTGCTGAGGAAACTGGTTGAGGCTAAAAGATAAATGCTCTCAGACTACGGATAAAATAATAATAAAAGTATCAGAAAGAGACGTCGGAATCAATTTATGAAAGCCTCGAATTGATGTCTGGCATTGGTCAGTGGTTTTTATGATAGCTGGATTTACGACCTCGGACCCTTTCGACTTTGAATGATTTAACAGACAATCCGCTAACCGGTCTCACTCTCTCTCTTTGTCTTTGTTTAATGAACAAATCAGTTAACACTTTTGGCTAGGCATTTTATAAATTATATATAAAAACAAGAAGGGAAGCAACTTCGCCTTACCGAAGTTTATATACCCTTGCAGATTGCAAATTAACTTTGTAATTAAAAACGAAATTCTAAGATAACATTGAATGGCCGAAACTCAACTTTCATGAAAATATGTTGAGAAACAGCGGAGTTACAATTTTTTTTCGAAAATTTGGCCGATCATGCCTATGCTCCCGATTTTTCCTATGGCAGATATAGGATATAGTCGTCCAATTTTTATGAAATTTAATAGGAAATTCTTCTACCAAGGATTGTAACATTTTCAGTGCAAATTTATAAATTTCTTAAATTCAGATACCAGGCGGACAGAACGCAGTAGCAAGCGACCGAAAACTGGTATAAAA